>FR990039.1:4605717-5065717 GCA_905404135.1 Hesperia comma
AACCAGTTTGGCCTATAGTTTTAGTTTGTGTTTAATGAAAGAGAGTTTATCTTATTCACCAAATTGCTGGAATTATTAGAAATAGCTGGACCCAGTGATTAATTTAATAGGCTAGTGTTGTACCTATTTTAAGGAAATTGAGTGGCTCAAATACTGGGCGTAATTATATAAATGTGCTTATTAATATCAATTGTTGTTGCTTAGTGTGACTTTACTTAGGGCCGTGATTCAATGTTAAGAAACTCAAATAAAATCGCTGCAATTCGCAGTGCATGTAAGGTATCTTAAATTACTTTTTATTGCTCGTCTTGTAGTACAATTCGGATATCATTTCTTGTGACTCAATAATATCAATAAACTGATTCGATATCGATTACAAATGTTTAAAGTCGATTCAACATTTGATATAAAGGATTGTGATGAGTGAAATGTACAAACACATGAATTTTAGTATTGTAACTGTATTATAGATAACTTTTAGGTACCCCTCCATACAGGCACAGAGTATTTATTGAAGATAACATGAATGTGATTAGAGTGTTCGTATTTAGTTAAGTTCGGGGCACAAGTGCCCAGAACTTAACTAAATATCCCTTTAATCGGTGTTTTGCCTTTCTCCGACGTCATACGATAAACGTTTTCAACTGAGACACCGCGTCATCGCAACGCTTACAGGGTAATGTAGAACCTAGACTGCGTTTTTTGCAGTTGTGTTCAAAATTTTATAGGTAGGTATTCATTTCAACTATCTATAACGGTTTTTGGTATCTTTCGCGTTACGATGACGTTTGCGTTTTGGGTACAATCATAGACGTTACTTAAGGTGTTAAAAACACCTGTTTGAATTTTTTTGGGACATTTGCGTTTAAGTAAACATGGTAGAGATATTGTCGGTAAGATCTCGCTAGTCTAGGAAGTGTCGCCATTTTTAAATAAAATAGTACGAGAAATATTAAAGTCTGTTGTCAAAAGCGGAATTTAGGTAAAGAATGAGTATTTAATAAAAATAAAAATTGTAAATTCCTAATGTTTTATCTAATATCAAAGAAATTTTACATTTAATGTTATAAAGAGAGATAATATTATCAACGGAATGTATGATTTTGGAACGCGATTCCGTCTTCTTGAGCGTTAAATGCTTTGTGTCAAATGCTGTCTATAAACTTAATTGCTTAATCAAGCTCTATATCATCTTCAAAGATGGTGGTTAATTTTTAAATACTAAATGTTACTCTTATGATTGGCCATTGCATTATTAAGAGTAAACTCGCCCTTTCAAACCTTTCGTAATTACGTTAACTTAACCTTATATTAATTCTGCTGTCTCTTTATAAAATGTACAACAGTTTATTTAAAGTATTGGCGGCAAAATGTGTCGTGAAGAAATGAAAAAATGTGAGAAATATAAATTAATGGATATTCATCTAGGTGTTGTTATTCACTAGACTGTTTTCTAATAAAAAAATTATTAGAGGGTAGTTACAAATATAAATAAGTGTTGCTAGGTATCAGCTGGACTGTGTTCGATTGCTAGTTCCATTTTTAAATGTGTGTATATTTTAACTGTGCCTGTTTACTCGGCCACCGATAGCAATGTGTATTTTGTACGGTGCATCAAACATCAAAATATACAATTTTGAATTACATCTGTGTTTCTCTTTGACTCCAAGCGTATGAAGCGTTGCGTTGACGTAACGAAAATATTATATCGTGTGATATTAAAGATGATGAAACGCATCCGTGGCTTACGTTTATAATATTTTTCGTATTTTATCCAACAACGCTTTTACGAGTACAGTGATTGAGACTTCGATACGATTTTTGAGGTACGCGTTATGCGTACGCTACCGCAACGCATCGTATGCATGAAGTTTGACGCCTTTTCCTTGTAAATCTTTAACATACAGGCAGCAAATAGTTACAATTTTATTATATTTTTCGATATAGTATGATAAATGTGTTTTGTTGTCTTGACTCAAGATTCATCATTGATTTATGTAACTGAAATAATAATTGTCTGGTACCTGATATCGAACCCGGAAACCTTAGCCTTTTAGCCTTGTAGATAAAGAACCAAATTGTATGTTTTGAACCTGACACAACCAAGCTCTCACTATTTATCTACTAGTTGTGCCCGTGACTTCGTTCGTGCCTTTGATGATTTAATGTCTAGATTGAACATCGAATCCGCGCAAACGTGTCAAAAAATTGTGGCCAACTGTTTGCCACAATTTTTATATCATTGATCACGCACACAGACAATAGACAACAATGGATCAGGAAAAGTTAATGTTTCCCATAAAAATACTAACATAGGTTATTACGTCCGACAATAAATTTCGAAATAATCATAAATGTATCGCGTTGCGAAAAAGCGAAAGGAAAAACATCACAGTTGTTTCGTACTTATGTAAATTTAAAACAGATGGTATCAACATTTATTGTTACACGCTGGATTTGCAATGTATTTTGTCCTATTAAATAATTAATAGGTACATACCTATATAATATAATATCAAAGTTGTCTTAGCGGCAGACGGCAGACGAAGGGTGGGGCTGCCACTCATTTGCTACTTTAATTCCATGAAAATAAAACAGTATATTATTCGATTGTATGTGTGTGCTTTGGATACTTCATGTACCTACAAAATTCTGCAGTCGTCCCGCTTTGACACGAAAAAAAGGTCACGTTAGGTACAGTGACAGTGCCACAAACTTATCTGACCCGGTAAGAGGGGCGCTACTGTCTTTGTCTGACAACAATACGAGTATAACATTTTGCATTAGTTCCAATCCACCAGGCCAGATAAGTTTGTGGCACTGTAAGAAACTCAAAAATATCAACATGACAACCGTCTGATCACATGATCGGTTGCGAGTTGCGGTTATCTGTGTAATTACCCAAATATTCCGTGTCACCGGCGTCACCGCACGATTAGGACTCGCGCGACCCCTATCACATCAGGTGATGTTTTATCTGTTAGCTAACGGAATTATTTTTAACTAATTCGGTAGTCTGTCTACTACACAAGATGCTAACTTGAGGCTGAGATGCTAAGCTAACAAGACGGGTATTAGGTAGGTACTATAGATTTAGCTTACACTAATATAATAAATCTATGGCTATTACACACTAACTGACGCGGCAAACTAACTGCTACATATTAAATTATACTAAGTGACGTAATAAAATGAATCATACCTACGCTATGTTTAAGAAGACATCCAAGAATACTGCTGCGAAAAATAAATAACGCTACACACTCGTAGCCTCACCCATAGAGAAAAGATTAATAATATGGCCTCACCCTAGAAGTCCCTGTGTCATGGGCTCATGGGTGCCGTCGACCTCACAAGACAAGGGCACACCCAGACCGAGAATGTATATTTATTTAAAAGTCGTGAGTGCCGTAGATTCAGACCAATAAACTATAGACGGAGCGCCGTGAACAAAAGAGTGAACATACACTGTCAGGGGTTATGTAGCAATACACAGCTAATTCAAATTTCCGCCTCGCTGGGAATCGAATGCAGGACCTTCGGAACGTGATGCACGGAAAATTATTTACCAAAAGATGTTTACTCTGTTATCCATGAAACAGCTTAACAAATACATAAATATCTTTGCACCGTGCAGTTGCAAAGTAAATTATTAATGAATGAAATATTTATTCGAAGTAGGTTTACTTATTCCAACTTTTCAAAAATCTAGCTACACCTACACTCATTGTAATTTCCCATGTCGGGTAACATCTCGCGGATGTGATTATTACAAATCTGAATTCATAATAGCTTATGATTCAAAGTTATAATATCAATATTATCGTGAGTATTATACGCTACTGCGTCAGCTGTAGGTACGTATGTATCTCACAGCGGAAACTGTTTGGAATTTGATTTGTAAACATACTGCGTGGACTTAGTAGGTAGGTATTTGTATTGTGGGTATAAATATTTGCTTTTTCATTATATAGTAGCTAAGAATCTGGATTAAACTAGGTATGACTAACTCGGACACGCTTCGCTTTGGCTTAGTTGGTTACCGTAGTAACGGTTGTCATGGCAACGAATGTTTGAACTATGCTGAATTACACGTAACTAGTTAACTAGAAGACCGCCCTCGTTTCGCTTCTATTTACCTACCAGGCCTTTTGTAGCGACACTCAGAAATTTTTAGACGTGATTTATTTAACTGGCGTAATTTTTCTATTTATGAACTTATTGAAATAAAACGAACTCCATTACTACAATGTATTAGTGAAAATCGCAACCAAATCGGTCAAGCCGTTTCTGAGATTAGCGAGAACAACATCACGAACAAACGAAAAATGCTAAAAATCGTTGTTTTGTGTCCTATTATGATAATAAACAACTCTTCAACTCTGTGAATAATAGAAAATAAAACTACAAAATTGTATTCAGAGCCAATTAAAAAAGCGACTCTATTGTCCTTTACTTAAAAGCTTCAAAAACTGGGGTGCGTTAGCGTGATTCAGAGTTGTTGTATCGCCATCTATTGGTGGCTTGAGGAAACTACAAAATTGTATTCGGAGCCAATTCAAAAAGTGACTGTATTGTCCTTTACTTAAAGCTTCAAAAACGGGTGCGTTAGCCTGTTTCAGTTAGTTGTTGTATCGCCATCTATTGGTGGCTTAAGGAACTATTAGCATAAGGGGTCACAAAGCACCTCAAAATTCGTAGGAATTGTGAATCTGGTAATAATCTGAAATTCTGAAAATAATAATAATGGATAGATGTAGACAGCATTCAGTTAGATTTATTATATTTACAGATTTTACTGTTAGTAGAGTCATTTCCATAGTTTACTCTTCTGCATTTGTGGGTTCCTTTATTTGATATTAATTTTCAATTTTGTCTATTCAGTTATTTAACTCTATTATTTAATATTTAAACGTTTAGATATTATATTGATAATTTACAAAATCATTAACACTCAATCAATTTTGGTGGCAGCGGTGGGATCCCCGGGATAAATAAAACTCATAGATGAGACCGTGTATTGATCACCAGCGCACGCGCGGGCGGTACTCGTCGCTGACGGCCTCCCGCTTGATGCTCTCGTAGCCCAGGATGATGCAGAACAAGAAGCAGGCGGACTGCGCCAACCGAGCTGATAGACCTTTCTTGTTTAACGGTACGTTTACTTTTTAACTTATTAAAAAAAATTCAAACTTAAAAATTTTTGGTGGCAGCGGTGGGATAAATAAAACTCATGTATAGATGAGACCGTGTATTGATCACCAGCGCACGCGCGGGCGGTACTCGTCGCTGACGGCCACCCGCTTGATGCTCTCGTAGCCCAGGATGATGCAGAACGAGAAGCAGGCGGACTGCGCCAGCCGGGCTGATAAACCTTTCTTGTACAGCCCGATCAGACCTTCCTCCCGCCACAGCTCTTTGAACACATCTCGCATTGAGCCTACTCCTTCAACCTGGAATGTTAAGTCAATTTTTGTAACGTGTGTAGCGTAATTTATAACAGGGATGTCGTAAGCCGCTGTGCAACTCACGCGGCAAATGGGCCACGACGGGGCGGAATAAAATGAACCTGTTGGTATTGTAACGACAAGTCAAGGGGAAGTAAAACGAACGAACGAAAGAGCTGCATGAGCTGCGTGCTATACCGTTTTGAACCCTCCCCCCTCCAATAAAGTATAACGTAAGTAACACTTTCTTGAAATAAATAAATAACGCTACATATTCATAGCCCCACACTAGGATTCCCTGTGTCAAGGGTGCCGTGGATAAATACACAAGACAAAGACACAACCAGACCAAGAACGGAAATTCAAGGTCATTCCTCCTCGCTGGGAATCGAACCCAGGACCCTTGAAACAGCGATCCGGCGAGTTAATCATTGCGCCACCCGGGTCCATTTGCTCCAAGTACCAAAACCTTGGAAGACCATACCTGTAGCCTGGCGCGCACGATGTCCAGCGGGTTGGTCAGGATGGTGGTGGTGAAGCCGCCCAGCGTCCCCGCCACGCACTGGATGAACAGATGCGACACCCATGACGGGCTGATTTTGATTAGTTCGTCTGGAAACAAATTGGTTGTATGTTAAGTCGGTTTATGGACGATACGTGATAACGTTATAAGGAAAAATTGATGAAAAATTGCATACTTTTATGAATTGACGTATTATCGTATCCACCGATAGAGCAGAAGATAGATAGATGCATCACAAGCCGGCGAGGTCGAACGTACCTCTATCGCTTGTTCGCGCTCTCGCTTGCGCGCTTAGTTCAGCTTAGTTCGGAACGTGACACTTTTTCGTACATGCCGCTGTTTCGGTTCGGTTCGAGGTTTCGGTGATGCCACCGTGTGCCATGCACGATGTTACCACACTACCTAACCTCTATAAAAAACTACTCTTAACCCTATAAAAACTACCCTTAATCCCATAAAAACTACCCTCAACCCTATAAAAATACCTAAAGCTGCACCCCACCTTGGTACGCGGTGTAGAGCGCCCACCACAGCGCGGAGTTGGGCACGTACGCGGCGAGCGACGCGCCGTACCCGCGGTAGTAGCCGCGCGCGCCGTGCAGTCTATATACACGTACGGCCACCTCGCGGGCGAGGGCTGCTTTGGACGTCCGCTTGGATAAGTCCAGGCCGAGTGGGTTTATTTTCTGAAAGGTTGAAGTTTTCGGGCTTTAGGGATACGTTGAAGCTTAGGATACAGGGCTAGTTGATCAGCGGTACTTTAAAATGGCATAACTTCGTCACAGGAACTTTTATTAATTACACTAAATAGGTATTATTTTAGTTATGATGGCATCATAAAAGTAATCGTTTCCGTAACCAGGTTGGCGTTGGGGGGAAACAACGTCCACCCTCAACCGCAGATAAATAAGATTCATTTAAGTGCGATTGATAGCATCTGTAAACTATTCAGTAAACGACCAACGCCATCTAGTACTACGATTTGACGTTTAACAACTGTTTTATATAACAACAACGCCATCTATTACCACAATTTATTTTACTACAGATAACTTACAGGGTTTTTCCCGCCCTGGGCAGTGGTCCTGGCCAGGCCGAGCACCATGAGATGTTGACTTAGCACGTCGAACGGAACTATCACAGTCTGGCCCACGATCGACGCGCAGCCGCCGCCTATGAACGACTGGAACCAATAGAATAAATACTTTTTTAAGTATAAACAAACCGTTAATAGTAGTTTAAGCAACTGTCATATAATGAAGGGTATTAAAACACGAGTGTGAGTTTATGAAACGAGCGCAGCGAGTTTCATAATAGTAACGAGTGTTTTAATACCCGTGTTATATGCAGTTGCATACACTACTTTATCTTCACTAATGCAATTTAATTTGTATTTTAAAAACAAAACACATTGCGAAACATTAAATTCACGCGTACGTGTATTGTCACAGTGAACTTGCCGCCATTAAAATCTAACCAATGAGAGCGCAGCTGCGCGCGCAGGGCCAATCAGGAGCGAGCGCGCGCTGTTCGTTTTTTATTTAATTGGCACAAGATCTTACCAAAGAGTTTTGTGTATGTAAGTTTAGTAGTTTCGACGAAGTTTTCACGTATAACCCAACTGTTTTCAAAAGCCAGCCTAATATCAAAATTTTATACAACTTGTATGAGGATTTTGACATAAGGCTCGCCAGGTTAATTGGTCGCGTTTTATTGATGTTATAATGAGATTTTACGATATTGATGTGGATATTATACCATCATGTGAAATTGCTTAAATTGAGTGTTTTGTTATCTGCGCTATAACAGTAGTAATTATAAGTCAAGTATTGGAAACATAAGTAGAATGTTATAACATTAGTGTAGATAAAATAAATTAAATGCCTTGTAATTGATTATGATGCAACGACATTTCCCGCCTGGCGAAGCGACATGTCTGAAAAGCGGCTACGCTCTGACGGCAGTAGGAGCTTTTAATATAGCGAGCGTAATAGAACTTCGAAAGCGTGATTTAGGCTAGCCGTAACGTCACGGTGTGTGACGTGTGAACGATTTTCTCACAATTGCGTTGACGGAAATGTAATGCAATTTTTAGAAATCCGTATGCATAGCGTAAAAAAAGGACTAGACTTTTAGTATTTTTTCATCCTGAGCATCCCGAATACATTTCTGAAGAAATCGTTTACGTTCCCGCTCACGCACTTTAGACCCCCTTGTGCGGCAATCGTTGACCGGACTGTAGGGCATTATTTATAAACATTCTCAAAGCACGTATTTAAAGGGGTAGTTGTACATTGAATATTACGAATTGATTGAGTTTTACACTAAATTTTTTAAATTAAGCTGTCATACTATCTTAACAGGCCACAACAAGGCTTGCTTTCGATACAGAATTCATTTTAATTCCATCCGACACAAATGCCAACTTTCCGCTCCTGCAAGGTACATTGCAATTGCAGATTGACAGAGAATTCAAAATGACGTAAGTATATTTTGCTTACACGCTAAATTGAACTGTCAGTACATGTAATACATTCTTTTTTTCGGGGAGTAGTTAGTTATCACTTACCTTTAATCGAGGATTAATTTCATATTTCCCTAATTCGTGTCTAACTCCTTCGTACGTTGAGATGTAGAATACACCAGAGATTATCTGAAACTAATGCACATAATGTTATTAACAGAGCTCTGTATCAACTACATATACATTATACAAAATAACTGAGCACTAATTCTGCTAATTTACAAATTCATAAATTGGGTCTCTTGACTTGGTCGCGCTATCTCTTTATATCAAAGTATTTCCACAAACAAACTCAAACCTGCTAGCCGATTATATACCTTAAATAACTGAAATAAATGAAGTTTTACTTTTAATAAGAGAAAGCGACTTACGCTAGACAGCCAGAATCCTCTATAGAGCCCTGTGAGACCTTCGCTGGAGTATATCTTCCTGATGGCGTCTACCACCCCGGAGTACGCCTCCTTCTTCCTCTGCACCTGGATTTGTGTCTTCACCAGCGTCAAGGGATAGAGTGCGCAACGGACTGAAAGAAATACGTTTTTACTTATAATTTAACTGTAAAATAACTAACTTAAAAAAATAACCGACATCAAAGTCGAGAGAACTCAAAAACCACTCGTCAGATGTCGCTCAAATTTATAAGGTACCACATAACAAGCACTACCTTTCTAAGCTAACACATAATTATGAGGTAACACACATAAGAAAAAAATACATACACACGAATTGAGAACCTCTTTTCTAAGTCGGTTAATTAAAGTACATAGTTCATTTCATCATCATCTTACCTGTAAAACTGCTAAGTGTGTAGAGCGGATAAAATTTGCTTTTATCCATCATCCCCCATTCTATGTTGGTGATTAGTTGTGGAGGGGGCGACTCCACTATAGCCGTCATATTTCTGTCCTGCTCACTCTTATCCGTCCTTCGTCCCGTCTCGATATCGCTGTGACTCCTCCACGTATTCCATAGACTCAAAAGCATCTAATGTTTCTATAATCCTTTATAATCTATGCACTTACAATTTTTTTACCTACTTTCTCACTATGTTGCATTAATCTTTGGCTAATGACTATTGCTTACTCTGTACTCTTGCTTACTCTGTGTAACTATTGCTTATATTTTGTATTACATACTATAAATTATACTGTATTTTATACAGATGTCAATGGAAATGTTTATATTGATTTATATAAATAAAATTTACAATTTTTAATCACAATAAATAATTCTTCTATTCCATATACCACAATTTAGACTATTTCTCGCCGGCTGGCTACGATATTTTGAAGTGTATTAATGTCAGTACGTGTTTGTGGACTTCCTTGCCTTCCATGGTTTTGTGTCACAGGCATTCGGTAAATCTGGAATAAAAAAAACGAACGCGCTTTAGACCACACGAATGAAATAAAACAACGTCACTGACTATGAGAGAAAGAGAGAAAGAATATGTGTGCAAAGAAAAATATACGAAATGTAACTGTCTTTTTCTATCTTCACTAACTTATATTTCCCTGTCAACTTCCGTTCGCCCCGCCCGATCACACTTTTCGTAACGCTTCTGTCACGCATTTATCAGCCTAGTCCCCAAGACAAACGTGCCTATAGAGTTTACTTCAAAAACAAAATTGCAATCGATTATTATTTTATACGAGAATCCAGGGCATCTCTCATGTAAATGATGCAATCTGTACATACGGACAGAGTATTCGTGAGGTCCCTGTGTTAGAGATCTCTGGCGTATTTTATGCTCGAAATATTATTCGTAGACAGAGGACGACATAGACATCTGGTGACCCTGGCCATATGAGATGAGTCGTTTTGTTCGCGCTAATCACAGAAACGGCTTAACCGATTTTAGTGCTGTTGGATTCACTAATACATTACGATAAGCTTTGTAAAGTTTGTTGCATCCAATAATTATAATGATAATTTTAAAGAATCATAGTATGATTCACCCAACATTTTCCAAGTACTATTATTAGTAAGTTACTAGGGGAGTGGTTTCATAAAGCGAAGCGATGGCGGGTTTACTGGAGTACTCATACTAATTTCGAACCTAAACAGTCGGAGCGCGGTCGACACATATCGTTGTCTTGTACAGCCTATAAAAATATATAGGCTAAGAATGCATAAATGTTTATTTATAAGATGTCCGCTTACTAGATACCGTTGAGTAATACAAACACGCTTGCAACATTGTACTATGATAATATTATCTAAAGTGTTCATCATTAACATATTTAAATAGATAGGGTGTTTGCACCTATTGTTGACACCGGCCTATGTCGTGACGCGGCAGATTTTTCACCAAGATTATATCACCATGCACCCTCAGATGTGATTGTAGTCAAGCATTAACTTGTCATGAAAAAAATAAGGTTTACAAATTACTTTAACCCAACTCCGAGCGACTGAGTTCATAGGAAAGCACTAAAATATGAGATTTAATTCTGTCTCACGTACAGTTGATGTATGATGTTGTTGTTGTTAATGATTGTGTGCAAATTTTTTTCTTGGGTATTACATAATTTTCTCACACGGAAATTTTTGACCGTAATTATCTATCATACCACGTCCACAAAAAATGACAATCGGCTGGCATAGAATAAGGCTCAAATAAAGACCAAAATGGTTAGTTTTAAAACGGTTATCGTTCATTGCGTTAGGTTTTTAAATTCGCCATTTTTTTATTGTTTTAAAGCTTTTTTGAATATCACTACGGATAATTTCTCGCAGGTAAAGACGCAGAAAACATCTAGTTTTTATGAACATAATAAAACATTTAGCTTCATTACAAAATTTTGAGTAGTAAAAATAAGGATTGATAAAAGTTTTCCCTAAACCAATGTGTCCATTATCAGTACTGGCACCCTATATGTAAACGTGTATGTTAATCTAATAGTACAATATTGTACCTGAATAAATTTATATAGGTACTAGATAAATAATAAAGTGCAAAGTGGGTTTGTTAGTCTGTTTTTTTACTCGGTTCTTTTAAAATAAAACTAGAAAATGCAATATCTAATTATTTTTGGGTGACTTTATACATCAATAAGGAAACGTGTGGCATTTAAATTTAAACTCACGGTTTTTATTATATCAATCTGTCTGTTTTTCTATTTGTCCAGGCTAATCTTCGTAACGGTTAAACCGATTTATACGGGATTTAGACTGACAGATAGACGAGGTTGTAGAGCAACTTAAATGTTACTTTTATATCGGAATTCCCCCAGGATTTTTTTGCTATTAAAACAATCATAACACCGTAGAAATGGTACAAAATACCGTGGGCTGTAGTACTACTCCATTCGAACACAAAGTCTACGCGGATAAATTTAAAATTCAAATTTCGAAAGCTTTCCAATCCACAGATTACTCCCAATTTTATTATTAGTTTATCTATAAATATGTCTCAATTCAAAAAGCCGAAATTATTCGCATAAAATCACTATAATATCCACTAGGTCATTACTCTCACTAGGATTCAAGGTCAACGACCTACAATTTTACGAGCTCGATCTCGTCTTAACTTATCACGATTCTATATCGTGATTACGTGTGAGATTACGATGAAACATCGATTTTACAACATCACTATCACGGAAGTACACTACTATTAGTGATATCAATGGAATTTTTGATAGCTGGATCAGCACAGGTTATTTTTACAAGTTAAACGTTTACATGTTATATTTAACCCACTTCGAAAAAGAAGGATTTTCAATTCAGTCTTTCTAAAATATGTATTTTTATATGTACGTGCGGATGACTTCGTCATTTATGTATTTTGATGATTCTTTATTTTTTTTGTGGGAAAGGAGATATTTCGAGGGTGGTATTGTGATAAGAAAACCAGGGTCTGATGATAGTATCCTAGAAATCGAGGAGAACTTTCGAAAATCGAGGGGCGACTAGACTTTATACCTAGATTGGTTTATTTGACCGAGTTATCTTTTTTTTTGTAACAAGGTATTACAAATTTTTATTTACCTGTTGTAATGATTATTCAGATCAAGCTTGCAGACGGAATTAAAACTACTTCTTCTACTCTATGGACTTAAAATTTTGCATATTGTATAGTTCCAATGACCAGATTGGTAAGCATGACTGGGCACGCTCAGAATTGACTCCAGACAATGGAACTCCTCAGCAGTTGACAGCACAGAAACTACATTTATTGTTTTGCATTTATAATTCACTTAGCAACTTAGCATTATAAAACATGTTTTTAGTTTCTCAAATTATAAACTGACTAGTAAAACTGCCCTTGCTTCACTTCGGGAAGCCAGCCCCTTAATAGAAGATAGGTCTCAGAAGATTGATTTTTTTCCAATTTACTTTCATTTACATTTCATTATTTTCTGGTTGACAATAGCGTTCTAATTCCTTTAGTTTTTATGCCTGTGCACACACACACAAAGAAATTTCAATTTCAATTTTATGAGTCAGAATTTATTAAAATGATATTATTACCTATTATGTTATGAATAACATAATTTACAGATAATAATATAATCATAAAATGTCCCGATTAAAACATAATTATAATTAAATACTTATAAATTGTTCCATAAGAATAATTTAGCTAGCTTGCATTAAGAAATAGGTTTTTTAATTTAATCAGTTTTGTCCTTGGTCCAAGGCCACTTACTCCACACATAATACTTGTTTACCTGCTTAGCCCATAAAAAAACATTGAATATGTGTTTTTATTGACATATTAATATATCTGTCTTTTGCCCCTTTAGAGCCACACTTGACAAAGATTACCTGTGATTCTTTAAATTTGAGTGAGTTTTTTTATTTATTATCTGATTTGAATAAAACAAACACAAAATGTTAAGTAAAGCTTATTTAAAACATTAGTGGAAACCGCACCATAATCGGTTATGCTATTCATGTAACCAAGATACAAAGTCACAGACACAAAATTTCTAAAAATCATTTTGGGTTCTATCCACCTTAAAAGAGCCCTACAATAGTTTTATTCGTATATTTTCCATTGGCAAACAGCGATCAATTACAAATTTATTGTGTATAGAATAGACAGATATAACAATGCAAGTAATTTGCTTCTCAAGGGCTAGGTACAAAGAATATAATTTAAAGAACGATAAGAGACCCTACCTAAATTTAAACTCTTCCCCTTTGAAGACGATTAGTTAAAGAACACAATACACATCTTAATTAAATAAGAAAACCTTCAACGCTGATAAAATTACGTTAAAAAATACATCGTAATAGCATTTACTTACACAATTTCACAGACAAAATCCATTCCTGGAACACGCGCGATTTGTATTAAACACGCTTCGTACACTTCACGGGTGTTTTGGAAAACGTTTTATGTAATATTTAATCAATTATTTTAATTGGAGTCACTATGGAAAAATAAAATATTAGTCCTTCATATCTATCTGTCAGTCAGCTGATCTGAGGTTTGCCTTTGCCTGTCCCCGCGTCATTTTGATCTTGTAGGGATGGTAATCGTAAAAATCGATAAATGACAATGTCATCAAAATTGATTTTTTAATATGTTCAATTGGATAATGTGATAAAAATCGACAGTGTATCATAAATAGTAATTAATTAATCTGCAACATATAATTCGTTCTAATTATTGATATAATAACTTTAAACTACAAAACACCAATTAAAATACCGAATATTTTTACCTAAAAAATACTTCACATCGTTTATCTGAATGAGTCACACTTCACGTCACTGGTTCTACGTTCCATTCCATTTGCCTTTTCACAAAGTTTATCCTCACAGAGTATACAACTATAAAAAAATTTAATGATGGATTATTTAGATTTAGTTGAGAAGTAATTTTTATTTATTGACATAACAAAAGTCATTATTTACATAGAAAATCATTAACATGTTATTAAAGTTTTTATGTTTAATGATTTAGAGAATTGAAACGGAACGTTATAATTCTGACAAGAGAACAAGATGATCTGTCAGTTTCAGCCAGCCTATCTGTCACTGTCAGTCTAGAGAAGTCATTGGGTAAACAAGTCCTGAAATCCTAAAGTAAAAATTGTCCCACATAATATTTCTTTTGCTTTCCGCTTACAAACTTCTTCTATAAATGGTAATGTATTATTCCATAGTCTTTCGTAACTATACAACTCTTTACTATGTAGGTATTCCCAGTTTTCCTACGTAAATATTCTTGTTGCAGGCTCGCTACTTCAAAGAACAAGATATTGATGGTAAGATAAAACTTTACTATCTATTGATAATAGTATATATAATATCTGTTCATTATTGTACTTAGAATATAATATAATACTAGGAATCTAGTTAGTGAAAGACATATAAACGTAAACTAAGCAATAATAGCTTGAAGAAAGTAGGTCAGAAACCATTTTAAACCTAGGTATTGTTTGTACCTCGCAGGAAGTTAGACAGACAATCGCTCTAATCAAAGGCAAGTGCTTGTGTTATTCAATAAAAATTTGAATAAGATCTGATGTTAGCTTTTGAGTTATCTTTATCTCTAATAAGGGATCTATATTTAATTGCCATAGTTGATGTTGGTAATGTTCTTATATTACTCATTAATGTTGAAGTCGGTTTTTTTTAAAGGCTTTATTATTGCTTTCCATTTATTATTGTTGTCCTGGATTTGATTCCCAGCAATGCGGAAATTTTAATGATGAGTTTAAAATGTTTAAATATCCATTCTTGGTCTGGGTGTCTTTGTCTTGTGATGTCGACGGCACCCCTGACACAGGGACACCTAGTGTGGCTATGAGTGTAGCATTATTTATAATTAAACTGTCCGGTGTACGTTTTCCAGAGTTCCGTGAATGCTTCTACCTGTTTGCTCGGTCCGGGCAGATCACGTCGCTAGACGAGCTCACAGTCGTGATGCGGTCGCTCGGCATGAGCCCCACCATACAGGAACTGGCTGGTCAGATATTTATTTTAAATGATATACAAAACTACTATTAGGTATAGGGTTATTGATAAATTTTAGAATGTGTGTTTATTTTATGGATAACGGTTTTGTGAACGTGGATAAAGAATTGAATGAAATAATTTCAATTCCCTAAAATAGATATGGAACAAGAAACTTTTGCAAATTTCCCACCAAAACGCTACTGTTTGTCGCGCATTTTAGATGAATTTGGTATTTATTGAAGATTTCTACTTTTCAGGTTACTTGAAGGGAAAGGGTGGCAAGATGTCCTTTGCTGATTTCTTAGAAGTAATGCATATACATTCACGGGCTGAAAATCTACCGAATGAGGTACATGACATGTTTGTTTATTTACTTATTCAATGTTTAATGGCAAAATTATATTTAGCTGTTTGGCGAGGGAGATCTCCCGCCAGGCGAGACGACATGTACTCGAGGCTTGTAATATATGCCAGCGATGCAGAAATCTTCGATAGCGCGTTTCAGGCTTCGGTGACGTCACCGTGAGACGTTGTGCAATGTCGCCACAGCTGTATCTGCGATTTCGTACGCGTGATAGTTTTTTCCGCATGAATCCCGATTCCGCGGAATTCTGGGATATTAAGTAGCCTATGTTATTCAAAATCTCCTCTATCTTCCAGTGAGTTACATTAAAAGTCCAACCGTTTCAGAGAGCAGCGGGAACAAACAGACTAGAATTGTAAAAAAATAACAATTCTGTATGTACAGCATACATACATAAACCATTTGCATGTAGTTTAAAGCTGTAATTTTTATATTACAAGCATACAATTTTATTTATTTGTATAGATACAAATCATAAGCTTAGATCTCTGTCAACTAACTATTAGAACAAACAAGATAGAGAGTGAAAGATATCAATGTAATATGGTGATATCGAATGGTATAATTTCCCTTGCAGGTGGTGAACGCATTCAGAGCGGGCGACACGGACAAGAAGGGCGTAGTCCCCGCGCGGCAGCTGCGCAACCTGCTGCAGAACTGGGGCGAGGGGCTTTCGGCTCGGGAGGTATGTGTTTATTGGTGCTTTGTCTATAGTTAGTTTTGTTTGTGTTGTTTATTTAAATATGGAATGTGTCAGTCTGAGTACCCGGGAATATGGAAGTGCCACTTCCCGCTAAAAACAAATGAATAACGTTGTCCTCACAGTTCTATTAAGGTTGCCGGGATATTTTACTTACGGCATTTGGCACTTAAAGGGAGTGATTCGCTATTTGCATGAAAGTATACACTACACATACTACTGCATCAATCCACACTGGAGCAGCATTGTGGCGTATGCTGTAGGCCTCCGCCTCCTCAATAATGAGAAGAGACCAGCCCCCTTATTATGAACTCTTAATTCCAGACAGTTTACGTTCACAACATGTGGGTGAAAGAGACAGCGCTTTACAGGTAATAAGGCGCTGTCTCTGTCACCCACACGTTGTGAACGTGAACTGCCTGGAATTAAGAGATCATAATAAGGCCCCTGCGCTCAGTAGTGGGCTACATAGATTAATCTTCAGTTTGTAATTTGGAATTCCGCAAAGTAACGCGTGATAAAATTTTATTATATTTTGTTTATTCCAGGTGGACAATATATTCCGTGAAGCGAACGTGTCTAACAATGGCACCGTGAGGTACGAAGACTTCGTCAAAATCGCCTGCGCACCCGTCCCTGACTACTATTAATTAATTAGTTAATTATACACTTTCGAACATTCCATATTGTGCTGTATAATTTATGCAATTGATATTTCTAATGTGTATAATTTCATATTGTTCTGTATAATTACTATAGCCAGCACTTCTATCATGTATAATTTCATATTGTTTTGTATAATTACTATAGGTAGTATTCCTAACATGTATATTAACAAATTATGGTGTATATTACATGATTTTTACGAGCTTAGGAATGTAGGAAAGCATCGGACATCATTGGTACAAATCCTAGCAAGGTCTTAACTTATTACTTCGTCCACACAAATGCTAGCTATCCCTGAGCTTATAGTTCATAGTAGATTGACACATTGACAGCAAGAACTCAAAATGCCTTCAGGAAATTATGCTTACTTGCTTAAAAATTAAGATGCCCGAATTAAGAATAACAAATTATGACTAAATTATTAAGTGATGGTATTTTTGTACTTAAGATTTATTTATTCATGTTTATGATTTATATTAAGAATAAGCTGTATTATTTTCCTCTATACATTTTTTGAAATATTTTTGAGGATGTATAAATAAAATAAAATGTACACAAAAAATTGTTTCATTTATTCAAATTTAACAAGTCCTATATTAATAACATGATATGGCACTATAGGATGTGGTCCGTGGCTAAAATATTAATATTATAATGAACATTATTCTATTAAAACAATATTCAGTTAAATACATTGATAAAAAATATATAATTGTTAAAGTAAACAAACGTTCATAAATAATAGGTAATTGTTAGTGAATTTTGAAGGTGATTTAAGATATAATTGCATGTTATAATTTATTATAGGGTAAACTGAGGAGTATTGGCCACTTGAAATTTTAATGCTTTATAATAACAGTTGTATGATAGTTACGCTACCACTGAGAAGTGTACAGAATCACGTTATTTATAGCTGCAATATTCATTTAGTTTTTTTGTAAAAAACATTGAAAGTTGAAGTGGCCAATTATACCACAGTTCGCCTACCATATAAAAATCAGCTTATATCCATACATTCTTCTGTTAATTTTAACCGATCGTCATAAAGTAACAGCTTTACAATAATAATAAATGACATAAATCATAATAATTAACAATTTACAATTATAATAATTATTTTAACAAAATTGTAGACATTGTTCAATAAAATAATGTTTATTAAAATACAATGATTATTATCAAAACTACATTTACTACCTTAAAGCACTTTATTGCTCATTTTGTTGCGCACGCGCATGTCATGTGAAAAGTGAAAAGCCAGAGGTTCCCAAAGTTTTTGACTAGATATCATTTACTACCGCTAGCCTACAAATAAAACGTTAATTTACATTAAATTAAACAATGGTTTAAGATAAAAGATCGAATGCAATATCCAACGTAGATAAAATTTGGAAAACAAATCACGCCAATGTAATGGGACTCCCATTAAGGGAGATTGAGTCCAGCTAAACAATAATAATTTAAGCAAAAAAATATCCATCTCTTGCCACTGGTAGGTACTTTAGTCGGCTAACAATTCTTTTAACATAATACCTTCTGTTATGGTCTTTGCACACTGGTTTTCTGGGTCGAATAGACAACAACAAAATAAATTCTATTATCAATTGAATATTTTACACAAGTTTGTCTTTGCTATTTTTGTTATTGTTATTGTTTGTCTTTGTCTTTGCTATAAAACAAACATTTTTTGTTGCCGTTACCTGCCGGTGTAAGTATAAACATCAACATCAACAGTGTACAAGCGAGACGCGAATACAGGCGACACCATTTATAATTCCAAGTGAATATTTGGCTAAGTAGCGGGCCTTTGACAGATCAACAGTTGCTAAAACGCATTTAACTATCAGATAAAATCACACAACATTCTTATAATAAATCATTAAAATATGCGTAACGAACCTACTTAGCTGTATGACACACGATCCTACTTCTAAGCTACACTCACTGCCCAGTATTATTGTATCAAACCGTTGACTTTAATTAGTACTGATTCGGCTGACGGTGTAAATCATAGAAAAAATTTACGTGTAAATACCCTTTAATGAAAATGAAATGTCAACCATGAAAAGTCGTCTTCGCAATTACAAACACACCAAAAAGAAACAAACCGAATCAGGTTTTTCATCAAGTTTTCAACGGGGTTTTGCGCTAAGCAACGGTTGTATAGCGATTCGTTTTTATTATTTAGAATAGAACCCATAGCAACATATTACGCGTTAATTTATTACATTGTGATTTTGGCAATATTTGGAACCAAAAACCCATTGCTTAGGTATGTACCTATACTTAAATCGTCGACATACTGACAGTTAAGTACATCTGACACGATGTCACAATACACGATAATATGGAACACGCATTGAGGTATAGTACATAGTCTCTCAATGGGGACACGTGAAATGTTTAGCTCATTAAAAAATTATCTTACTGCACACAACAAAGTAACCTATTAACAAAGTAACCTTAGTAATACTCGGATCACACATCTCTAAACTCTAAAATCTGTTAAGTTAACACTGGGGTGGCAAACACACTTATATTAAAATTAATTATTGCGATTTCGTTGTTAAACATACTTTATGATAAGTCCTGTACGTCGAATTAAAGCAAGTTACATCGAAGCTCATAACATCGAACAAGTAACATATCTATTTCACATACTTAATGGAATTATGACAATGATCGTTCATGACATCTAAAGCATAGGAATTTCATACATACGGTAAGTGCACGAAGTGAATTAATTTGGCAATAAGCAGAGTGTTAACAAAGTTTATTTAATTTAACATTTCCCCGCGCCACGATCTTCGCAGATGCGATGAAAGGAGCTATCGATGTAACATGTTCGATGTACTTAGTAAATCAATTGACGTACGGAACCTCCTTATGATTAAAAGTTAGTTAAGAAGGGAATGTAATAGGAAAAGTTTAAAATAGCCAGAGCTGTTAAGTGTTAAAATTTTGATATGGTAGTAATTGACTACGTGAATAAAAAGTTGTAAATATAGTTTGGAGTTTCCAAGTCATCTGTCGCGTTAAAATTAACAGTTAAAATCAAAGATGTCTGTACAAATGTGCGACAGCGACCCAACAAAGTCGCAAACGCGACGCAGTTACGGTGCGACAGCGATCGTACAACAACGCGACAGCAACGTCGTTTTAGTAAACTAAACAGAAATTACAATTATATTAGTTGTAAAATAAAAATACTCTCTTACAAATGTTGCAAATTCAAACGTTGCAAGTTAATTAAAGGATTGTTCTTTTCTAGCTGTATATAGTTTAAACACAGCCACTAATTAGTTAACAGTGTCGCTGGGATAGACAAAAATATATTTAATGTCGCAAATGTGGATCGAAAAATGAGTGAATCATAATTCACAGTCGCACATTTGAATAGACACTTATATAGACGTTCTGGCCATTCTAATATGAAATCAGTGGACTTCGAAAGATAGAATGAAGCGAAGAGTACTATAAGTGCACTATTATTCTCCTAAAATCCTTATCCTTACAAACATGGCTAATAAAATAAACTACGTAGTATTAACAACGCCGAATACGATAGACTATTTAATATAAGTATAGTTATATCGTTCAAGAAATGGGCAAAATGTAATCAGATTACGGATTAAGATTACATCCGGGGATTACATCTAACGAACATGAACAAGTACCTACGCTTTAGTTAACTTTTCCCAAAGCATTTATTATTTTCAGATTAAGGTGTTAGTAGAATGATAAGTTTCATAAAATGTGTATTTCGTTTGTAAGTGACTCTCTAGGGCAGTTGCCAAAGTTCTAGAAATCAAAAGTTTGGTGTAGAAAACATGTTGTCCCATTTAGCTTTATCTAAGGTTTAAGCTTAAAAGGTTTAAGTCAGCGGTACTCAACCTTTTTTTTATTTGGACCACAAACATATTTCAGCGGAGGGATCTCGGGCCGTAAGCAAAATACATAATATATATTAGTCTAAACATTTTTTTTATATTTTCTTTTATATAAACATTTATTTTCCATTAATCATTACAACAACAAACATTTGAATTTATATGAGCCGCTGGTTGAATATAGTGAGTTTAAGCTTTTAAACCCTTCTGGCTTGAATTATTTTTTCTGATGCGACGATTTTTGTAATAGTGCTTTTACCAGACATTTCCATGCCCCAGATTAAATCATAATCTGTATGATTTCATTTTCCTCATCTCTGTTCTGTATATTTTCTATTGGCACCTATGGATTATTATCAAGTCTTTTACAATATTAAAATTTTAAAAAGTTTGGTCTTGAGATTTAAAAGTTTTTGGAGGTATACAGATAAAATTAGTTCAGAAGAATGAATATTTAGATTAAACAATGATAAACAGATATACAAAAAATATAAGCACATATAAGTAATTTATAATCTTTTACGACACAATAAAACAAGTGCCACCTATTAAAACTAGCAGATAAATTGAATAATAATAATTTAAACTACAAACTGATAAATAATTTAGTTTTAAAAACAATTCTAATTTCAAACTTTTAACGAATTATTGACCTGGCAGCATATTAGTCGGTGAAACACATTTCAAAATTGTTTTTTTAATACCTCGTCGTTTAATAACACTTACGTGTATTATAGTGGTTTATTATTTGCGGCCAGGCTGTGCATAATGATTATTAATTCACTGCTAATTTCAAGAGGAAGCTACCTATGATGAATTCCCATTGAAATTAGCATTGATTTTCACTATAATACTTAAAAATCACGCTAATTAAAGTATAAAATACTTAAAGTACTGATTAACATATTGTTAATCACTTTCTAATCTAATAGTATCTAATTTAAAAAGTTAAAAATCATTTTGTACTCATTAAAAATCAAATCTATTGTATATAGTAAGTAATTGAAAAATTCTTAATTCAAAGTTTTAAAATTAATCAACGGAAGTAATTAAGTATGTAGTAAAATTTTCAGTAATTATCAATTTACTTGTAAAATTTTGACGTGTAATAAATGTATAAAAACCTAAGGCAAGTGGTTCTGAAAGCTTAAGCACCTTTATTCTAAAAAGCACTTTGGATTTACTTTAAAATTACATTCAGTATTATTAACTAAAGGTTGAAAAAATACAAGAGTGTTTATGACCACACGACTGAAGTAAAACTTTAGCTGCGTAGGTAACAGTATTGTTTGTCCCGTCTGCAGCACCATGAAGTATTTTATGTTGATATTGTGACACTTGTTTTTTTCTTTTGAGTTCTTTTGTAAGCAGACGGGTTTTTTGTTTTTATAACAATATTTTTATTTCAGACTTTTTAGTGTCTTCGCCGAAAAATTCTACTTTTTAGGATGGTTTTTGACAATTTGTGTTAAAACGTGTGTCTAAACGTTAAATGATATATATATACATATATATTTGAAAAGGTCTTTTCACGATCTTCATTTGATACCCATATTGCTAAGATAAGAAAAAAACTCAAGATTATCCCCTCTTTTCTTCCACTTTCGGGCGCCATTTTGAAAATTCATATAGCCTGTGTCACTAACACAGTTCTGACGAATTCAACGATACCTCATATGTCGAAATCCGTTCAACCGTTTGGGCTGTGGGGCCCTACAAATAAATGGACATACATACAAACATACACACATACATACACTCGAATAGCATAACCCTCCTTCTGACGCAGTCGGGTAAAAATGAAGTTCGTTGGATAACATAAAATCACAACACTTCAGCAAATAATACTGAACAGCCTTAAATGCTATTTAGTACTTAATTATTTTAAAGATAGGATTAAAATTTTCCTTTAATATTTACAGAGTTATTTTTATAAAGCCAGTACATAATATTTGGCGCCAAATTTTGTCGTTATAAGCCAATTAATGGTGTTCACGAAATATTCGAAACTTGGAGAGTTAAGGTGGTCGCTTCGCTCTGAGGAAAAATTGAATAAAAAAGAAAGTTATTGTAAAAAAAAACAAAAAAATTAAACAATCATGTCTCCAATGAAATTTAAAACAACAAAAACGATTTTTTATTTAAATCTCTGACAAGGCGAAGCGACTATTACAATTTTTTTATTTAATTGACAAAGTCTATGTTACAATACCCAAAAGTTTTTATAAAAGGGCGGCAATCAGTGGAAGACTCAATTTCTTAAGTGTTGCCAATGCAAAGTATATTTATTTAGTCTGAAAATTAAGTACATAACTCAACAAAATTTTCAATGATGTGATGTCTGCATTTGCAGCACCAAATAACTTTGATGTTGAAAATGCTATCTGCATTTTCAAGTCAAGAAAAAAGATCATAAAAATCTTTTTAATATAATTAACAATATTTTTTTACACCATTTTACTCGCAACCATTATATACTGACCTTAGGTTTTATGATTTGTTTTTTATTTTTTCATTATTTCTAGAACAAAATCACACGTGCACATCTACCAAGCTAACATCAAACCCCAACTCAAGTGAAATCAAACCGACAAACAAGCATTATAACATATAAAAAATGTTATGTATGATGTAACTTTTCTTGAAACATATAAAAAGAGTTCTTCTTTAAGTCTCGA
The DNA here is from genome assembly GCA_905404135.1 of Hesperia comma. Lineage (NCBI taxonomy): Eukaryota > Metazoa > Arthropoda > Insecta > Lepidoptera > Hesperiidae > Hesperia > Hesperia comma. The sequence continues at coordinate 4,629,428 of FR990039.1, forward strand.
AAAATATCGTTTTACGCAGCTGTCAAATTTCTGACAAGTGTCAAAATGACATACAAATCGGTATTATAGTCCTACAAGAATCTTTTGGCGCGTGGATGACATGTGGGTGAGAGAGACAGCGTCTTACAGGTAAAGCAAACTGTATGGCGGTGTCTCTGTCACCCACACGTCAGCCACGCGCCAAAAGATCCTTGTACGACTATATTGCAGATTAGCAAGTTACATCAATAACATTTATTACACAATAAATTTTTAACTACGTATTAAAAGTCAAGTGCACTAAGCCACACAGCCTCGTTTGGCAACACCGAGATCACACGTGTTTGTTTTTGAGGGTGTTGCCAGGTTTCCGTCGTCTGAAATTGCCCATTTGTCGGAGGATTTGGGTGTTCTCGTCGTCCAAGTCTCTGTCCATACCACAGGTTCCAGGTATAGTGCCCCAGAGTTTTAACTTACCAGGTAGGTATAACAGGCCTAGTAGTGTTATAACTGGAAAAATAATCACAGATAAGAAAACTTCACTAAGGTATTAGTAACCCCCGCTCCCTCGATTCGTTTCGGGAAACAAATCCCTTAATATTTTTAGGAATTGTTAAGTGTGATTCTATAAACTGCCGCATTTTTTTATTTACAAACTGATTGCAATTAAACATACAAATATCAATTTTTAAGTGAAGCTTACTGTAGTATATTAATGAAAACCGTACCCAAATCGGTTCAGCCGTTTTATGAGATTATCTCCTACAAAACCAAAGACACATGCTTAAATGAACGCTAATATTTTTCACACACCTTCCATGACAGAGATTAGCTACAGATCTATTTCATGTATAGTAATCAAATTTAGTATTTAATGTAATACTCACTGTTCAAAATACAAGGGAACACGATATAGAAGTTGAGCGTGGTGGACCGGAAGTAGAATGCCTCCGTGAAGTACAGCACGATGGTGAGCGTCAACGACCAGTAGCCCATGGAGACCACCCTGGAACAAACGTGGATTGTTTGAACCACACACATAAAACAACCAGAACTCATCTCTTTCTCTCCCATGACACGTACAAAGTCTATCTCGTTTTATTTTTGCAACACTTACGCACACATAGACAAAATGGGGTTGAAGCACTTTCGCCATTTTGATAAGCTACAAGAAGCTCACTTTTTGTATGAGAACCATAGACAACATTACACAATGAACAGTAGACCATGAATGTTTTGTATGGAGAATGTCAATGTGAGCAGCATGTCTATGTAGTTGTATCTGGCACGCTTTTTTCTCCCATATGTTAGGTCTGCTTTTTTTACATGTCTGTGGTTTGAACTTACTATTTACTAATGGACTCGACCTCGCTTCTCGTCGGGAAACGTATTCTACACGTTAAAAATTACTAAGTGTATCAACAGAAGGGCGTGGCGATTTATTCATGATATCTTCTACGATATTTGTTTAAATTAATAAGGTGGATTAAAGGATGAATACCGAAACAACAAATTTATTTAATTGACATTTACAGCATTTTGGGGTACATACATACTTAAAAATATAAACAAAACAAAAATTATATAACAGTTGGCAGTTTCCTCGCTCAACATAACATTGCTATATCTAATATCTTTAAACGAGCAATTCTTGTATATTTATTTATATATAATCACGATCTCGGAAACGGCTGCAAAGATTTTCATGAAAGTTACAGATTAGGGGGTTTTCGGCTCAAGGAATCGATTTATCAAGGTCCCAGGTTCGAGAAAAGCTCGGTTCCCGAGATAAAGAGATTTTAAAAACATCATACTGACGTCATCTATGAAACATTAGGATAACTTCTATGAGGTACTGTTTGTAACGTGTTGAACTGACGCCATCTATGAAACATTAGGATAACTTCTATGAGATACGGTTTGTTTGTTTCAGTAGTATGAAACTAGATGGCGCTCGAATATATTTTTAATATTCATTCTTACGTTGAAGCGCTATTTTTGCGTTATACCTACCTATTTTCTGTTTGAATAAAATTAAAAATCAGTGCGATTATCTCGCTTGACCTCGCAGGACGCGTAGTGATAGTTTAACGTGCGTTTGTGATATTTACGAGAATATTTGTAAATAAATGTTAGTTTTGTTATTATCGATTTAATAATATATTTTAATAAAGTTTTAAATAAATAATGGTCAGATCGATGAAATTACTATTGTTGTAAATAGAATCAATAAAATTTTAAGTACGCCTAACAGCTTGCTCATTAAACTAAAAGTATATTTATTTATGTTGTTTAATTATCATAAACATTCAATACATTTTATCGCAAATAAAAATTTCAGTCGGGGACTGCCTAAGCCTGCGAAAAGTACGAAGGAAAGTTCAATGAATTTATCTAATTAAGTATGTACCTATTTAAAATGCAATTAATTCGCTCACACAGTTAACTTCTATGAGGTACTGTTTGTAACGTGTTGAAATTTCAGTAGTATGAAACTAGATGGCGCTGTACAACTTTGTGAAACACGCTGTTGAGATCCTTTGGCCGTAACATAAGTAAAATGAATTTTGTGCTCAGTGAACAGTTGTATGATTTGACTCCTGAATAGATGGCGGAATTCCTCGTATTTCTTGCGATTCATACTAAATATAATTTTCAACCGAGCAAAGCTCGGTCAACCAGGTACTAGCGAGGAAATGCTGCCAGCGTATTGGTTACTGCACCACAGGGCCCTAGTTTATTTAACTTATTTTAGTTTTGTTATATTATTATTATTTTGTTAATATTTTTAAGTATGTATGTACCCCAAAATGCCGTAAACAAGGATGAATACCTACTTATAATTAGCATGAAACGCTTAAGGTGGCCGACGTATTTAAATTGAACATAATTAGCAGTACCCGTCTAAACAGCTTTCCAATTTTGCTTAATATACGTGACCATTTATATATATAACTAACAGTGGATATAGTAACAACACCTAAGATAAAGTCACAAAAATTCTAACACTCAGTGTCTTTGGTTCTATTGCAGTAATAAAAGCTTTAATATATTTATTTTTTTTAAAATCCCATGTATAGACAGCGATCAGGTACATTTTAACGTATTTCGTGTACATGTATCGATAAAAAATCTGCAAACTTCGGTCTAGTACTCCTCTTTCAGCGACCTGAATTTTAGAGTACCTCTTATTAGCGCAAATAAGTACGAACGTCGCCAATTTCCTCTCTAAAATTATGGCTTACAAACCACAGCAACATCAAACAAAAAATCAAAGGAATTACTTAATAACTTCATTCATTTGTTTTTCAATTCAAGCATTTTCATTGTTTCATTGATGTTTGCGCGAGGCCACACCACGGTTTTTTCCCGCGGCGGTAACCGCGTAACCGCGCAATTCGCATACATTATCAGAAACCGCAAGTGCGGCCGCTTATATTGCTTTCCTTAAGTTACATTTACGCGGCAAGAAACCGCGCTGGTTTAGCCGTAGTCGGCCTCGGCCTTTTTGTTAATTTTATTATCATTCTGTGTAATAAGTGTCATTGGTGTGTAATTTATTCAAATAAATAAATTTATTTTTCATCCCACTTATTCGAAAAAGACGACTTGGTTCGCCTTTAACTGCGCCCAAAGTTGATGTTTTCTATTAGAAACTTTTAGCGGGCGGGAATGAGTTATTACGTGCACTTATTTAAATAAAGAGGACGAAATAGTAGATTGTATGACAAGGGTGCAAAGTAATATTTTTTCGGCGAGGGCGTTTTTTGAATCCAGAGCGAAGTGAGGGATTCTAGAGTAGAATCCCGAGCGTAGCGAGGGATTCTTTAGTAGAATCCCGAACATAGCGAGGGATTCAAAGTACGTCGCCCGAGCCAAAAATATACTTGCACCCGAGTGATACACTCTACTTTTCAACTTTTCATCACCCACTATGAGAAAATAATATATATATATATAATAGAAAATAATAGAAAATAATACGTAAAAATGCACGAAAACTTAATTTTAATTTGAAAACGAAATCTTAATTTGATTTCTTTTTTTATTATTCAGCTGGCGGGGCCCTCGCGTCGTACCAGACATTCTTTATTCAAACAATATTTGCGTTCGACTTCTTTAGCGCAAAATACTAAAATGTTCTAAATTCAAAATAGGACGGAAAAAATCTAGCCGGACGGAAAAGTTGTATGAAAATTCATTCCCGCCCGCTGAATAGAAAACAGCAACTTTGGAACCCCGTAAGTCCGAACCAAGTCGTCTTTTTCGAATAGGTGTGATGAAAAACTCATTCCTGCCCGCTAAAAGTGTTTATTTCAGTTTATTTAAGTTATTAATTAAGTGCGCCGCAATTATCTTTTCCGCGCACTTTTTGAATTGAGTTCGGATTGTTAGAAATTCATGGTTTTGTTTTGAAAAATGAGTTCTTTAAGTGACTGTGAAAGTATAATTCCTGAATTTGACGCGCCTTTTATTTTCTCATAGGAGGGGATGAAAAGTAGAGTGTATCACTCGGGAGCAAATATTTTTGGCTCGGGCGACGTACTTTGAATTCCTCGCTACGTTCGGGATTCTACTAAAGAATCCCTCACTTCGCTCTGGATTCAAAAAAGCGCCCTCGCCGTAAAAATATTACTTTGCTCCCTTGTTATACAATCTACTATTTCCCTTTTAAGTTGTTATTTGTCGTAGTCGGGTTCTTTTCTGAAATCATAAAATCAAGCCCTGATTAAGATACCCCACTCGGTAAATTTTGTATTTTTTTCAATTTATTCATAATTATTATTGCGTTAAAATCGTCTAAATAGAAATCTACATACATACATACACTAGAAGAAGGTGGTAAGAGCCCCAAAAAAGTTTATAAGTCTGGTAAAGTAAAAAACTTGAGGCCGTGAAAATAATTGACTTTAAAAATGGGCAGTAGCTAAAAGCTACTATGCTAGTAGCTAAAAGTTTGAGAAACACTGGTTTAAATTTTATTCTTTAAAACAATTTTTGAGCGTGAGTACCTACTGATGAACAGGTTTTCAGTAAAAACGATGTGACAAAATGAAACTATATTTTTTTACAGTTCCCTAATTTATAGACATGGCATTTACAGACGGGACTGGTTTCCCGAAGCGAAGCGAGGGCGGATTTACTAGTACTTACATACATACCTACAGGTCAAAGTCAAACTGAGAATCTCCTTTTTTGAAGTCGGTTAAAAATAAGCGCGTAATTATCCACAGATACCTCAGAGCTAATATTCCAGTTCCCGCGCATTGCCAAAAACATCAACCGTTCGTAATTAGAATTTGAACTTGCCAGTAACAACAAATTCCCGACGGCAATATAATTTCATTTATATCTTTGATGCTCTAATGTCTAGATTGAGCGTCGCCCTACAATGAAAACGAAAAAAAACAAGACAACAATAGCAATGTGTGCGTGCAGGCGATGTACACGTTCGTCTATTGTCTATGTGTGCGTGATTAATGATACAATGATAAATAAAAATTGTGGCAAACAGTTGGCAACAATTTTTTGACACGTTTGCGCGGATTCAATGTTCCATCTAGACATTGCATCATCCAAGATTTATATGTATATTTCATCAAATGGAAACATCAACGCAGTTTGAAACAGTTAAATAGGTATGCATTATTGGGTATAACTGAAAAACTACTCGTCAGAGGTCGCTAAAATTTAAATTGGATCAGAATGCAAACACTCGGCTCAGGCGGAATTGTGTGACACTTTTTCGTGCAAGCAGCCGGTGTTCATTGATTTATAAGCTGTTATCACGTCAAAAGTTATGAGATAACACAGAATAACTTTTAACAAAATAGAACCGACATTAATACCGAAAAGTAAAAATTGGTTCAGTTAAACGCGGTTATTCCTAAATCCTTCTCCTAAGTCTGACAAATACTATGCTGAAAACCGCATCAAAATCGGTTCAACCAAACGCGAGATAATCGCGCACAAATATGTATACATACATATAACAGGTCACACTGAGAATCTCCTTTTTAACCGACTTCAAAAAAGAAGGAGGTTCTCAATTCGATCGTATATATGCTTTTTTTATGTTTGTTCAGCGATTTTTTCGTCGTTTATGGGCCGATTTTGTTGTTAAGTAGATATACGCAGTGTGGTCCTTTGATAAGGAGCACCAGGATCTGATGATGGCATCTCAGAGAAATCGAAGGCAACTTTCGAAAATTGTAGGGACGACTAGTTTGATTGTTAATGTTTTCATAAGTACATGAAAGCGCTACAATCTAATGAAGGTCTGGAGTCGATCTGATGAAGCCGAAAGACAGTCGAGGGAACTCCTCAACGATTTATAGTGTTTGGGCTTGATTAATTTGTAGTGACGAGAACTTTACACCTACATGTTGAATTAAGCGCCATCTGCCGAGTAGTTTTTGATCTCTGCTTATCGAGGTTGAAGTCGGTTATTTTTTTTGTAAAAAGCAATAATTATTTGAAGTCGGTTAAAAATACAGTCGAATTTGAACCTCAATCCTCAGTAGGTATCATTATCGTAATAAAACAGGGAATAAAACTCAGTTAGCTCAGTTAATTAAGTAACAAAGTAGGTAGGTATGTACTTAGTAACTTTAAAGCGGTACAATACCGCCGGGTCTGCTTGTTAATGTACAAAATTATCTCATTTTATTCCCACTCGGAGTAAGGCACCATCGAGTTACTCTTAACGACCTATATTCTAAAGAGCTTCTGTAAGAGTGCTTGTAATCTCAGGTCAGCGGGCTCGAAGTGTCATTCACACGTTTAAAATAAAATTTCAGATTTCGAACGATACCGTTTTTTATTATATTTATTTATTAGCTGACAAACGAGCTGACGAGCCACCTCTGAAGTGATCACCAATGCCAATGGCATCCGTAACATCAAAGACATCTCAAGTAGTCGCTGGACAAGAGAGAAAGATAATGAACAGAATATAAAGTCAACCTAAAGGAACACGGTTAAGATTGCTGTTGAATCAATTATACACTATAGGAATGGTACAAGGTACTATGGTGGAGGGTAAGGGCTACAATAGACGTCCGATTTTTCTCTCCGATAGTCGGTTTCGATAGTCTGATCAGACAATCGGAAGGCACTCGTGCCATACATTTTGTAGAGTAAATGTAAACCCAACTTAAGATTGAAACGAAGGGAGGCGCTGTCGAATGCATTGTACCAATCATTGCACACTAGTAACTGACAGATTAATGACCACAGCGTACTTATGAATAAATTTTTAACATGGCGGCGTTAGTTCCAATTTTTGCCATTTCAGAGATAAGCTGGGCGCACTGTACATACACAATACACGTCGATTCGCTATTCGTCCGATTCTGTTGTCTGAATTTGTACGTTAGTACATAGTATCTCAATGGAATTTGTCTGATCAGACGATTGGATCAGACTATCGGAGAGAAAAATTTTAATAAATTTTATGTGCCATAAAAGACGACCCAAATGGCGCAATGGTTAACACCCCGGATCACTGTTCCGAGGGTCCTGGGTCCGATTCCCGAGGCGGAAATTTGAATAATGAGTTCTTTGATATAGACACGTCCTTAGCGCCGTGAACAAAAGAGTGAAGCTGGCAAAAGTCAGCCGAATACACACATTGAAACCAATAGAATGCCTACTTTTAATAGCCATTTTAGTAATCTAATCATTTTTCTCCCGCTGTACCTAGAAATAATTTATATGGCAAAACAACGTTTGCCGGGTCAGCTAGTTTATTTATAATTTTTTAAATTAGTGCAGGATTTCAACCACGAAATATTATTCCGTTATTCCAACATACACCCCCTACCTACCGGATACCCGTTATACGACTAGTGCCACTGCTCAAACATGAAAATATTTTACTCGCTAAAAACTTATCGAAACTACAAATAAAAGTTTCATTTCAACAAAGGCTTTATAAAACCATTCTAGTAACAGAAAAATCTAGGCCAATCCTCAAGAATACGAGCTACATCGTTAGTTGCAAGCAGGCATGTTATGGATATTACATTTCGGATACGGATACGCATTAATTACACGAAATAATTTATTAATTAATGCAAGCAATTAAAGCAAGATTACATTAAAATCTGGTGCGTTTTGCTCAAAATTTAAAATCATCTTTAGGCACGGAATACGATTAATGATCACACAATAAAGGACAGATATGCTCCGTTCAAGTCCAACCTTTTCCGAAAGTCGCTCGCGAGGGCTTTGTCGAGCCTACAGGTGTAATTTTTAATCTGTAACCATAATTACGTTTTGCCCATTTCTGGATACCGAAATAGGAATTCAATTATGTACCGATTTCTTATACGGTACCGGACATGTAATTGTTTCGGATTATCCGATAGTCTCACGTAACTGATAAAAGGTAATATAATGACTAAGCAGAAGAAATAATAACTAACAACGCATGATTCGCACGCGAGCAGTATCGGCTCGGCCGGTCAAGCTGTTACAATATGCCTCATTCAGGTCCATCTGTATACAAAAATATCCGAATCCGCAAACAATTACGGATAGGTTATTACAGTATTACTAAGGATATCCGATAGGAATATCCGGTAAAAGTTACGTATAGATTTTACGACAGATATCCGATAGTTAGCGCTCTAACGCACTAGCGGTTAGCCGCCTAAGCGGTTCGTTTCAGCGTCTAGCCGCCTGAAGCGGTTTAAATAGCGGTTGACCGCTACGGCGGCCAAACGCGATGAAACCGCGTAGAGCGGTTGGAACACTCGAAAAAGTGTTGGTTCCATTGTTTCCCTTTTAAATCTTTATTTTTATAAAATGCTCCTTTTCAATTGCAAATAGCATATCTTTGTTGAATTTCAACTATGAATTTCTCTGTATCGAAGTTCATGGCTGTGCATGTCAAACGTACGAGCTCTTCGGCGGCAGGCCGCACCACTGAACCGCCAGTGCGTATAAACAAGGTGGCGGCCTGCCGCGAAGCGGGCCGCATCTCTCCATTCAACCGCCGCGGTCGAAAATTGGTGGCGGTTAGGTGCGTACAATCACAGGCGGTTGCATATTAAAATGCAAAAGCGGTTAGCCGCGCGGCTAGCCGCTCTCGCGGCTAACCGCTAGTGCGTTAGGGCGCTTACGGTTACGATGCTCCCATTCCACACATCCCTAGTTTTAAGCGGATCAACAAACATACTCACGGCCGGTAGTGGATGTAGAGCGTGCAGTGGATGAGAGCTAACGCCTTCAGCACCGAGTACATGCCCAGCATTCTGGATATTGTAAAGTCTCCTGGAAGAATATAAACCTTTACTTCATACCCTAGACATACACAAAATATTTTAAAATAGAAATCCCGATTGTTTATCAAAAATAACATCATGTTATGTTATATTTCAATCTTTCCTTTTCATTTTGTTTTATGCGTTAGATAGGCCCTTAACATACTTTAGACGCACAAAAATTAGTCATGGTGGAGATGAGTGGGTTTGGCCATACCTTGTTTGTATGATAGAGAGTGAATAATTTACATTTACAAAATGCCGAAGTGAGATAAGTGAGATAGATATGGCTTTTTTTCATGATTAAAAAGACAGGGCGCATCAACCATTTTTAAGAAAGTTCCTTTTCGCACAGTACAGATGGAAGCTAGAAGATTTTTGCAGATGCAAATTGAGATGAAAGCATTTTTTTTAATGGAATTAAGGTAGCAAATAAAGTATGTAGCACCACCCTTCCGCTGCCGCCCATGACAACTGTGACCGACACACAACAAGACTTAATTTAGGGATTAGGACCGTTAGTTCAGATAGTAGATGGTATTATACTCGTAATATTAGTTGGTTAGTTTGTTAAAAAGTGTAAGTTAGTAATAATAACTCCAATGCATAAAGAATGATGTTTTAAGTTTGATGTGTTATGTCTGTGTCTGGGACAGAATAGACCAAATTACGTCTCGGTTCTTTTCATTATAAATCTGACATAATCAAGATGATTCTTAACTATAAATTATGAAGATCTATTTAACCGTTTAGTGACCAACAGTATCTTACAGAATTTTATTAGAGAAGGGGTTTTTTAATTTTAAATAAATTATTATATTATTAACTACGGCTTTCAATTTAAAATGACCACAGAAACAACCAACAATTACATGTGAGTTTGTACTTTTTTAACAGGCCCAGTAACAAGTCCCAGGTTTGATTCTCGGTCGAGATATAGTCAAGTAAATTTGTGATATTTTATTTGAGTTTTTACATGTAATTTGAGACTATGTGCCACTGTTATCTATGTGTTTTACTCACCATCCATATGATCAGCATCATTGTTATTGTTTAAAAACGATCTTCCTTCTATATAAGACCGCCCCGCAGTCCCTAAGTCCATGAACGCGACGAATGCTATCCATCCTCGGAAAGCGTACAAAACTTTATTTTGCACTGGCATTATGCATTAATTTGCACCAAAAACACTCCGAAACTAACTTATTGGCTTCTTTTACACTTTTTCACCAGTTTTTTGCACTAATACTAACTTAAAACACACGTAAACAAATGCTAAACTTTCCCAAAGAAATGTTCGCTAATCAAAGTTAATTGAATTAAGCGGGAAACTTTTCTACATCTAAACTAACGCGCGTACGTTGAAGCGTGCACTGCGGCATTTTACCTGCATTACATATTTTCATATAAAATTATAATTAGATGTTAAGCTACGTAGGTGCCATCCCGAAGCTCTCCGCGCAGGACTTGGATGGAATTCGATTTCGAACATCTCAATCTATCAGTTGTCAGTAATTAAACGTCAATGTCATTAAATCAGGTGACTGTCAATGTCAACCTTATCAACGCACAATTATTGCCATATTTAAAAACCGAAAACCATAGATGTTAATTTGGCATAGACAATATTCACAAGCGAAGGAGTAAATCAATCACGAAACATTTTTGTAATGAGGGTAACCGCGTGTGAATTTTCCGCTAGAGGCGCTAGTGAAAAGGGAGGTCTGTCTGTCACTTTTCGCTTGTCTGAATTTCATTTGTCACTGTTTATGTATGGGCGGGCTTTGACAGCATGACCGCCCTCTGCAGTGGCGCCAACTGGTGAGCACAAAAACGGTTACCCTCATTAACTTACTATGAGTCTAATTCAAAATAATAATTGTCTTTTTGGATGAAGTTTTATTACAGAATCGTTTTTGTTATCATATCGAAGGAATGGATATAAGGGTGGTAGGTAATTATGGTTACGGTTTTCCTAAATAAATAATAACTGATCATTTTAAAACGTCAAGGAAGGGTAAAACATGTACTTATTGTTGAATAAAAAAGGGTTGAAGTGCATGTGCACTTCATACATAAATAAATATTATACATATGACATGACCAAGACAAACCTCTGTTTTTAAGTTATTCATTTAATTTTTATCAGAATCAGAACAGCTACTTTATAAAACCAGACTCGAGTTATTTAACGTACAATCGCATTTTAGATTAGATGAATTAGTTTTGATTAATAATTTATTTTAATTAGAGTTGTCATAATAACTTGGTGATTAATTTCGGGGTTAAGTTTAAAGTTGCCAGATGCAATATTGATACGCTATCCAGCAGCGGCTGGCCACAAATACCTAAAAATATCGTCGCCATATTGGTATTGTCAAAAGATTGAGCCATCGATGTGAAAGAAAAGATGAATTTTCGATCTGCGTCGAGCGAATTGCCTTAATTCGTGTGTTTAGATAAACTGTTGAGGGACTGGAGAGTTGTTTAGATGTTTCGTTTGCCGTACGCGGTGTCTGATTCGGTTGGCAAATGATGTTTTCAATGGAGAAGTGTGGTGCTTCGGAGTCTGAGGCCGGTGGAGGTTCTAAGGAAGCGTCAGTGCCTGCGGACGAGGTGTCATCCGCGGTGGCGGCGGTGTCCGATGAGATAGGGGACATTCTGAAGGATGAGTTGGGGGATGCAGATAGGGCGGAACGCATCGGGGCTGACTTGGCGGACCTCAGCGCCGAGCTGGGTCTTCTAGCAGGGCTTGCAGACGAGCCTCAGCAGAACTACCCGTCTCTCTTCGAGATCGCCGTGAGTAACAATAACAACTCCCAACATGGCTGACTCCCTTTTGATTCGGTTAATTTCCAAACGAATCCATTCGAGAACATTTTCGCACATTCGAAATGTCAAAATCGTATTTTTTCACTAAAAAGTGTAAAATTCCATTGAGGTATGCAAATATTTGTGTTGGTTTCGATGGTAGAGCTTATTTATAGATTTAGTTTTATTGATGCAACTGCAATCAATAGATATTTTGCTAGTTTTCAATAGTAGGTACACTTTGAAATTGCAATAAAATCAACAAAATTATTGTCTTAACAAAATGTTCTTATAAGAACATGGAAATATAGCTCTTAAATGTTTCTTAAATCATAAAACAATGATTAAAAACCAATTTTAAGTTTTAGTATAATTTGTATCATTATTTAGGGAACTTTTTGCACAAACATTTTCAATTAAAACAAATAACACCACACACACATAACCTCACACTAGGTTTCCCTGATTTGTGGGTGACTGACTGGCAACACAGCTATATTAATTAGAATGGGTTAGAGCACTTCATGTGAAAAGTCACAGGCATAAAGCTAGTCTACATAAATATTAAAAATGTAACTGGATTATGCCTGTATGTAGGAGAAGTTAGAGAAAAACTATATGCAGGGTCTGTATAGGGCCATTACAAGCCAAGAATATTATTTATAGAATTTTTGTCTGTATCTATTTTGTCTGTCTAGGCATCACACCAAAAGTACAGAACGAATTCTGATGCGGTTTTTGTTGTTGTGTTGCTGGAGATCTTATGTAAAGAATGGTGTGTGTTTCCATCTCCATATGCAATGTAGAACCTGAAATATGAATAATATTGGTATGAAACAGGATAAGGGTCCCTGCAAACTGACCGCACCCACGCGCGGCTGTGGCGCTTCTTATTAGAAGCGCGATCCGGCCAACAGCCAACAGCTCCAATAACAGTAAGCAGGATTCAGCCGAAGCGGCTGTCGGCCGGACCGCGCTTCTAATAAGAAGCGCCACAGCCGCCGGTGGCTGTGGTCACTTTGCGGAGACCATAATATATGCTGGGTCAGCTAGTATATAATAAAGGTGTTCTGATTGAATTTGAATTTATTATCTACTCAGACTTACTATCATAGCTAACTATTTTAGTATGTAGGTAATATCTTTTTAACATATTGGGCAGTGAGTAATTAGATTTTAATTATTCAGAATAATGTAAATAGGTCACATTTACATGTAAATTTTAACTACCTATTGTGTTAGTTATGTCTGCAAATGTGTAATAGTTAATAGGCACCTGTCTTCAATGTAAAATTACACTATTTAGCACAAGTCTCTCATTATTGAGGAGATTTAGGGCTTAGAGCATACTCCACCATGCTGCACCAGTGAGGATTGCTGGAGTTGCTAACCCAAGTATCAGAAGTTTTTGTACAGCCAGAAGGCTTCTAAGACGACTCGCAACTACTTTATGAGTTTTTGACAATTTGAATAGTGCAATGTTTGACATAGATCTCTGGTCTGAGGTTCCTGAAGAAATTTGTATGATGAGTTTAAAATTCTGTTCTCGATCTGGGTGTGTCCTTGTGTTTTGACCATGGCACTCACGACACAGTTAATCCTAGTGTGCTGAGTGTGTAGCATCAAAAAAAAGAACGGGTCAATCAAATGCCTTAAAAGTTTAGCTATGATGGTCACCCATCCACCTATCGATCGCCCTCATCACAGACCAACAACATCACAGATAATCAGACTTCAGAAGATCATCGTTTTGGATTCTATTGCTTTAATAAACATCCACTGTACCTAATAGTTTTTCTATCTATCTTCCATGTACAGACAGCGATCACTTACAGATTTATAATATAGAATAGAATACAAGGACAGTTAACACTTACAAATCAACAGTGGTACTATAAAAGCCGTTATAACAAAGTGTCTGGTAAACTCCTGGTTACAAATCAACATAGGTACTATACCATACTATACTACTACTACTATACTGTACTTAGCAGTACTGTTAACCCGCCACCTCCAATGGCCTTACCAACCTCGCGGTTAAGGCCGAATCTTGGGAGATGCACGCTGAATGGTGCCGCGTGCAACTCTTGACTCCCTACAAGTTCTTTTTTGTTAGTACTGTTAAGTCAACATACAAAACCGTCCGTCCTCCACAGATGGGCCACCGCGGCTCGGCCTCCGGGTCGTCCTCCTCCTCGTGGTCCGGCGGGCCGGCCGTGCGGGTGCGCCGCCCCTCGCGCCCGCAGCGCTGCACGCGCCGGCGGCCTATCGTCAAGGGGAAGGAGGTATGTTGTTGGATGGTTTGTGGGCGTGGAGTGTTTATGTATTAATAGGTTTGCTGTTGAGTTATTGAAGTAATGTTAATGTGAGCAGTTCACTTGAGTGTCGCCCGCGTGTGGTGCACGTCTTGTACGCCGGCTTGCGGTGGGCTAGCATCTCATGTTGTATTTTTAAAGAAATCGAAATAACTTTTACTTTTACTTTAACAAAAAAATGAAATATAAACGGTGTCGTCGAATTGACTACGCATGATTAAAAATAATTACTCGTCAGATGTTTCTCAAATCTTTATGGGACTAGACGGAGCCAAATTGGTTCAGCAGTAGAATGTTATGAGGTAACACTCTAGTCCCGCTAAAAGGACGAGACGTGGCAAGTAGTTTTTGAGTTATCCCTTATAATAAATGCGTATTTAATTTATTGATTACGACTAAGTTGATAGTGTTCCCATTTCATTACTTGAAGTAAATTTTTGTCAAAGTTAACTTTTCACGATTTCACGAGCGACACCTGATGCGAACTTTTCGAGCTATCACACACTAACCACCCGCATCGTTGCAGATGGGCCGCCGCCGTCCGAACGCCGGCCGGCGCGCGGTCTCGCTGCGGCTGCGGCGCGTCGAGGTGGTCTCCGAGATGTCGGACATCGGCGCCGAGTCCGACTCGTCCGACCAGTGGACCGAGCTGGAGGATGGCTGTGAGTGCTGTGGAGTTACTTAAAAGCTCAGACATAGAAAAGAAATATAAGCAGACGGCAGATATGGGAGAAAAAGCGTGTCATTTACAACTACATAAATACTACACACACTGACAATCATCATACAAGACATTAATTTGTGGTCTACAAATATCGTCTATGGTCCTTAAGCAAGATGACGTAGCTTCGGCTTCTTGCAGCTTATGAAAATGGCGGGCTTGCTTTATCCCGCAGTCATTTTAGGCTAGCAAATGAGCACCTTCTGCTGCCTCCCATGACAACTGTGACAACCCCATGACAACCCAATACAGAACAAGACTTACATTCCAAATACGATGGTTATTACTTAAACCTGTTGAAACATAAAGAAACAAAAGTTGTTTTAAATAATGTCACGAATCGCCGTGAAGTTAACCTACACCCTGGACTTATCCGTTAATTTTACGCCATTCGAAAATATAAGACCTTTTGCACATTTGCCATAATTTACCATCGTATCAGATACAAGTCTGTGTACATTAATAAGCAATAAAATTGTGTTGTTGCAGCTGGTTCGGAGGACAGCTCCTCCGGCAAAGAGGTGGCGTCTCTGGCCGATGTGGAGCCCGTCTACGACCACAAGGGAGGCGTGAGTGTTGATGATTTATTTATCTAAGGCAGGCAGGCAACTGGTAGAATTAGTTACTTCTCACACTACGCTATTTATCAGCTACGCGACTGCAACGCAATCCAAAATTCGCTGTATCTGACACTGTTCACTGACAGGAGACGCATCGTAGACGCGTCGCTTCTTTACTTCGACAACATCCTAGTCTCTTACAACTAGCGTTGTGTGAGAAAAGCCTTAAGGTCTGTGCACATTACATCAACGCGACAACAGACAAACTCAAAAAGAAACATTCAAACGTGATCTTTAATATCTTTATGTCTTGACTATTACCGTTGTATACTTTAAACACGTACTACTCGCCACCCACTCCTGACCAACGCCGACCCGATACCAAGCGTAGAATCGAAATTCAACCGTAACAACTAAGACATAAAGATCACAATCGAACACTTTCATTTAATTTTGTCGGTTATCAGGTTGTTAGGTGTGCGCAGTCCTTTAGCCATTCAATTGGACGCCTCTAGGCTAGGTATTTTGATTGGACACCGACATCTAACTAAACATTGTCATGACACTTCAAATTCAAACGTTCAACACTTCAACTGACGGAAAGGCAGTGTAATGGTTGAATTAGTTCAATTATCTGCCACCTCGCCGCTAGCTCTGGTTTGTTTATGTCGCAGAGAAATGAGGATATCAGAGATTTCACGAAATCCCAAGGTATACCACGAAATCACGGTAGATGTGGTAATCTAGCTAATCTCTACCTGTC
The DNA here is from genome assembly GCA_905404135.1 of Hesperia comma. Classification (NCBI taxonomy): domain Eukaryota; kingdom Metazoa; phylum Arthropoda; class Insecta; order Lepidoptera; family Hesperiidae; genus Hesperia; species Hesperia comma. The sequence goes on from FR990039.1 coordinate 4,645,846, forward strand.
AAGGCAGAAAGTGTTGTAAATAAATGTTGACAGGACCACCTTCGGGGGGCGTGATGAGTTTAAGTTACCGTTCTCGGTCTGGTACCGTTCCTTATGTCTTGTGATGTCGACGGCACCCCCGACACAGGGACTCTAAGTATTGCAAGGAGTGTGTAGCGCTATCTATTTATGTTGCGTGTCTCCAATGTAGATCTTAATAGACAATGTTGTCAACCAGATCCCCTATCTCCAGTCCAGATATTAAATAGCCAATGTCTCCAGATCCAAGTGCCGACGATGGGCCAGTTCCTGCTGCCGCTGCTGTCCGCGGACGTGGGCCCGGAGCCCGAGCACTTCCTCATCAGGCACGAGGATATCCTGCAGGTAAGCTACAAGCTAAAAAGACTTTATTACCAGTGGTCATGGTTCAGTTTTGCTTGTTAGTGAATGTTACTTACGGCATTTATCACGTACGTTGTGGCTTGTACAACTGTACGCTAAAAACGACTTTATAACCAGTGGTCATGGTTCGATTTAGCTTTTAAGAGAATGTTACTTATGGCATTTGTCGCCCTCTATATGGAATGCACCGTACAGGGTAGAATTGCGTTTGTATGGGATGCTATTAAAACAAATTTCGTATCGAACGCGTCGGCAGTTTAAATTGTAACGATATTGCACACAAGTCACACGTAGTCATCTGAATCGCGATTTCAATCAGAATAGTATACCAATCGGAACTGTGGCACTTTAGTGTGATGTCATCTTCCTGAATCACGTTATAGAAGTATTCTTCATTGTTCTATATATACCAGTTGAAACTGCGGTGAAAACGCAACTATTTAATATTGACGTTCTGAGTCAAGACGAGCCTGAACCGCGCTATCCAAGTTTATCCACCGTTCGTGTAAATATTATGTCAGTTATATTTGACACCTCGCCAATAGAATGATCCGTGTTTGTTAAATATGTATGTGTGTAAATGTATGCACTATGTTGCAGCTCCTGGCGTCGGCTGAGGTGAGCGGTACGAGGGACGACCATATCGAAGATGGTGACCCCGCACTCGACTCGCCCACTGACGCGTGAGTGTCTCACCTTGTTTAATCACCGACGCAAAATAAGGGAGTTACAAGCGTTGGTATCACCATTAACTAACAGGACTTACTTTCTCTAACAGTCCCTGTCCTCACATCACATAATATTAATTTCAGTCATAGTCCAGTATGAGTCTCTCTCAAGTTCGGTCACAGAGCTTGTTACCCCTGAAGACTGAGATGGTTGCCTCTTAAGTGTCTACAAAGCTATAAATATTTTATTGTCCTGTCCGGCAGTCTGGACGAGGAGGTGGCCAACGCGTGCGAGGAGGCCGCGGCAACGCCCGACGACGAAGCGCTGCTGCTGCACTACGTCTGCGGTGAGTTGGCGATCCGTTGTGGACTAATTTTGGAATATACTTTTATTGTATACTAGCTTTTGCCAGCGGCTTCGCCCGCGTGAATTTCGTTTAAACTTCATAAACGTAAGAGTAGATAAAATATAGGTATACTTAATCAGAAAGCTTCGAACTGCTAAGCTATCGGGAGTTACACGTGTTATTGTGAGTCAACCATAAAAGATAGACATATGCTGTCGTGGAATATTTTTTATATAATTTTAAGGAGAACATTTCCGTCATACATGATTTCTGTGTAGCTTTAACCATTAAGGTTGCACACGCGACGGAAGCTTAAAAAATGGAGTAACTTCTCCCGTTTCCCCAACATTTCCCTTCACTGCTCTGCTCCTATTGATTGTAGCGTGATGAAAAGTATACTATAACCAGCGCGGGAGTATGAAAAATAATTGTACCAAGTTTCGTTAAAATCCGTCGAGTAGTTTTTGTTTCTATAACGGTTATACATCCGACAGACAGACAGACAGACAGACAAAAATTTTACTGATTGCATTTTTGGCATCAGTATCGATCCCTAATCACCCCCTGATAGTTATTTTGGAAATATATTTAATGTACAGAATTGACCTCTCTACAGATTTATTATAAGTATAGATATTATTTTGTGTACACCATTATGATTACAACTTTAAAGCTTAAGAGTAAGGTTTAAATTACACTAACGTCTTATTATGTCATCAATGCTCCCGTTAGGTACGAAAATAAAACTACAAATTTGTATTCGGAGCCAATTCAAAAAGTGACTTGAAAGTAGCGTGATTCAGTTAGTTGTTGTATCGCCATTTATTGGTGGCTTGAGGAACTATTAGCATAATAATTTGACGACCCGGATGGCGCAATGGTTAACACGCCCGATCGCTGTTTCGAGGGTCCTGGGTTCGATTCCCAGCGAGGTGGAAATTTTAATGATGAGTTTAAATTTCCGATCTCGGTCTGGGTGTGTGTCCTTGTCTTGTATGTTGTCCATGGCACCCACGACACAGGGAATCCTAGTGTGGGGCTATGAGTGTGTAGCGAATGTGTAGCGTTAAGCGGACAAAAAACACGTCAAAATTTGTATGGCATTGTGTATCTAGTATTATTAGATCGATGATAAATAAATAGTTTAACCGTAAACTTACCATCCACAGACTCGCCGACGGTGGCGGAGAACCCGGAGGCGCAGCACTTCGCCGCGATCGAGGAGTGGCTGCTGGGCGTGTACCGCTCGTGGTGCGAGATCTCCGCGCTGCTCTACACCATCCTCGGGGCCAACATGTGAGTGCTGGGCCAATGTTTGAGATGTTGGTTCAACATTAATTGTGATGTTGGGCCAACGTGTGAGATGTTGGACCAACGTGTGGGTTGTTGGGGGAACGTGTGGGTTGTTAGGCCAATGTTTAAATTGATGGCCTTACATGAGTTGTTGGGTCAACGTGTAGATTATTGGAGAACGTGTGCGTTTTTAGGTCAATGTGTGAATTGATGGCCTAACGTGCGAGTTGTTCGGTCAACGTGTAGGTTATTGGGGCAACGTGTGGGTTGTTGGGGGAATGTGTGGGTTGTTAGGTCAATGTTTGAGTTGTAAGGTTTTGGGGCGTGTGGGAAGTGTGAGTAGTGCCAACTACGGCAGAACGTGTGAATTATATTCGAATGGGAATACTGGACGCAGGATCAGAATTACATGTCTGCAGTCTGCACTGCATCTATTTCTTGTCCTAAATTGTAATCTGTAATCTGCAATCAGTAATCATGATTACATTGTCCACAGTAACGCGGAGTCCGAACAACGCGAGTGGTGGTACCGCGCGCGGTTCGGCTGCCACTGCCGGCTGTGCCTCGGGCTGGCGAGCAACCCGCGCGCGCTGGCCGCGCTGCTGCGGGACATCGTGTGGGAGCTCGCGCACGGTGAGCGTTCTGAATACGACTCTGTTGCCTCCGCTTACAGTCCGGTTTGGTTTGTATGCGGAATTTTACTTATGACGTTTTGAATTTTTGGTGTCTTGTTACTTTGTTACGGCTTACCTCGACGAGGGTATGCTGGAAACAACTTTATTACTTTTGTTCACGGGTCAGTTTAGCTTGTAAGAGTGTCTCGGAGCTCGCACACGGTGAGTGGCCTTGTCAAGTGTATCTTCAACTGTATGCTAAATAAAACTTTATAAAATGTGCTCATGGTTCAGTTTAGCTTATAAGCTAAATTTACTTATGGCGTTTCAAATCTCACCGTCAATCTGAAATGTACCGCATAGGGATGGAGGTAGCATTTGTGTGGGATGTAATTTAATATCGAATGCAAACGGACTATAGAATTGCGACTCCCCGCTAAAAACAACTTTAATATGTGTGCTTACAATTCAATTAAGCAAACGTTCCTTGACACACTGGTACATTTCAAAACAATATTCGTCTGCATATTGTATGTGTTATTGCCTATAAAAGCTACGAAGTCCAGATCTTGCCTGACCGTTCATATTCCCACAGGTGGGACAACAGTGGGCGTGGCCGTGGGCATCGTGCGCATCCTCAAGCTGAAGTCGGACAAGGTGCCGTACAAGGAGTGGGAGATATCGCGGCTCAAACGGATCAACTTCCCTGAGACTGGTGAGTGCAATTTGTACTTTATTACAATATGCTTATGGTTCATTTTAGTGGGTTATATTCGTTTCAAGAGCATTTTGACCTTACTAGAAGACGCTTATGACCCATTTTATATCTGAATCGCAAGCAAGTAACCCGGGTTGGATGCAAGTATGTAGTGTAATGGATAAGATACTTGTTAAGTGAAATTTGCACCTTATTACAATACGGATATGGTATTAAAATTAATTTCATATCTAAGGGTGATTGCATAGTCAAGCTTACCGCCAGCGCGGTTGACCGGCGCGCGGGTCACGAGCTACAAATCTCTTGTACCGTTTTATAGTGAAAAGAGACCCGCGCGCGCGTCACGACGTACATTTTTAGCGCGATTTATAGGCGCGGGTCAACTGCGCTGGCGGTAAGCTTGACTATGCAATCACCCAAACGCGCCCACAGTGTAGTGGATAATATACTTGTTTAGTGAATTTGGACCTTATCACATTATTATAATGTAGCGAATAATGACCTTGTTAAGCAAATTTGCACCCTATAACAATACGCACACGGTCCATTTCAGCGGAGACGATAATCCACGAGCAGCTGTGCCGCGCGGCCGAGCAGAACGAGACGTCCAACCAGATCATCAACAAGATCTGTCTGTGTCGCGAGTACACGCGCCCGATGGAGAAACAGTGAGTGAATTTGCACCTTACAGTAAGGTCATTTTGACTCGGCTGATGTGAATTTCGTTTTCCGAGATGTTTGCGCAGGTACAGTAACCGACCAATCAAAACACGGCGGCCATGACAGTTTACGTCCATGGTATTTGGCTAACTATCCTACCGCCCGCACTTCCCGCTTACTACCACCATTTTGGCCTTAAAATCGACATCTGCGCAGCCACTCGTAGCCAACTTCATATCAGCCGAGTAAAAAATGACCCTACTCTACCACAATAGATATACGGTGTATTACAGCGGAGACGATAATCCACGAGCAGCTGTGCCGAGTTTTTAAATATAGTCCTACTATCCTACTAATATCCTATCCTATCCTATCCTATCCTACTTCCTTCCTACTAATATTATAAATGCGAAAGTTTGTAAGGTTGTATGTGAGTGAGTGAGTTAGTGAGTGTGTGTGTGTGTGTTTGTTGCTCTTTCACGCAAAAACTACTGAACGGATTTTCATGAAACTTTGCAGTAATATAGCTTAGACATTGGAATAACATAATTTGTTAAAATTTATAGAGATTTTTGAAGGGACTGGTTTCTTGAAGCGAAGCGAGGGCGGATTTACTAGTTTTTAATATAATAAAGTCTTAACTGGAAACATTTATTGCATCGGATTACAGTAAGTTGTAGAAACAGGCAGTGAATCAATATCGTTGTTCGCAGGCATGCGGTCGAGAGGTTTTTCAAGTTGTTAGAGAACTTCAAGAGCGCGTCTGTTATCACCTTCAAGGTATGTCAAATTATTGGTTGAACAGGAATATAAAAAACCTCGCCATTGCGGTAAGCTCATGGAACTAATTTGGTTTTACTGGCAGCACTTTTTAAAAGTCACTCGTAAATTGCTTGTCAGCGAGTTGAATGTCATGTCATTGTTTTGTTACTCTGAGTGCATAATTTTTGCTAAAATGCCAAAAACTATTCATAGTCGTGAAAGAAAAGTGGTTTTCTATGTTCTCAAGTGACATTTCCTTTAAAATAACTTTTATTCCCATCAATAAAATTTCCGAAGCGTTACTTAACTACTGTTGCCATAAAAAAGGAAACTTTAGCGCCCTCATGACAGGTTTTCTCTATTTCAGGTCAAGCGATAAATAAATTATTTGTGCGAGGCACTCCCATTTATGACCACCATGCCCATGCTAATACACAGAATGTTCCAGGTGGATCTATTGCCCGCGGAGGGGAGCGGGGGCGGCAGCGAAGAGGAGGACACCAGCTGGGTGGACGCGGCGCGCGCGCGCCTCGCCAGGTCAGAGTAAAACCAACCTTATTACCTTTGCTTTACAGTTCAATTTCGCTTGTCACCAAAATTTACTAAGGACATTTTGAGATCTCGCCCCGTCCCAGATCGGACCCAGGGCCCTTGGGACAAATAATACATGCAAACCCGACGACCCGAATGGTGCAATGGTTAACATGTTGGATTAAAGGGTCCTGGGTTCGATTCCCAGTGAGACGGAAATTGGAATAATGAGTTTAAATTTCCGTTCTCGGTGTGGGTGTGTCCTTGTCTTGTGATGTCGACGGCACCCCCGACACAGGGACTCCTAGTGTGTAGCGTTATTTATTTACTAAACCAATGTAAATAGGTACCTGGCGCCGCACCAGCGACGGAGCACCAACGACAGGCTCCAGGATATGGCCTCCCGGACTGCGCCCCTCGATCGTAAGTCAACTGTACTACTGTACTAATGTTATAAATGTGAAAGTCTTGTCTCGTCTGTTTGTCTATTCATTTGTCTATCTGCCTGTGACGCGTTCAGCGTAGCGCAGATTTGGATGAAATTCGGAATTGATGACATAACATTTTTTTACGAATTTCTTGACGTATAAATAAGTAGTTAAATAATTAAATTCGTGTTTGTTTCCAGTGACGGCGTGGGCGGACTACAAGCATCGGTGCGACTGTCTTAACCCGAAGACGTTGGGCTCGCAGCAGAGGAAGGAACTCCTCAGGTATGTCATACGTACACACGTCACACGGTGACGTCACGAAGTCTGAATCAAGCTATGGAAGATATATATATACCCGCCCGCATATATGTATACAACGCGGTGAGAGCATTCACTTGGGGACGGCCGACATGGCGTCTCGCCTACAGGGCTACTACCATTTTAGCGCGTTTATTAATGCGTTAAGACGCAGGAGTAGCCGTGTTGTATGAAATTAAAAATCGTGAGTACCCCTTCACATTGAACATGAACAAATTGTTGGCAGGGTTTCGTTCTTCATGATGCTGCAGATGGTGAAAGAGTTCAACGCCAACAAGACTGTCGTCGATGAGGAGAAGGTATGTACACCTTCGATAGATATTGGCGCCCAGACAGGGCTCCGTTTAGATAGCGTTGTCTTGCTATTAGCAACAAAAAATTCGATTTAACGATGTAAGTAATGAAGTGAGAACACCATCAACGTAGTAGAATTCATTTATATATTTATTATAAGGGATAACTCAAAAACTACTCTTAGGTGTCGCTCAAATTGAAGCACACTGTAAGCTATAAATAAAAAGAATAAAATCGAATCAGCCAGTAAAAAGTTTTGATTACCTATTTTTTAAGTGCTACATCAAAACTTTTTACTTAGTGTGCCAATTTTGATGATCTCTTTTGTATTCGAAAAATGTTAAAGCTTGTCGTTACTCCTGCTTGACTGGTAGAGCTGACGAGTTGTTTTTGAGTTATCCCTAAGAATGCGCATTTGATTGACTGCTTGTTCTGATTGCGTTCTCTTTAAAATAATTCGACATAATATTTATATTTCTATGTTATATTTCTAGCATATGGCTATGTATGTTATATTTCTAGCCGCCCAACGAGCAGGAGAGCGCGGGCAGGGAGTTGCAGCAGGGCGACGGTACCGGTGCCAAGTAAGTGTCGACCGAAACTTGCGGGGGCGGGATACAATGAGGTGTCTATGTATGGGGACGATAGGGTTCGGGCGTTGCGAAACGGTCTCAAATGCATTGTAGCGTTGAGGACTGATAAAATACGAGTATAAGACAAATTGTAAGGCCCTCCTCACACTACGGACTACGCAAATCACAATTCGCCGACACTGCAGCGCTCACTGACAGGACACGCATCGTAGACGCGTCGTCTGCACACATTGACAAGATCCTAGGCGCTTGCAAATAGCGTTGTGTGAGAACGGCCTAACGGGTACTAACGATATATATATTTTATACCCATATTTGTAATAGGCTAAACTGGTCTATAACACGTATAATATGTGATCCAGGCCCCCAGACAACCTCCCGAAGCCGGTGTTACTCCCGCGCGCGACGCTCACGCGCCGCCTCAACGCCAGCCCCGTGCCCATCCGGGACCTCATCAACGTGGACCTGTGCGACCTGGACGACGGTGAGTGTGCCTTGTTGCCGGTGGTTAAGGTTCAGTTTGGCTTGGCAGCGATGTTTACTTAGGGCGTTTTTGCGTTGTTCATCTGCAATGTATGTATTGTATGTGTCGAGACGGAAGTAGAGTTTGTGTGGAATGTAATTAGAACAAGGGATGTTATCAAAATGGACCTGTAAGATCTGGACGATGGTAAATATACGGCATTGACGCAACACGCTAATAGTGACTTTATTACCAGCGCTCACAGTTCAGTTTGGCTTGTAAGCGACATTTATTAACAGCATTTTTTTGCGTCGTCATTCTGCAATCTAGACTTTCTCACACTACGCCATTTGTTAGCTACGCGACTGCAACGCAATCCAAAATTCGCTGTATCTGACACTGTTCACTGACAGGAGGCGCATCGTAGACGCGTCGCTTCTTTACTTTGACAACATCCTGGTCGCTTACAAATAGCGTTGTGTGAGAAAGGCCTATGATGTAACCATAACCTAACTTAACCATCACATCTCTCCTTCCAGTCTCCCCGACTGATTCAGACGACACGTCATCGCCCGGCAACCGTTCGATTTCCTCCGGGGACTCGCTCGACTCTGCCTCGGAGCTACTCCTCGTGGCCGCGGCGGCCGTGGAGGCGGGCCCCGACGGGCACGAGCCGCCCGCGGAGATCTACCGCACGCTGCGCCACCTCATCCGCTCCATCGCCTCCATCGAGCGGCTCATGGACAAGATGATGCGCCACTGCGACCGCTGGCCGCAGCCGGCGCGCGCCGACGGCGAGGGCAGGTGAGTTAGTCGGGTGCTCACGATTATAGGGTACTCACGATTGTGATGTATATTGACGGCTCGGTCTCTATGTCTTTTAGTACTCACGATTGTGGGTAGGTGCTCACGATTGTGGTTTATTTTGACGGTTGAATCTCTAGGTGTCATTTAGTACTCACGATTATGGGTAGGTACTATTATAGGATAGGTTCAGCTGGTTTGTTATTGTCTCTTTACGTGTTTTTTAGTACTCACGATTACCGAGTATTCATGATTGTATCGTTGTTTCGACCTGTGGGTCACTTTAGGTGTCTGTTACTATTCACGAATATCGTTCGTTTCTACTGATGAGTGCACCTTCACAGTCTGATATACCTACCTACCTATATTATACAACTGGTGTTAAAAAACATCGTTAGCGTGATTCAGATGTGGTGGTTGTTCGCAGGAGCCGCGTGCAGGCGAACATCGCGGCGGTGGACCGCAAGCTGCTCGCGATGTACCACCGGCTGCCGGACGTGTACCGGAAACAGCTGCACATATACCGGAAACAAAGGAAGTTGTCTACGGTATGTGGGGGACATTGTACTAGACGTTGATATGTGGTGTTACGCTCTTTTGTTACTGAGTGACAGACTGACAATGCATAGCCAAAACTACTGGACGTAAGTGGCTGAAATGCTATAATTATGGTATTTTCCTTAGGGAGTATAGGGGAGCACTAAGCTTGGATATTTGGGAATTCAACCCCTAAAGGGATAAAAAGAGGGATAAACTGAAAAATACTGTTTGTGGGCTAACATGGGAAAGCTAGTAAAGTAAAGAAGGTAGGTAGGTGATTGGGTGGGTGGCCAGTGGCCAGCCATTCCATGTTTTCCCAAAATGCGGTCAATATTTTTGCAAGTAGCACCTACCTCCCTTCTATGTGGGCTTGATTATAGAATTTTTTATTAATCCTTTCTTAGTGCTCGTTAACACTGTAATAGGAAGCGTGGTGCAAAACCTTTTAGGGTTTTATCTTGATTAATAATATAAAGCGGAAGAGTTTGTTTGAACGGGCTAATCTCAAGACCTGCTTGTTGGATTTGAACAATTCTTTTTGTGTTCCTGAGATTCGCCCGTTCAAACAAGCTAACCCTTCAAATATTTATCCATACTTACTAATATTATAAATGTGAAAGTGTGTTTGTTTGTTTGTTTGTGTCTCTTTCACGTTGTAACATGGCTGTTATATGGTATGGTTTATGTGTGTGGGGATAGTTAGGAGGGTGGAGAGTGACGTACTAGCCGACCACGATAATTAGGCGCATGTCAGTTAAGACGTCATTGGAAATAGGGATGGGAATACGTAGTACATTCTGCAGTAGTACCAAAAGTACCATGGTGAATGTTTAATGGAGGTACAATTTTTTTATGGAATTAAGATAGCAAACGAGCATGCAGCACCACCTTCCGCTGCCGCCCATAATATAACAACTGTGACCGACCCAGAACTAGACTCAATGAGTCTCGTTCTAATTCGGTCACACATGCGTTGCTACCCCTGAGGATTGAGATGGTCGCCTCTAAAAAGTGTAACCGGCACCACACCTTCCTATCCGGAACACAATTGTTCTTAAAACAATTATTACACGGTAGGAATGGTACAAAGTATCGTGGCGGGCGGTGGTACTTCCCCGGGTGAGCTCTAGGCCCTACCACCTGTACTTGGTCAGTTACTGTACCTGCGCAAACATCTCGGAAAACGAAGTTCACATCAGCCTAGTCTAAATGACCTTAATGTACAATTGTACACGACTGCGTCTCACTAGGGGACGCGCGGGGCTAGAGCGGGGTGGGGGGCCCGCGTGACTGCTATCTGACATGCGCCTAATTATTGTGGTCAGGTAGTAGGCTACTTTTTACCGCGGAAAAACATCTTATTCCCATGGGAAGATCGATGTTTTGTTAGTGGCTAGATATTTAGTTCCGGATGTTGTTAATAAATGGCGTTAGTAGAATTCATTTGCAAGTTATGAATCACGCTATCAAATACTACATGTAATTTACTTATGTCATAGGCAAATGTTATATCTGATGTTCCAGTATATCATATAATAATTATAATAGGGTACTGTTTAGCCGAGATTCCTACGGAAGCGGGACCTACGCGACTGTTACCTACGGGTCCCGAAGCGAAGCGCGGGCGGTTCTCTAGTATCAGTATAAGAATTTCCATAATAAATCACAAACACCTACCTACTACTATAAAAAACTACCCCTGCAGGTGTGTGGCGCGCTGGCGGGCGGGCGTCCACCGCTGCCGCCGCCGCCCGGCTCGCCGCCGCCGGCCGCGCAGGCCGCCTACCAGCCCGGCTGTCCCAAGTACCATCTGCGCCGGTTCCAGGAGGTAGCCGCTTTAAAACATCTTCAGTCTCGACCCATCATGGCCCACAATTGAGTGCATTGACAGATCTATCATAGCCAACAAATGAGCACAGATCTCTCATAACTCTACGGCTACATCTGCGTCTTAACGTCTTGACAATGTTGACAATTCTAGTTTCTTCTTAACGTACCACATTAAGGCGTACATTAACGCGGTAAGATGCAGGTGCGAGTGGCGTATCTAGCATTATGTCTCCCGGAGCGGTGTCACCTCGCGGGGTGCTATCTGCGCTACTTCCAAAAGATATGCTAAGGAGTTTATTTCGCCTTCCTTGTTCTCACAAAAATATAAAATACTGTAGCGAAACGTTGGTAGACTCAACAAATTAAGCATATAAGTTTATTGACAAAATACCTACGTACTGTAATTGACGGCCTGACTGGCGCAACGTTTAACGTACTGTGAGGCTATGAGTGTGTAGCGGTATTTATTCATAAATAAATATTTTTTTGTTTGTACGCTGTGAGATTATAGGAGTGTATTTTCAGCAGGTCCGACGCAAGGTGATGTATATGAAGGATCAGCAGCTGTATTACCACCGACTGCGGATGTGGCTCGATGACCAGTTCCGGCAGGAGAGGGAGAGGTGAGATCACTCGTCTTACTCTTGCATGTTTTGGTTTGTAATAGAGATGGGTAAAGTAACAATTAATTCAGGGGGCCCGGAACGGCCCCTGTGAAACTCTTTCGAGAAAATAATTGAATTTCAGAATAATTGAATACAAAATTGTATTTCTGTACCTCTAGATGTATTAGCTTTATTCTATTCGTAAATAAAAATTAACATTACGATGTATTCGTTGTCACCAGCATACCGGACAGCAATGTGACGTATATTGACGACTTGCCGCGACGCAAACGTCGTACCGTCAGCCCTCGAATGCAACGTATCACTGCCGCGCCCAAACGCAAACTAAAACCACCCTTCATGCCACCCTCCATCATATCACGACCCCACAGAATCATACAAATGCTCAAACAAAAAGCCAACAACCAAGCCGAAAACGCTATCGACAAAACTGACAAAGACGACAAAGATTTAGAAGAGAATAGCATCAAATCCGAAGTAGAACCGCCTGAAGCGTTCCCGTTAGAAAAGGAAGACAACATTAGTGATACAGAAACGATTGTGGGTGAGAAAGAGACTGAGATAAGTCGAGATATGAAGGAGTGTTTGGTGAAGTTTGCGAATTTCGCGCTCAATCCTGATGGTAGTGTTGAGGAATACGTGCAGAATGATCTCAAATTCCCTAGTCCAGAATCTGTTAGCCCACCGTTACAGGAAATGTCTCCAACCACGTCAGAATCAATGCCTGTGTATACTCAAAAACCCAGTCAGCGTTTACTTGCGGTTAATAAGTTTCTGGGTAGAAATAACGTTGAACTAGATAATCAGGATTTCAGGAAAGATGCCTCTTTTCCGCCGATCCTCGATTTAAATGTTAATAATAAAGACGCAAACGAAATTAAATTCGCGACGCCGGAAAACGCTGAACCTAATGATAAAGATTCCAAAGGATACAAAATAGTGACGTATAGTGACGTGGAAATCAAAAGAGCTATGGAGGAATGTCAGAACATCATTAATTCGTACAAAGGCGACGGGAAGGAAAAGGACAGCGAAGTACCAGATGTACCTCTATCTCTTGAAAACATTGTCGAAGTTATGATAAGTTTGGACAAGAATCCAGCGGAACTGTTAGATAAAATCGAATCAGAGGAAATGTCTGATAGCGCAGCGAACACGAAATTACAGGAATTAGTAGAAAATATGCCACAGATTCTCGCCAATATGCCTGAAATAGCATCAAAGCTGTCAGAATTTGCGAACGCGTCTTTCGAACTTCCAGAATTTGCATCTATTATGAGCAGTTTGCCCGATGTTAATAATGAAGCACAATTGACTCCAGAAACGTTGAGACAGATCCGAGAACTGAAACTCAGTAAGAAAGTAATGAAATGCGTAGCTAAGCGTAAAGCCAAGAATAAGGTTAAGAACGACGTGGACGAAAGCACATTTGGCTCGATGTCCTTCGAATTAAACAGCAAGGAATTGAACGATCTTCTAAATGACGAGAAAGAGTTGCAGAAGTTGTTAAAGGGAAAAGGAAATGGGAATTTCAAAGATCTGCTGTTTTCCGCTGTCGCTCAAGTAGTTATAAATAAGGTGTACGAATACGCGAAAAGCAAAAGAGCTTCAGAAATGGCTAAGTTAGATATTGACGACGCTTCATCGCCTTATTTTAAAGTGAATACGTGCTATAATCCCAGTGCGACTGCTTTATACGACTGTTCAGTTAAAAACGCATGCACCGTTGAAGAGTTAAAAGATATACTCAAAACTAGATTCGAATCGTGGAAAAATCATGTTGCCTCCAAATGTGGAGCGCCCATGGAGTTTTTGGACGCTGAAGTGGAATTGTTAATAGAAAAGTTCTACGAATACATCCAAGACTTGGCGAATAAGGAGAGCGGGAAAGGGGAGATGATTCTGGAGAAAATAAACGAATTGAGACTGAGCAGAGAGTCTGGACAAGACCAGGACGACGACGAAAGTTGCGCGAAGGAGTCCAAAGACAGAATAACGAAACTCCTAAGCACTGCAGCGGGGAATACATTCGACTTGTTAATAATGAGATTATCGCGATTGACGAGGCAAGACAAGAAGCCGATGATGAAGATGCTAAGGTTCAAATACTTGGACGTTCTCCGCAGATTCGTAGATTCGCAGCAACTCGCCGCGTGGATCTTACACGATCCGGAACTCGCAGCTAACTTCATGTCGGAACTCACTGGGCTATGCTTACGGAAAATAGACAACGTGCCGAACTTCGGAACGCTTACTTACGAAGCGCGACGCGATTACTTCATCAATAGACTGAGGGAGATGAATAGGTTGCATATGGAGAGCTTGCCAAAGAAACATATGACGGGGGATGAATGGTTGGTTGTGTTATTTAAGTTGGAACAGTTCGAGGTTAGACTGAAGGATTCGTTTTCCAAAGCGATGACGCCGCCGGCAAAGCCAGCTCCGCACCACGGCGCTAGCGAGGCGGAAATCTTAGCTGCGAAGGGTCTCAGCAAAATTATCGGCAAAGCTAACATTCGGATAGTCAAAAAGCCAACTGAACCTCCAAAAGTCAAGAAGGAAACTAAGGAAGCAGAGGCGACTAAGAAACCCGAAGCTACGAAAAAGACAGAGCCATGCAAGAAAGCGGAACCAGTTAAAACAGAGCCCAAAAAAGAAGAAGAAAAGAAACCAAAACCTTTTAAGCTAGACGAAGAATTGCTAGCGAAATGCGAAGAAGAATTAAAGGCTAAAGGAGAACAGACTTTACTGGAAAGCTTCAATAAGATCAAGACGTTCATCGCACAAGGCTTAACTGTTCCGGAGAAATACAAAAAGCATGTCGTATCGATCTACGCGAATATAGACGCGAGGTTAGATCACGATATTTCAGAGGAACTGCGTCTAAAACTCGAAGAATGCATGGATGCTGATGCCTTATCGAATGACGTGGCGAACTTATCAGTGATTGGGACGCAGAACCCAGAATTGTTAGCCAAGTATTCAGCGCAAGCGTTACGTAACGCGAAACAAACGTTAAATGCTGTCGCGTTTAGAAATACAGCACGAAACGGCCAAACGAAGTCTGAAAGTGACGCTTGTGATATACCCAAAAGTCAATGCAAGTGGACAAGTGATTGTGTATGTGATACTTGCAAGGATTCTGAGTCAGGGTCAGTATGTTTGGGAGATATCGTGAAGCAGTGCTACGATATGGACGGGAAGACCAAGAATGGGTTGGAGGAGAAGAAGAAAGAGTTGAAGAAGACTCAGCCCAAAGCGAAGCCTAAGTCGTGTGAGAATGCCAACCATCAGCAACATGTTTGTAAGGGTGAGTGCTTTGAGTATATAATTTTTAAAAGCTGACAAATAGATGGATTAGCCATCTGATGGGAAGTGGTCGATAACGCCCATAGACGTTATAAATATCAGAAGGATCACCGACGTGTTGCTAACACAATACAGAATAACAGAGGAAAGAAAAAGGTTTCTAGCCTCTCAAGCAGGGTTCCTACAGAGGAGGCTATTTTGAAAACTATTCTTTTATTCGCAAGCTAATTCTTTATGTCTAGTCCTATATAAATTTAAACGACATCTGACGAGTAGTTTTTGAGTTATCTCTAGTTATCGCTTTTGAAGTTAGTTATTGTTGGGTGATAGCATAGTCAAGCTTACCGCCAGCGCGGTTGACCCGCGCCGATGAATCGCGCTACAAATGTATGTCATGTGACGTACGGCACACGCGGTTCCTCGGCGTGGGTCTCTTTCCACTATAATCCGGTACAAAAGACTCGTGGCCCATGACCCGCGTGCCGGCCAACCGCGCTGGCGGTAAGCTTGACTATGCAATCACCCTTAAAGTTAGTTATGTAAGTGTAGTATCTCGGTAATGTTCTCATAATTACTTCACTACTGTCATGTTTATACGCGTGTATGTTTGTCTGTTCGTCGTGTAGTGGGCCACTCGATTGGCACGGGGTGCGCGGGCGACGGCGGCGCGCCCGACCAGCCCTGCTCGTGCTGCTACTGCGCCGTGTTCGGCCACGCGGTGAGTGTGTGTGTGTGTGTGTGTGTGGTCCAGTGGGCCACTCGATCGGCACGGGGTGCGCGGGCGACGGCAGCACGTGTCCCATCCCAGACAAACTTCTATAGCTATCTGAATGCAATTATTATGAGTTTTATATCTCCTAGAAAACCAGTGGACATATAAAAATGAAATTTGGTAGGAAGATACGAGTAGCTTAGTTAGTCTGCTAAGAATGGATTTTGTCTTATTTCACTAGGCGGGTAAAATAGTAGTGTGGACCCGTTCAAAATTGAGTAAAATCTGACGAGTCATTTTTGAGTTACCCCTTATAATCTTAACTAATAAATTTAATTGGCTGCGACTAATTTAATGATGGTCTCATTTCATTAATTGCCGATGTAAAATAAACAACCGATGAGGTAGCTTTTAAATTTAAATATTATCGATGTGCTAACAGATGTTTATTTTTTTTAGCCGCCACTAACGACGCCGGTGCCGCGCAACTTCAACGAGACGCGCGAGCGGCTGCGCTCGATCCTCAACAAGAAGAAGCAGAAGAGCAAGAGCTCCAGTGTGAGTAGAGCTTTGGTATACGTGCGGACGCGCGTACGCAACTACGTACGCACCACACAAGAACGTACACACATACGAACGCAATTACAGTAAGGTCATTATAACTCGGCCGCTCTGAATGTAGCTACGAGAGCCTGCGCAGATGTCGATTTTAAAGCCAAAATGGTGGTAGGAGGCGCGGAGTGCTGGTGGTAGCAGGGGCGTGCGCTCCTTAAATTCAAAATTCAAATTCAAATTCAAATTCAAATTATTTATTTCTTCGAAGTAGGTTTTTACAAACACTTTCCGAACGTCAAGCTACGCCATCGCTTCAACAAATCCCTACGGCGAGTGGTCTTGGAAGAAGAAGCGGCAAGAAACTCCCAAGGAGTCTTTTTTTTCTCTTTCTCCACTCACAGTTACAGTTGCACTTACTACTAATTACGGCTAAAATACGAAACTCATGTCCAAGCTGATTTATCATTAAAATATTCATCAAGTTTGTAATAACCTTTCGTCATAAGAATGCTTTTGACATGAGTTTTAAGTTTACAGTACGGCATTTCTGTTAATTGTATCGGAACTTTATTATAAATTTTAACGCAGTTACCCATGAAAGAGCCACCAGTTTTGCTAAGTCTGAATTTTGGTACAATCAGTTTAGCCTTATTTCTAGTATTTATATTGTGTACATCACTCTTTTTAGGAAAATGGTCATGATATTTTTTTACATACATAATATTATCTAAAATATACTGTGATACTACAGTTAATATATTACTTTCTTTAAACAATTGTCTGAGTGAATCCCTTGGCCTGAGGCTGTAAATGGCACGTACTGCTCTTTTCTGTAATATGAATATTGATTCTATATCTGCAGCTGAGCCCCACAACAGCAGACCATAGGACATAATAGGCAGAAATGCAGTGCTTTACTTGCCATTTACGAAAAACGTTCGTACGTTTTAGATGACTTTAATTAGCAGAAAATTACAATATAGGAAATTAAGTTAAATAATAATAATAATAAATAACACCTATAAATAATAATAACACTTATTTGCAAACACAGAAACGCCTGACGTTGCGAGTTGCGATATCAACATTCAACCAAGTAATGCCGTCGCGGTCTGCAGGACATTTGTTTGCATGTGTGTAGTAATTTCGGTGTCCGTACACAGTTCGCAAACGCACACATCCATATAATATCCAAAGCCACGAGCAAGGAAGTCATGCCGCATACTATCGGAAGTAGGTACCTATCGAAGTTCGGTTCGGCAGTAGTCGATGGTAGTCGGGAGTAATCGGAAATTTTCGTTGCCTATAACCCGAGTAAATTACGTATGCACATTAGGTATATTATTATGCATTTTTGTTGAGTAGGATTTTATTTGTTTAAATAGTTGAAATGTTTTGTGTTTCGCGCCGGCCATGTTGCTGTTATCATGTTTTATGCATTGTTTACCTATTTCGTTTGCGCGGTTGTAAAGTGTGTACATTTAACAGTTTATTACTGAGTTCCTATAATAATTGTAGTGATTTTCTTTTACTAATGTGGTTGTTGGTTTTATTTAAAGGTTATCTATGTGATCAAATGTGACCGAAATCTTGCGTTTATTTACATCGGGATATAATAATCTCAAGTTACCGGAACCTTGAATATGTGAAAATTGAAGCAGACTAGATGAAAAGTTATAATATTTTAGCTTATTATTTAACTTATTAGAATTAGAGTTTCTTCCGCCGCCGCCGCGACGATCGATCGCTGTTTTGTCTGCGTTGCCGTAGAAGATGTACATAAATGGTAGTACATCTAAGACTTGTTCTGTTGGCATGGTTTCCGACTTAAAGTTCCGTCGCGGGGCTGTGGCTATGCTAAAAATCTATAAAAGAAATTAAAAAGTTTTTGTGACCTAGTACATACTTCGCGGCATACCCAGTGTCATAATCCTGTGCACGCCGCTGGGTGGTAGCATAGGTACGCCAATACGCAGTACATAGCGCATCACAAAACTGTACCTGTATACTGTTCGAAGTTCAGAGTAACCGAGTTATAACGACCTTGATTGAATGTGCGTGCGTGTGTGCGTACGTGTTGTTTGCACGTGTGGATGTAAATGTGCGTGCGTGTGTACGTGCGTAAGTACGTATGTGAGACCGTACACACACTTATATGCTAGATAGACTGCAGCGTCAGTCACATGCGCGCTAACATTTGTAGATTGTATGAATTTTCACGGCTTTGACCAGTGATAATGAGACCACCCTTTAATGTGAAGTCTATCCCCAGGGCGAACAAGAAGCGTCGACGCAAACCAGTAGCACAACATCATTGGACCGGTCTATACAGACGCCGCCGGGGACTCCGCCCCAGGCGAGGCCCCGGCCTCAGCAGGTGGTGCCGAAACCGCCCGTGAGTATAATTCAATCTTCCATATTTAAATTATAAATGCGAATGTCTTTCTGTCTGTCTGTGTCGCTTTCACGGTTAACCACCCGTCCGATTTGGGTGCAATTTGGATTGAAATAGGTTGAAAACCCAGGGACACACATAGGCTACTTTGTTTTTCAAAAATCAACTCCTAAAAGCTTGACCGAGGCGATGAAAATTTGTATGAAAAAAACTAAGTTTAAAGTTTAAAATCTAACTTTGAAGTTTAAAAATCTAAGTTTAAAGTTACAAAATCCAAGTTTAATGTTACAAAATCCAAGTTTAAAGTTACAAAATCCAAGTTTAAAGTTTAAAAATCTCAGTTTAAACTTTCAAAATGCATGTTTAAGTTATAAAGTGACTGGGTGTTTGGTCGCAGGCGTTACCGAAGTCGCTGCCGCCGGCGAGCCTGACGTCGGCGCAGGCGCAGCAGAAGCGCGCCGCCATGGAGGCGCAGCAGCGCCAGCTCACCGACAAGATGGCCAAGCTCATCGTGTCGGAGAAGCCTGAGGTTAAACCCAAGGTGAGTCTTAGCAAAGGTTACTTAACGCAAAGGAAGGTATCCCTGTAGAAGAGACCGACCGAGAGTGTGTATATACAGGCAGTGTACAAATCTTTGATGGCGTGATTTAGACTTCGGTGACATTATTGTGACGTGTGGGTGGTGTCGCCACAAGCAAAAACGTCGACCGGTATATAGGGAGATAGTGAAATGAGAACGTCATCTACGTGGCCAAAATCAGTGAAATACGCATTTTAGGATAATTCAAAAAGTATTCATTAGGTTTCGGTTATTGTTGTATGGAACTAGATCGCAAGCACTAGCTATCTCAAAAGGAGCATCAAAATTGGTTCAACCAGTAACTCAAATATACTCGTCAATATCGTTAAGACTCGAAAGTTATTGAGTTACCCCAATTTGTCGATGTTGAAGTCTTTTTTTTCTAAGTAATTGACATGTAAAATTATATGAATGATTATTACAATGATCAATTTGTATTGTAGGCGGTGCAAAGGACAGTGGCGGCGCCGGTCAACTCTGCCGTGAAAGCGGAAGGGAAAGTGAACTCTAACGCTATGGAGCAGATTCGATTGCAGGTTGGTAAGATGAAAGTAATATAATAACAAATAATTAACGAATTCATTTCACAAAACAACACAACCCACAAAAACAATAACATACATTTTGATCGATAGCAGACTCCCCAACTCATTATTCAAAATTTCGCCTTCCTTGGAATCGAACCCAAAATTCCATCAATTCATATCGCCAAAATAGTAACTAGGAAATATACGTTTCGTTCTTCACAGTGGTCGTAGATCTGATTTTTTTAACATTTTCTTTTATTATTTTCCCATAGCAAATCAAACAGCAACAACAGCAACAGGCGTTGCAGCAGCAGCAACAACAACAGAAACAGCAGCAACAACAACAACAACAGCCGCAGCAACAGAAGCCAGAGCCGATATACGATCTGCCGATACACAACAAACCGCTACAACAACAAATGCAGCAAATCAAACAGCAGCAGACACAGTGTTTTAGAACGGTATGTATTTGGATGTGGCTAGAGTTGGCGATCTGAGATCGATTTGTCGAAGAATCGATTCTTTGGACCAAAAAGATCGATTATTTTAATTAATAGTTACTTACTAATTGCAGGCAATGCAAGCGCAGCCTCCTCAGCAGCAGCAGCAACAACAACAACAAGCACAACAGAAGCAGCCGGCCGCCCCGCAACAGACACAACCGCAGCAAACTCAACAGCAACAGGTTATTAGCGAACTTTATTACTCATTTTTCGTTTATAATTCACTTTGCAGGTTGTTTTTTTTTTACAAAGAAATTGGAGGTAGCATTTTGGCAACACTATTTTTTGGTTATCACGTGGCAGTGAATGAATGAATGAGGTTAAGTGTAGTTTAATCGAACTGGTTTTTTAAATTTTAATTTAAAAATCGAAACTATGCCATCGCTTTAAAAAAATCCTACTAAGCAAATAATAAAGGCAATATAAAATTTCATCTAATTTGGTTCCAATAGTTGTAAAGGATGTAACTTACTCATAAAGATCATAATAATAATGTGCACAGACTTTTAAAATCATTTAACTAAAAACAACATCTTACAGGCACAACAACAACTACACCAGCAACAACAGCAGCAACAACTACACCAGCAACAACAGCAGCAACAACAACAACAACACCAGCAACAACAACAGCAACAACGACAAAGCAGACCGCAGCAGCAGCGCGCCGTCTCGCTCTCGAGCAGAGACAGCAGCGTGTTCTCTACGTATTCTGGGTGTTCGGGGTGAGTACTAGTTTTAATTTTTAAACCCCCGACCTAAAAAGAGGGGTGTTATAAATTTGTATGTATCAGTGTAGTTCCTCAAAGCTATATATCACCGTAGGTCCTGAATGAATGAACCGATTGTGCGTTTTTTATCGAAAGACTCTTTGGTTACGGTGGTATTTAGCTATATGGTAGCCTGGTCCATCGAGATGGTTGGCTATGTTTAACATAAATTGGCCGGGCAGTTTGAAGAGTATCAGCTTTTTTTTAAATCATGCATTTTTTGGCATAAAATTGAATTCTTATAAAATTGAATTATTAGCTATTAGCTATATATTATAAAGGGCGTTTGATCAATAGCCTCATTGTTCTAGAAGCGGTTGTGGAGCGGACGACCCGCGTGACTTGGATGCGTTACTGCAGTACATAGAGGGCCCGTCGCGCCACGTCGACCGCGGGAAGAAACGCGCCAAGAAGCAGCGGCAGCGCGCCAGGAAGGTCAGGCCGGTTTGAACCTTATGTGCTAGGAGATAGGGTTGAAAATTGTTTGTCATGTCGATTGTAGACTGATTGATATATCAACGCACAGCCCAAATTACTGGACCGATCAGACTGAAATTTGGCACGCAGGTAGCCACTAAAATGAAGGCATCCGCTAAGAATTTTTCAAAATGTTGTCCCCTAAAGATAGCCATTGACGACACGTCCATTCGGAATGCCTCCAAATGGAAGACTTCCATATGGAAGTACCTCCATAAGGAAATCTTTTAAATTTTGGAAGCCGTTGACGATACGTCCATTTGGAATGCTTCTAAATGTATGGAGGCACTTCCAAATGGAAATCTTCCGTTCAGAAGCACTCCAAATGGACGCATCGTCAATGGCTGAATGGCTGAATGGTGAAGTAAACGAATTCCCCGCGAAGCCGCGGTCGGAAGCTAGTTTTCTATGAAATTTAATTAATTTTTTTCTTCCTTTTACCAGATGGAGACACGTCTGTGCGCGCAATACGCGGCACTCGGCGAAGAGCTCGGGTACCTGCGCAAGTCGTGCGCCGCGATGCGCTCCGAGCAGGTGGCGGCGCGCCAGCGGCTGGACGCGGCGCGCGCGGCGCTCGCCGACCTGCAGCCCACGCGGAAGAAGGGTAAATGCGACTCTATTGCTATGGTGTTAAGGTCTAGTTTTTCTTGAAGACTGTTAGGTTACTTAGGACGTTTTAAAGCAACTCGCCCAGCGCTCGCTGACCTGTAGCTGACGCGGAAGTAGGGTAAGTGAACCGACTTTATTGCGTTGGTTGTAGGTTGAATGTGGCTTGTAAAGTTTATTAAATCAAGACGTAGGGTATTTGTACAAGTCGTGCGCCGCGATGCGCTCCGAGCAGGTGGCGGGCGGCGCTCGCCGACCTGCAGCCCGCACGGAAGAAGGGTAAACACGACTGTAGGTTGATAGGTTACTTAGGTCGTTTTAAGTAACGCAAAAATTTGAATGATGAGTTTAAATTTCCTGTCTTGTCTGTGCGTCCTTGTGTTGTGATGTCCACGGCACCCCCGACACGGGGACTCTCGGAGTGTGGTGTGTGTGTGTGTTTAGGAGTGGTGTAGGAGGAGTGGGGCTATGAGTGTGTAGCGTTATTTATTTAATATTATTTATTTGTGTCGCAGGCAAGAAGACGAAGCTGAACCCGAACCAGCAGGCGATGATCCAGCTGTACTCGCAGCAGGTCGCCGAGCTCACCGTCATGACGCACAACATCGCCAAGGTATGAAGTTGGTTGGCAGAAAGAAATATTCCTCACAAAGATACATGAGCATCCAATCGTTCAGTGTCCGCTTAAAGTCATATGGGGACGGCAGATTGGGTTTCCTCTCCTCTTCTCACCTAACCCTACCTTATACCATTACTCCTCTCTATCCTACTCCTAAACAAAGAAAAATTCCTCACAAAGAAGTACATGAGCACCCAATCGTCCAGTATCTGTCTGCTCAGAGTTATATGGGAGCGGTAGATTGGGTTTTCTCACCTCAACTCACCTCGCCTAACCTCATACCACCACACACCTAATGCTCTCCTTTTCCTGCTCTCGTCCCACCATTCCTTGCGGGTGTTTCAAAATTTGTATTTGTATTTGTTTATTTGGATTACCAACATAAGATAAAGCACAAACATAAGTCTAATACAGAGAAATTTGCAGGAGTTCTAAAATTTTTTCTGACTCTCCTCTTCTCACCTCGTCCCACAACCACCACTCATACTGATCCTATACCTTCCAATGATTTTAGTAGTATTAGTATTTTAGTAGAGTTACTATTATTGTAGAGTTCTTTTCCTCACCTTACCTTGCCTCTCTCTCCCTACCTCCATTCTCACGCTAACCTCACTACAGCTTCAAAACTCCACAAACTCAAGGTCCCGCGTTCGTTCCCCAGGACGTGCAAACGGCGGACCGTCGCGTGGTGGACTGCAGCCGCCGGCTGTTGCAGATAGACCGCGAGCTGGCCGAGGTGCGCGCGCAGGCCACGTACCCGGCGCTCGACCACAGTCCGACGGTGAGTGGACTCTGTTACCGGGCCGTAGGGTTCGGTTTGGTTTGTATAGCAGCGTGTGGACAGATAGACCGCGAGCTGGCCGAGGTGCGCGCGCAGGCCACGTACCCGGCGCTCGACCACAGTCCGACGGTGAGTGGACTCTGTTACCGGGCCGTAGGGTTCGGTTTGGTTTGTATAGCAGCATGTCTTTTCAAATGTACATCCAAAATTCAACCGTATTGACCAACACATACAGCTCATAATTCAATGCTGAGTTGTATCGACGCCGGGCGGTAATTGATCGTTGATCGTAAACAGCAACATAATTCAACAGCTCATAATTCAATGTTTAACGCAATTGCTCACAATTAAATGTACATATTTCGCCGGTGCCGGGCGGTAATTGATCCAATATCAACCATAAGCAGCAACACATAAAGCTCACAATTCAACGCTTTCCTTGTACCGTTCCCGGGCGGCAATTGACCCTACCCAACCGTGTCGGTGACTGATCCGATATCAACTGTAAGGAGCAACAAATAAAGCCCAAAATGGAATGTTTCCAGTGCGAGCAGCGCGGCCCGAACGCGCACGCGCACCATGCGCACGTGCATACGCATGCGCACGCGCACGCCGGCCGACAGCCGGAGCGGCCGCGGTACGAGTATGAGGACGTGAAGATTAGACAGGAGGCTGGTGAGTTTGGAGAGGGGGGGAAGAAGGGGGGGTTTGGGAGTCTAAGTAGGGGACACCTAATAATTAATTTTTTTTATTAATTACGGGATTCTGTAAATTTCTAAGAGATCGCGTTAGCTACAACCCACTAATGGCCCACTACTGAGCATGGGTCTCTCCTCATTACTGAGGAGGCCTAGAGCATACTCCACCACGCTGCTCCAATGCGGATTGGTGGAGGGGTTAGTGGCCAACCCAGTGTCGAAAGTTTTCAAGCCGCCCGAAGGCCTCCGACATGGCTTAACGACTGCTATCAATCGATAACAACCGGGACCGACGGCTTTACGTGCCCTCCGAAGCACGGAAGCACTCAAGATATTTTGCCACTAGCGGTCACCCATCCGACTACCGACCGCGCCCGCTGTTGCTTAACTTTGTCGATCGCTTAGGATCGACGCAAGCCGCAGGGTTATGAGCGCTTCGAGATGAGATGAGAGATCGCGTTAACTGTCATCTAATTCTTTTTGAAATGCTTATCATGCGATCCCTTATAAATTTGACCGACATCTCGTGAGTTGTTTACTAGTTATCTTTACTTTGAAGTCCGTTGTTTTTTGTTAAAAGTTATTTATTTTAAGGTAATTCTCTACCGCTCCGCTAACAATATACTATGTCCACAGGCAAGCGACCGACGCCCGCGTCCGCACCCGCGACCGCGCCCGCGCCGCCCGCGTGCGGCAGCGTGGTGCGCGTGAAGCGGGACCCCGACGGCTCGGTCACCATGTCGCCGGCGCACGGTGAGTTGCTATAGTGTTGTCGTAGTACGTATCCATCCATCAGCCTTTTGATGTCCACTGTTGGACGTAGGCCTCCCCTAACTGACGCCACCCTAACCGGTCCTGAGCCCGTTGAATCCAGCGGATGCCCGCCGTCTTCATCAGGTTGTCAGTCCACCTGGTCGGGGGGCGTCCTATGCTCCTTTTTCCGAGACGTGGTCTCCATTCGAGGACCTTTCTTCCCCAATGGTTGTCGGTCCTCCGAACTATATGGCCGGCCCATGGCCACTTCATAGTACTTCGTAGTACGTATACACTAACATAATATAGCACTGGGTGACCGGTAGTGGCAAAATTTCTTGCGCGCTTCCGTGCTTCAGAGGGTACGTAAAGCCGTTGGTCCCGGTTGTTATCGATAGACAGCAGTCATTAAGCCATGTCGGAAGGCTTTTGGGCGGCTTATACAGAATTGCCCACTAACCCCTCCAGCAATCCGCACTGGAGCAGCGTGGTGGAGTATGCTCTAGGTCCCCTCAATGATGAAGAGAGACCCGTGCTCAGTAGTGGGCCGTTAATAGGTTGCAGCCGCTTTATGCTTTATGACGAGTTTTTTTTATGAACTCTACTTATTCTATACTTATAATAAATCTGTAGAGAGGTCAATTCTGTACATTAAATATATTTCCAAAGTAACTATCAGGGGGTGATTAGGGATCGATACTGATGCCAAAAATGCAATCAGTAAAATTTTTGTCTGTCTGTCTGTCTGATGTATAACCGTTATAGAAACAAAAACTACTCGACGGATTTTTACGAAACTTGGTACAATTATTTTTCATACTCCCGCGCTGGTTATAGTATACTTTTCATCACGCTACAATCAATAGGAGCAGAGCAGTGAAGGGAAATATTGGGGAAACGGGAGAAGTTACTCCATTTTTTAAGCTTCCGTCGCGTGTGCAACCTTAATGGTTAAAGCTACACAGAAATCATGTATGACGGAAATGTTCTCCTTAAAATTATATAAAAAATATTCCACGACAGCATATGTCTATCTTTTATGGTTGACTCACAATAACACGTGTAACTCCCGATAGCTTAGCAGTTCGAAGCTTTCTGATTAAGTATACCTATATTTTATCTACTCTTACGTTTATGACACTTAAGTGGGTGAAATAAAGGGGTGAAGTTTAAACGAAATTCACGCGGGCGAAGCCGCTGGCAAAAGCTAGTCTATGTTAAAGTAGGTTATTTTTGGTTATAACTTATCTATTATTTATCATTTATTACATATTGTTGTCAACAGCACCCAGCATCCTACCGCAAGAGGAACAACCGCCCGCACCCAAGGATCCTCAACGGAAACAGACCTGGGAGCAGGCGTTAGCCCACATCAACCAGCTCGCCAAGGGCTCTAAGGAGAAGGTGAGTTTGGATATACTTGAGTTGTCGATGATATGGAATTTATACTCTACATACTACAGGTTAAAGGTCAATTTGGCCTGTGCGCAAAGTGTATTTAAGATATTTTAAATACTCGCCGTCGATCTACGGAAGCAGACGTGGGAGCAAGCGTTGGCGCACAACAACCAGCTTTCCAAGGGCTCTAAGGAGAAGGTGGGTTTATACCTGAGTCGGGAATACCGAAATTGCACGTTACGTACTAGAACTTAAAGTTCAATTTAGCTTGTGGGAACACTGTACTTACGAAGTTTTAAATTTTCGCTGTCGATCCAGAATATACTTACCTTGTAGGTTTACCTATACTGCCGGAGTCACAGAGAATAGGGAATTTGTTACTCTATGTATTAGAGGGCACAGTTCAGTTTGGCTTGTATGTAAAGTGTACTTACGGCACTTTGAATGCTTACCGTTGGTCCGCAATGTACCTCGCTGGCACGGACATCAACCAGCTCGCCAAGGGCTCTAAGGAAGGACTGTGATATAGCCTAACCCACCTTGGGTTTGGGTATATCACAGTCGTCGGGTACAGAGGATTTGATACTCTATGTACTAGAGTATCAAATTCAGTTTGGCTTGTATGAAAAGTGTACTTACGATGTTTTAAATTCCCGTCGTCGATTGGATTCGCCTGTATATGAGTCGTCGGGAATAGAGAATTTGTTACTCTCTGTACTTGCGGTCATCAATTTGTCGATGCATTATATTTGACGAGCGGCTGAGTTCCGTCTGTTCTCAGTCGGAACTTGTACATATGCGGCTGTTGTAAAAATTTCGATAGCGGGATTCAGACTTCGTGACGTCACAGTATGACGTGGTGTAATATCGCCACACAGTCACAGTTACCATCGTATTTATAATATTATATAACTATTATCTACTATAAGAATAGTTACCTACACGAAATTAATATATTTATGACTAAATTGTTGCAGAAGAAACAGAAAGAGAACCAACAGAAGAACGACAAGAAAGAGAAGGAGAAAGAGAAGGAGGACAAGAAGCAGAGCGAGCCGGCGGAGACGCAGCCGCTGTCTAAGAAGCAACGGAAGTTGTTGGCTAAGCAGCAGGTAAGTTATATGATCGTAATCAGAGATGGACAAAATGTAATCGTGATTACCTACTGATTACAACGTCATCTGTACAATGTGTAATGTAATCATGGCTGATTATATATTAAAATTTCATCTGGAGGTACGGGAATGCTTCCGTAAGTGGTTTTCGAGTAGCGGTGGTTAGAGCGTTTTTGACGAGGATATTTCTATGCCTGTGTCTTTAAATTTTTAGATCTAAGATTAATCTGTAATGATGCGCATAAAGAGATGTCGCTAACTACGTAAATTCTAAATTCCAGGCAGAGGAAGAAGAACGTAAGCGTCAACAAGAGCTCCAAGCGAAACAGCAAGAGGAGAAGAAGAATAAGAAAGAGAAGGAGAAAGAGAAGGAAAAGGAGAAAGAGAAGAAGATCGAAGTCGTGAAGACTGAGACGGTGGACAAGCGGGAAAGGCGAGCGGAAAGGAAATTGGAGCTGGCGCGGCAGAAGGAAGAGAAGAAGCAAGAGTTGGCAAGGAAGAAAGAGGAGAAGGCTAGAGAGAAGAAGGAGAGGAATGGTGAGTTTTTCTGACTATTGTATGTATATGCTTGAACTTATTGAGTTGCAAGTATTATTTTTCATGTAATAAAAAATATAATAAAACCTTTGTAAGGCTTTCGTCGCTAAGCCATATAGGAGGCTTACGTACGGGCATTTAAAATATTCGGTATCTGGCCACCAACCTCTGCAAATCAGCACTCCTCTCCGCCTCCTCAATGAAGAGACCTTTAAGTAGTTTGCTAGATGTATTTTCGCACGCGAGCAATACCGTTTTCTACACACCTCCCCTACCACATCGTTGCTTCAACGATAAAGCTTATATCGGTTTACTTCTATTGAAAATATTATCTCGTTTCTCCGTGTTCCATGTGCCGCCCGCGTGCAGGGCACGCCTTGCACGCCCGCTTACATTAATCAATCCATCTCTTCAATCTCCAGCCCAAGCACAAGTCAAGCCGCAGAAGGCTCAGCCTCAACAGCAGCAGCAGCAGAGTAGCAAGAAGGAGAAGAAGAAGGAAGCGCCTACTCCGCCGGCGCAGAAACCGAACGTCAGTGTCGCGGAGACCAGCGCGCAGGTTGTTGATAAGGTTGGTTGGGACGCTGAAAGTAGCTTTGTTAGTGGGGATTAAAGTCCAGTTTTGCTTGTATGCAAAATTTACTACTGTTATCTATACTAATATTATAAAGCTGAAGAGTTTGTTTGTTTGTTTGTTTGGTTGAACGCGCTAATCTCAGGAACTACTGGTTCGAATTGAAATTTTTTTTTGTGTTGAATAGACCTTTTATCGAGGAAGGCTATAGGCTATATAACATCACGCTGCAACAATTAGGAGCGAAGAAATAATGGAAAATGTGGAAAAAACGGGGAAAATTATTCATTCTCGAGGGCTTTCGTTGCATGCGTTGCGAAAACGATTCAAGATACCAAAAATATATGTATGAAAGAATTATTCCTCTTGAAATGATCTAAAAAAATGTCCACGACAGTATATGTCTATCTTTTAAGATTAACACACTAGAACCGTTTTTATGGTAATCAAATTTGGTCGAACCCACTGCCATACCAAACTTGCCGCGTTTCCAAGTTTAATCTGAATTATAGTAGAAACGCGCTGACTATGCGTTCCTGAAGTCTGTCAATTCGTCATGACTAGTGATGTACAATAAATGACATTATGCGTTGTAACAAATAACAATAACAACATGCATTCATTATGCATAATATTTATTCAATTTATATGTTGTTATTTTTATAGGAATTATGTTTCAATATATTCAATAATAATATTCGTTATGTAAATAAAATTTTAAGGAATCAATTAATTGAATTTAATCATAATTTCTGAATGTAATCAAGAGAAAAAAATTAAAATGTTTTATTTATTTATTTTATTTTCATTTGACTCACCTGAGTGATATTATAACACAAATTTTCCGAAGCTATGTTTGGGCGTACCTTTATTATAATAATATTATTAGCTTTATTGAATACTTAGTACATTATATTATAATATATTATAAAATTATAACGTTTTATTTTATATTTTACCAACATTGTGTTAACATTACAAAAATATTAGATTACAATTGCCTTGTTATTATGTCACATCACTACAAAAACAAAAATTTGACATGACATGGATATAACCTTGAAAGAGCGCCGTTTGACGTGGTTTTCTTTTAAAAGATATTGTTTTTATATTTGTTATTTAGGTAATTGTAATAATTTTAGCCCAAGATTAATACAACTATTGTAAGTTGACATAATTATTCGATTTAATGTTTGTTTTTAATGTTATCACTCGTTAATAAGGCAATTAAAAGATATTAAAAAATTGACAATTAATTGTACGCCAGTTCAAAGTTACATCGCCCAGTCGAATGACAGACTTCAGGAACGCAAAGTCAGCGCGGCCAGACTATAATCTTGCTGTGATCCTTTGCTACTTTGCTATTATTTTGTCGTAAGCTTTATTTGTAAGTTTAATTTAATTTAACCTCAATTAATTTTGGTGATAGTTTATTATCTTCCCGAAATTCCTACGGGAGCGGGACCTACGCGGTTGATACTTACGGGTCCCGAAGCGAAGCGAGGGCGGTTCGCTAGTAACCTATAAATAAGAAAGTAACTCTTGTCTGTCGTCTGTTGGTCGTGCCTAAAACTTTCAACCAATTTTACTTAAATTTGGTTTAACTTTGGGAAAGATTATAGCATACTTTTTATAAATTATCCCATAACAGGCTGAAAAGAAGGGATATAATGTTAACCTAAATATGGGTATTCTTTACTTTACTTATATTTTTCCTTTTTTATTAATGAAACAGGTAGATGGCCGCTACTGTCAATAAATCACTCGATATTTTAATATTTCGATGTTGCGAAAACTTATGTATGTGTCACTTCCTCACAATAGCTACATAAATAAGTAATTTATAAACTAACGGGTGATACCGACGTAGACGACACCTTACACCGACGCGGGCAATGTATTCAACTGTATATCTCCGCATTCCGCAGAGCGGCACGAGCGACGAGAAGCCGGCGGGCTCGTGCAGCATCATGGAGCAGCTCAGTAGCGGGGTACAGGTAACCTTTGGTTGTTGGTTTGAGTTGCGAACGCTTGCACGCCGCGTGCGCACACCTGTCCGTCACGGTAACGGTGGTTAGTGTGTAAATGATGGTGTAAAGTTAGATCCATGCGAGGAGTCCCCGTGTCGGGGGTGCCGTCTACATCACAAAAGACTGAGAACGGAAGCTTTAAAGTCATTGAAATCTGACAAGCTGGGAATCGAACCCAGGGCCCTCTGAATAGCCATCCGGCGTGTCAAACATTACACCATTCAGGTCGTCAGAATATATCGATAATCAACATACTATAAGCTTTACGACACGATTTTTTTATGCAATTAAGCGATGTTTTCTCGTACATTTTGCTCAAAATGTAATTATAATTAACGTTATCGGACCGGACAGTGTGTAAGCGCTCTAATACATATATAGTCACTATTTATTTGTAGTTTTTGAAGATTGCATCGCACATCTTAATATAATATATCGATAAACTATGTGTTAATAATATAAAATAATAGCTGACAAACAAACAAACGCACTAAGTGTAAGTTGGCATTGTTGATTTCGATCTAAGTAGATCAAGTGTAAGATAAATTATTTTGTAAATTTAATTTATATAATAATATTGTCAGATAATAACATATTTTGTATGTGTTACGATATATTATATTAAAATGTTGCTTACTTTATTTCCGCTGCTGTTTTCTGACATTGTATTGGAAATGCCAATAAGAAGCGATTAAGAATTAAATAAAATTTATTTTAACCAAACACAACTTATTTTACTGTTCAGTATGTAAGGTAGGCGCTTCTTGTTGGTACATTTTAATATTGTATGTTTATAATTCGATTATTACAAATAATATAATACAAGATGAGAATACGTTGATTAGATGGAAATATTTACATTTTACGGTAGCCGTTTAGATTTTAATTTTAACAGAAAAATAAATTGTATGTCTGTTTCTTATATTTTGTATCAAAAGCAACTGCGTTACTAAGAAAGTTAACAATTTATCGTAATTGCGAATAGATATATATATATAGGTATATATAAATATAATATAACTGTTTTGCATTACAACAAAACAGGTATTATGTGTTGAATAAAACACACAGCGTTATGATGAAGAAAGCAGTATATGAAATCAGTCATTTATAGATATCTATGGTACAACTTACCGAAATCTCTATGGTTTTACTACCTTTCTCTCTCACCAGAGGGCGCCTGTGCGTCTGAATTGGCGCCATTACTTGCAGTTAAGTTCAATAGAGTCTTCAGAACAAACCAGCAAGAACCTTGCTTCAACGCTGTGTGTTTTATTCAACACATAATACCTGTTTTGTTGTAATGCAAAACAGTTATATTATGTGTTTCGCTAAAACACACAGCGTTATGATGAAGACCTGTTTGGTATCTGCTGGTGAGAAGTACATACGCTATGGTGAATTAAATTAATACACATATTTTTAAAGAATAATCATTATAATCAGTATTAAAAAATTAAAAACAACTCAAAGTGCTTATTTAAAACCATAACAAATAATAATAATAAGAAATTAAAATAAATTAACCCTCTGAGATCAATTAATGAGATCAAAAAACATTTAAATTAAACTGTTTCATTAAATCTCTTAATAAAATTAACATATTATAATAAATCAACTTAAGAAATTAAACACTAATAAAATTTGCATGTAATAAATCAACATCACTTTTGTCTTTAATTTTATCCACAGGACGACAATAGTATTTTCTGAAAGTTTCAATACTTTTCCAATTGCCTCTGTTGAGGATCTCTTGGACAGGTCTATCCTCCAACCAACTTCTGGAGGCTACAGCAGATCTAATGCTGCCTGGTGGAGCATCAATGTGAACCTCCTTAAAAATACTACGTATCCATCCTGCAATCATGGTACTCGAAGCAGGTTTAAGTTTTCCAGACAGGGAAATAAACAGACTAGTAATAGTTCTATCAGTGCTACGTCTCTCCTCAGAAAGTGCAACTAATTCAAAAATGTGACTGACAGGGCAAATTTGCTTGTCTGAATGTTTCCGTAACATCCACCCAGATTGTCTATGTGTCTTTGAATCAGTTTTTGAACCAAATTTTGGCCATAAAGTAATTTCATCCTCCGTGGATATGAAATTTTCTTTGCTAATTTCTAGCAATGTGAGATCATGTAGTCGTCGACCTGAGGTTAAGAGAAGTATTAAAGCTGTTCGCCTTGCAATGTCAAATAATGACTTCTTATTTGTTGAAGTCTTTAACCAGTTAAATAATATGCTTGTGTCCCATATCGGAAGTTTTTTAACTGCAGGTCTAGAGAGAGCAATAGCTTTTAAAACTTGTTGAACAAAATAGTCTTTAGAAATCTCAGGTTTTGTAGTTGCACAGTAAGTAGAAATAGCAGATTTGTGCAACAAAATAGTTCTATAAGCAAAATGGTCCTGTAAAAATAATTTTGCTAAAAATCTAGCAACATCCTGACCCTCTGGTACTCTAGGATTAACATTTTTGCTCTCACACCAAGCTATCCATCTTTTAATTGGAGCATTGTATGTAACCAAGGTAGATGTCCGCCAACTACTCTTTAGTAAATTTTGCTCCTCTGAGGTCCAATGAGCGACTTGGTCGGCCCACCCCCAATTTTCCAAGCAAGAAGACTCTGTTTGTCGACTTGTGGAGGGCATTTGCCTGTGGTCTGGTCTATTAATGAGTCTCTCAGACTCTGTATTTGGATTGGTTCCGCTAAGGCCCGTGCTCTCAGATCTGGTAGCCAAAAGCACTTGGTCCATTGAGGTGCTATCAGAATGTATATTCCCTTTGCACTGTTCAGATGGGATAGTACTCTTGGTATGAGATTGGGTGGAGGAAACACCCAGCCCAGGTGATAGTCCCACTGTTGGCTGAAAGCGTCGCAAAAACATGCACAGCCATCTTTTGAATCTATAGTTACATACTTTTGTACGACAGCGGTGTCTTTTGACGCAAACAGATCTATATCGGGGACGCCCCACACTCTGAATATGGCCTCCGCGGCCTGGGGTAGAAGATGCCACTCTGGTACTTTTCGGCCCCTTGATAGGTGATCCGAAATTCCGTTTAGCCTCCCCGGGAGGTAAGTGGCTGAGAGAGTGATGTTCAACCTCTCTGTGAGTTGCAGCAGCCTGGTGGTTAGCCTCAACAGGGCCAGGGATCGTGTGCCCCCCTCGTTTCTGATATAAGCAACCAGAGTTCTGTTGTCTGACTGCACGAGTATATGTGCATTTTTTAAAGTCATCCGCTGACTGTTTAATGCTGCAAACACTGCGTACATCTCCTTCATGTTGGAGTGCCAGTGTTGTTGATTCGGGGCCCATCTCCCTGCTAGGAGAGTGTTGTTCAACTGGGCCCCCCAGCCCGCATCCGCTGCGTCTGTTGTCAAGAAGTGGGTCACACTTCCTTTGATAATTGGTGTTGAACTGTGATCTATTGTCTTTAACCACCAATTCAGATCTTGCTGAACAGGGAGTGGCAGAATTCGTTTTTCTCGAGGCCTGTTTTGTTTGAATTCTCTCAGAAATAGTTGCATCTTGCGACACCTTAATCGACCCTTGGTTGTTGCGTAATTTGCAAAGTTCAGCAAACCTAATAAACTCTGAGCTTTTTTGAGAGAACTGACTCCAGCTGACAGCATCTTGGTGATCATTATTTTTATTTTCTCTACTTTTTTTGTTGGCAGTGTTACAAGATTTCTCTGAGAGTTCCAAACCAGACCAAGGTATTCTGTCTCCTGAACTGGCTCCAAAACTGACTTTTTGTAGTTTATGTGCCATCCCAAGGTTTCCAATATTCTCAGCGTTTCCGCAACCTGAGAAATTAGTGTATCTCGGTCCTGGTGGACCAATAGGAAATCGTCCAAGTACACTAATACCCGTAAACCTTGAGCTCGCAGGATTTCCGCAATCCAATTTGAGACTGTTGCAAACATCTTTGGGGCTGATGATAGGCCAAATGGTAGGGCTGTTAATTGCAAAACCTCTCCCTTGTATATTACACGGAGAAATCTCCTGTGTGTTTTTGCTATTGGTAAGTGAAAATAGGCTTGCTGAATGTCTATCTTCACCAACCAATCGTTGATCTGTAGAAAATTTGCTACATCTATTTGTGAAATTAAATGAAAATTTTTTACTGACACATATGCATTGAGACCTCTCAAGTCGAATATGGGACGGAGACCCCCATCTGATTTTTTTACAAGGAACATACGACAAAGGAAGCCTGGATTCAGAACTTGTGGTATCTCTAATATATTCATGTCTTTTAATTGTAAAATCATATTTGTCATCTCCGGTGTTACTTGAGTGGAAAATCTTTTGATTACCTGACAAGAAGGAAATTGTAGTGGGGGCTTCCGTGTGAACGGTATGCGAGCACCTGTCACTAGTCTCAATATTGAATTTGTTGCTCCTTGATTTTTCCAACTCTCCGCATACATCTGTAGGCACCCCCCCTCGAATTTCCTGTCTTGACAGTCAACTTTGTTTATTGTTGGTATTGTGGGATTTGTTCCCAGGTGTATTGTGTTGACGAAAGGGCTGGTCTTTTCTGAATTTTGGGTTCTGCCTCTTTTGTGGTTTGTGGGCTTTAAACGAAGATGTAGGGAATTTTTTATTTATTTGGTAATGTGGAACTGATCTTTTATCTTTTAAGTAACTGGGTGTATTTAACCATACTTGAGATCCACCTAAAGAAGCAATTACAGGCTGTAAAGCTTCTCTACTAAATAGGTATTCCTGACTCGGTGGGATCTTTTGTAAAGTTGTCCGTAGGTTAATATTACTGATTTCCTTTAAAATCCTATCACGTCTAACTTCAATGCATTCTGCCCTTTTACCGCAGACTATTTGCATAGTGGTCTCTGAATTCTTGTATGTTGCTGAACCTGGACCAAATAGACTTGTAACTTTGTCAAACAATGTGTTTGAGTTTAAACTACTAGAATTTGCCGAAGCCCAGTCAATTAAATCCTGTAACCCAGTCCTCAACAATTGTCTCTGTTCTAGAATGTTATTGGATAATCCTGCTAATAATTGCTCAGTGGAAGCTAAAAAGTCCTTACTCTTGCTAAAGTGACACAATTCCTCATTAACTTTGAGCCCTACGAACCCTGGTTGAGCTAAACTAGATTGCAAGGCTTTTTTGTACCGGATGCCCTGCCATGCAGGTGTGTCAAATTGCTGTAAACGTGTTAATTCTTCTAAACGTTCTTTGTTGGCTAATGGAATAATCTTTTTACTATCGAACTCAGTTTCGATCTCGCCTAAAGAAAGTTTATTGTTTTGGCCCGATAACTCGGTTGGCCTATTCAAAAATTCCTGACGTGATGTCGATGGAATTGGTTCAGCACTAGAACTTTCCACGACCTGGGAAGCATTTGCCATAATCTGAGGAATATGTGTTAAATATTGTGATATGTAATTAACTTGTTGAATAACAGTGTCTAGGCGCGGGTCCGAACATGTCTGAACTTGTGGTTTCGAGTACTTACGTGACGCCCGCCGTCTTTTATTCGGTGGAGGTGACGCAATGCCTTCCTCATCCTCCGAGGATGAAGAAGATGAAGATGAAGAATCAGATAGATTCTTATCCCTCGAATGCTGGTCTCCATCCGAAGCACCAGTTTTCGAACTTTGGTCACCTCTCATACTTACTTCCGCGTTTTCTTCCGAATCCATCTCAAAACGCACTCAAAAGTACTAAAAACTACACTCTACGTATAGAATAAACGCTGTGTGATCTTTTTACACAAAAAACACTTCAATTATAAGGTTTTTACTAAAAAATTAACTTATGAAAATTTTTGACGTGTAACGGCTAAAATTTCACATACGCTATTGAACTTAACTGCAAGTAATGGCGCCAATTCAGACGCACAGGCGCCCTCTGGTGAGAGAGAAAGGTAGTAAAACCATAGAGATTTCGGTAAGTTGTACCATAGATATCTATAAATGACTGATTTCATATACTGCTTTCTTCATCATAACGCTGTGTGTTTTAGCGAAACACATAATATTATTGCTGTATAAGTAAATATATATTTATTTTGATTTTGCTTTATGTGAGCCTACTACAACCTCTCACCAGCTCCCAGGGTTGACTGGTAGAGAATGCCACTTGGCATTAAGTCCGCCCTTTGTATTCCTTTTAGCTAAGGTTGCAATAAAGAATAAAATAAATAAATAAATAAATAAATAATATAAAATCACTAGCGGCCCGCCCGCGGTTTCACCCGCGTGGATCCCGTTCTCGTGGGAATATATGCATGTATTATACATAAAAACCTTCCTCTTGAATCACTCTATCTATTACAAAAAACCGCATCAAAATCCGTTGCGTAATTTTAAAGATTTAAGCATACAGACAAACAGACAGACAAAAATAGCGACTTTGTTTTTGTACTATGTAGTGATTTGTTCTTTTGCAGTCGAGTGGATGTAACGTTCCCCAACGGTGACCCAATGCTTTGAAGTTATTAGGCATCTGCCCAATAACTGCATTTAACTATCTAGTTAAAGCTATCACATACACTTTTTAGTTGTTTAAAAGAAGACTATAGATTTCGAATTTTAACGTATTCACGTCTTGTACGAGTTTTGTATGTAACTGATTTATGTAGGCAATATATGTGAATAATATGTATGAAGCATTTATATAGCCTAAAGAAATACAACATAGTTCCACGAAGGTCTCCCGAAATGTTTTTCCTTCATACCACAGACATTTAATTGACGGATACTACCATAGTCAGAGGTGGATTACAGAGCAAAGACGTCATCGGTATCCCCATAGCCATCACATATTGTACATTTTTCGCGACTTAAAAAAAGAGGAGGTATTCAATTTGACCGTATTTCTTTGTATGTTAGTTAGGTAACAAAACTATGACTTTGTATTACATTAACTGGTTTTGATAATTCTTGTTTTATTCAAAAGGTAGTGCTCGTCGTCTAATCCCATGTAAAGAACGACACCTGAAAGGTATTTTTGAGTTATTTCAACTTATCGATTTTTCGATTAGTGTTTTGTTAACTAGTAAATTGAAACTTTCGACGCGCGCTCCTTTTCACTTCACACCTTCAGACACGTGCTTAGTCTACTTTAGGGATAATCCGTCACTGAGGGGTCCGTCAGATATAGGTCTGTGTGTGTGTGTGTGTTGGCTACACGGTGCGCGTGCGCAGGTGGCGGACCTGAAGCTGCCGCCGGGCATCACGCTGACGCGGGTGCAGCCCAGCGACAAGAAGGACCCGCCGCCCATCAAGTCCGTGGTGAGTATTGACGATGTTTGGTGGAGATAAGAGAGATCTTTCTGTAGGTGAGACGACTTGCCCCGACGGCGGTCGGCGAGTGAATGCTCTCGAGGCGGTGTATATATGCGGGTGACGTAGAAATCCTGGATAGCGTGATTCAGGCTTCGTGGCGTCATTGGGACGTGTGTATAATTGTATGGTGGACCATCTGGACTCCTTGGAGGATATTTCTGCTCCCAGAGACATAAATTCTCTTCTGTTCACATTCAGGTCTTCTCTCACTATATTAGGGAACTCCTTGGGAGTGCTTTCCGCACCTTTAAAAGAAAAAAAAAAGAAAAGTATGCTTTTTAATGTCACCGCGTGACGTATGCGATGTCGCCACACTTCTCAGCGCAATCGAAAATTCGAATGTATTTATTTTTAAATCCCCAGCCGCTATGGAAGTGCAACCAGTTGCCCGCGACGCCGACGCCGGTGGCGCGGCCGCCGCCCGTCATCAACGCCGAGCCCGCGCTCATGATGTTCAGCGCCGCGCACGCAGGTAATGATACATACTATAGCTAAGCTAAGTTAGCTACAACCCACTAATGGCCCACTACTGAGCACGGGTCTCTCCTCATTACTGAGCATACTCCACCACGCTGCTCCAGTGCGGATTGGTGGAGGGGTTAGTGGCCAACCCAGTGTCGAAATCGAAAGTTTTCAAGCCGCCCGAAGGCCTCCGACATGGCTTAACGACTGCTATCGATCGATAACAACCGGGACCGACGGCTTTACGTGCCCTCCGAAGCACGGAAGCGCTCAAGAAATTTTGCCACTAGCGGATACTATGATATATACTATGTTATTTCTATAACACACACACATTTTTCGATATACACAGCTCCATGCAAAGTATTGCCTGAAATGTGTCTTTGGTTGTGGTTATGTAAAATAAAAAATATAAAAGTACATGTCAATATAATTTCATCCTTAAATTCATTATTTAAAGCTGTATATGCTGCAAAACTGTACACAAAAGAGTAATTTATTACGATCAAAAATTGCTGTTGTAACAAATTGAACCTTATGTTACATTCAGTTTGATTTATGTATCTTAATCCAAATGATTTCATGGTGTAGGTATTCTGTGAATGACTGGTACGCCATTTGTTACTTTCACTACCGTTTGGCAATCATTCCGAGTGACAAGAAACAGTGAAAGAAACTCCTTAACAGAGCTTAAACATTTTCTCATTTCTATTCCAGAACCACCAAAGACAATAATAGTCCCGGAACCATCACCCCAATCCGTAGGAAAGTCTAAGAAGGCAAAGAAAAAGGCTAAGAAAGCAGCGGCAGCAGCCCAATCAGAGCCTCCGGAGCAGAAACCAGAGGGTACCAAGATGGTGACCCTGCGGAACCCCATGTTCCACCCGAATCTCCCCTCGGTGCAGTTGACCAACGCGCCACCGCCCAAGAAGCCAGAGATCCGAGTGCCAGACCCCATACCGATGCCACCGACGCCTTGCCAAGCGACTATCACCCCTACGTCCAACGGAATGTATACTATCCGGAATCCGTTGATGTCAATGATGCATCAGCAAAGCCTAATGGGGATAAGAAGTCAGACACCACAGATGAATCCTGTCTACACTCAACCACAGTACTCTTATGTCAATCCAAACGTCTACAATCCAGTTCAAAGTACTCCGAACCAGACATACGTCCTAGATGCTTCTAGAAACTCACCGAAGATGACAGAGAACTCTGATTATCATGACCGGATAATGAGTCTTGCATCGTTCACCCAGAAGAATGAGGAGGGTTATTCGTTGTTTAAGACCAATAATGATACACAGCAACAGAGCTTCTTGACTCCGGAGTACTTTGAGAACCCTAACCCTAAACCGGTGGTGTCTCCAAACCCAATTGGCACTAGACCAGATCCGAATAGAAACTTTGATAATAGCGATTCGTTGTTTACAAATAACCAGTCAAGGCCAGAGCCTATAGGGACTCCCTTGAAAAGGGATGAGGAACGGACAGATTACACCACAGGTCTCTACACTCCGTTTGGTCAGGAAGACAGGAATGTCTTCCGTAATGCATTATTCAGTGATAAGACAGATTATCCCAGTGTGATGAAGAGTGAGAACGAATACACGAATCACATGACCAACGGACAAAGTGATCCGTTGCCATACTTTCAACGGCTCAGAGCGGGCTCTAAGTTGAACAACGAAGTGACTATTCATTATGTTACCGACTCCAAGTATTATAAGGGACAGGTGAGTTTTCTTTATGTAATTAAGTTTGCAAACATGCATGCAGCATTACACTTTCGCCACCGCCCATTGATAACTGTAGACGACCCAGAACAAGACTGAATTTAGGGACTAGGATAGTTACTCCAGTTAACAGATGGTATTAGAGTATTGATGTTAGTAATTGCTAGTATAAGTCTCGTTCTAATTCGGTCACAGATGCGTTGCTACCCGTGAGGACTGAGATGAGTTGGCTGCCTCTAGAAAAGTGTTCCTCACTCCAAAGTGGCTCCAAATCTTTCAATCCGAAACACAATTGCTATTTAAGCAAAATCTTGAGAGTTTCTTGCCGCTTCCTCTTCCTAGATGATTCACCGTAGGGATTTGCGATTTCATAGTCTGACTTTTGAATAGTATTTGTAAAAATTCATTTCATTTCAATTATTGCACGGTAGAAACGGTCTCAAGTACCATGTTGGGCGGTGATAGTTCTCGGGTAAAGTAAATGATAATGACGTATTGTCGTACAGGAGCAACAAGTCCCGGAGTCGGTCCACCGGGAAGAATATTCTAGAGACTGGTATTCGCGCGCCTGGCCCGACCCGCTGTACGGCGCGCCGGGCTCCAACCCGCACCACCACGGAGGTACAGTTACTGTTGACCTCAGACCAATAAACTATAGACGGCATGCCGTGAACAAAAGCGTGAAGCCGGCAAAAGTGCGCCTAAAACACACATCGGAACCAATAGAATGCCCTATGTTGACAGTTTGAACTAGAACAAATTTAAACTTTATTTTTTGGAACACAAAGCTTCGTTTATTTTTTATTATTTAGATCACAAAAGTCGTTTTGGTCATCCCCACACACATAAACCTTACCATATATGTAATAGCTTTGTTGCGACGTGAAAGCGTCACAAACAAACAAACAAACACACTTTCACATTTATAATATTAGTAAGGATTAGTAAGGATACTATATAGTATAAGGATACCAACTATTAAGTGAGCACTCATAGCCCGATCCCAAGTGATCGACAAAGTTATGCAACTGCGGGCGCGGTCAGACGTTGGATGGGTGACCGCAGTGGCAGTGTGGTGGAGTGTGGATGTAAAGATTCATACTCTGCGCGGTCGAGCGACGCATACAGACACCATTGACATTCAACCAATGACCAACATTGTTCAATAGCGGTTTAAATTGCTTCTGTAATATTTGGTTGACATATTATAAACTGAGAGTTAAAAAATTACAGTCGGTTTTTTAACTTAAGTTATTTGTGAAAATATCATTGTACGTAGAAGATTTCAAATGATTAACCGAAAGTGATGGTGTCGTTTCAGGCGTGCAGTCCTGTGCGACTTCGTGCGACGCCGAGCCGCGGCGCAACCAAGCAGGTATGCTACAAATAGACAATGTTCTGTTATTATTTTTAGGGTTCCGTACTCAAAGGGTAAAACGGGACCCTATTACTGAGACTTCGCTGTCCGTCCGTCGGTCACCAGGCTGTATCTCATGAACCGTAATAGTTACACAGTTGAAATTTTCACAGATGATGTATTTCTGTTGCCGCTACAAAAACAAATACTAAAAAACAGAATAAAATAAATATTTAAGTGGGCGCCCAAACAATCGACGCATCAGCGATAGTTTCGGTCCAAGAGATGGCGTTGTGGGTAATATGTTACTACAATAAAACAAATATTTAAGTGAGGCTTTCATACAATAGACCAGATTTTTTTGACGTTTTTATACATAATGGTACGGAACCCTTCGTGCGCGAGTCCGACTCGCACTTGGCCGGTTTTTATATGTAAGGTAGCAAACGAGCATGCAGCACCTTCCGCTGTCGCCCATAATGACTGTCAGTCAGTTAGCAGACGGCGGTAGAACGGTAGTTGGTCACCTTTGATGTTTTAAATATCTAGATAGAGCGTCGCCCTACAATGAAAACAAAAAAAAACAAGGCAACATTATCAAGCATGTGTGCGTGCAGGCGATGTTATACTATACCCGTTCATTTATTGTCTATGTGTGCGTAATGATATATAAATGTATCTGACACTTGTCACTGACAGGAGACGCGTCTACGTTGCAACTCCTGTCAGTCAAAAGTGTCAGATACATACAAATTTTGGATTGCGTTGCAGTCGCGTAGCTCATAAATAGCGTTGTGTGAGAAGTGCCTAACAGTTAGCCACAATTTTATGACACGTTTTCGCGGACTCGATGTTCCATCTAGATATTTAAAACATCTTTGTTGATCAGTTCGTAGGGACAACTGGGGCAGGGATTGGTAGTGATAGTAAGTCTGAATATCGTTCTGTGTCGGTCACAGTTGTCATGGGCGGCAGCAGATGGTGGTGCTCCCTTAATTCCATAAAAAAATGTTTGCGTCAAAATCAGTCACAAACAAATGCCGCTTATAAACTCACTAGACGCCCTGGCATCGGTAAACATGTTGCTCCGCTCCTTTTAGTCGTAGCGTGATACCTAAAACCTTCCTCGATAAACAAATTATCCAACACGGACCAGTAGTACCTGAGATTATCCCGTTCACACAAACAAACTCAATATCTTTATATATATATGTATAAGAAGAGAATAAAAACTTATTATAATATTTATAATCTGTCAACAGAATCGAGCCTCT
Organism: Hesperia comma; assembly: GCA_905404135.1. NCBI lineage: Eukaryota > Metazoa > Arthropoda > Insecta > Lepidoptera > Hesperiidae > Hesperia > Hesperia comma. The sequence goes on from FR990039.1 coordinate 4,688,811, forward strand.
TCCTCCAAGACCGTGGTGTATCAAACATGACGTGCGTGGACAGTTGCGAGAGAGAGATGGCGTCGCTTAAGCGCTTCGACCTCTTCCTGCAGCCGCCGCGCCCGCCGCACGCGCACAAGTGAGCGTCGCGACACGACACGGAGCGTCACGTCGCTTCACAACACTACACGAAGGACTACTCGCTCGGAATAGGTTTACTATCTCGCAGGATTGCACGGGAACAGCCATCAATAACAACTTGTAACGTCACACGTCGCGTCACGTAACGTCACGTCGCGTCACAACACGACACAAAGTTGGATTCGCTCGGAATAGGTTTACTCTTTCGCTGGATATGCACGGGAAAGACCATCAATAAGAACTCGTTGTAATACACGTCGCGTCACGTCACGACACGAATGAATGAGTGAATGGATATTATATTTATACCCGGCGCCTCGTTTAGATACTTGGCTATTTCCGTCAATAATAAATCAAACTGTTTCAATTAATTAAAAATGAGAATGTTGATTCAATATCGAGTGAATATTGATATCCGAATTCATCTAATATTTGCACGTTCTCGGCTTGTCTCGCCGAGTGTTTAAATAAGGCGTAACACGTCACGACACGTCACAACACGTCTGCAATTCGTACGCAGGATAGAATGTCAATATGATAAATATTTGTATAAATTGTGCCGTAGGTTTTATATGAACACGGGGAACGGATAACTTTATATGTCACGAAACAACATGACTACTATTATTTATACTGCATAATATATCAATAATAGAGTTAGGGATTCAGGAATATCTATATATTTTGCATTAATTAATAGGGATGCATTTGTATGACTTAAATCATGTCTTGGATTTTTATATGTAAACGTGGAGAGAGCTATTGTCACAGCACAACACAACTCGAATGTTGCATAGATTGTGACTATTGATAATTCGAAGCATTAAAGTCTGAAAACAGAAATTCCGTTTGAATATAAATTACTTTAGATATAATAGTACTCACGACACGTATTGTGACCCGTGACGTTTTAAACGATTGATATCTGCATTAAAGTTTGATATAACTTTGGACTGTTGGTTTTCGACGCCGGCGTTTCGAACCAATAGTTTAGTAGCTAAGGAAAAATGTAATTTTGATAGATGAATAAGTTTTGAAGCTCGTTTTTATTCTAATAACGTTTCATAGAACCAGCATGCTGTAAATATGAATCTTATTTGTTGTCTATTTTTCTCTGTGCTGTACCACCCTTTTGACGAATATGGACGTGACATCTTTATGACAAACGAATTTTTGACAACTTTGACAGATGACACATGACAGTTCAAGGTAGTTGTTTAAGCTGCGTTTATTGTTTTTCCAATTTCCTACGAAAGTCTCATTTTATCCGGTAGCAGAGCAAGTTAATGGAGAACATCAGATTAGGGCCTGGAGCGAACAGCTTGTTCAATACCCTCAAATAACCTTGCATATACATCCATTTCATATTGAAAAATCTAGTTATATCATATATTATCATTAAAATATTAAACGACTAAAGTAGATACTATGCGCGGTGCGCAAGACGGCTATAATTCATTATTCCCATCATTTTCCGCAAAAAAGGAATATGCACAATTTGGTAACAGTATCCTCGATCTAAAAAGCGATGTCTCATGCATGTTCATATTCCAGGCCCAAGGTCCTTAAGAAAGTTGCTGGTCTCCTTAAACATTAAGTTAGCATTAATGTTAACTTATAATTGGTTAACTTAGGAACTGGTACCTTAATTTCTTTTTATTGATGAAATAATTGCTATCTGATTCTCTGTATACCTCAGCATAAAGCTAAGCTTTCTTTAAGTGCACATTTCTGTTCATTCGGTTGTCAATTCTATCTTATTGTGTTATTGAAGTATAAGTATTTTTACTGAATTAAGTAATTTCTACTCTTAGGCACTTCTCACACTACGATATTTTTAGCTACGCGACTGCAATGCAATCCAAAATTGGATGTATCTGACACTGTTCACTGACAGGAGACGCATCGTAGACACGTCGCTTTCATACATTGACAACATCCGAGTCGCTTGCAAATAGAGTTGTGTGAGAAGTGCCTTAATTCTATCTAATGATAAGCGAACATGAAGTCTTAAGTTTAACGCACAACTTTACTACAGTATTATCATGTTAACTAAAAATTGCACTTAAACTCTTGACACTTGAACATAATATACTATATGTGTCATACCTCACTTGACAGCTGACTTACCTTACCTAACAGCTGGCACCTTATTGCGTGCAATTACAACTGATTGACTTTTAAGCGCGCATCTATGACGGGGCTCAGCGCAAAAATCTTACAAATTTCATTTTCTTGCTTCCCTTTCATTAATAACCTGTTTAAACGTATTAAACAATTTTTTTTTTGTATATTTTTGTATGAATTTTCGAATGTCGTGTTGTGAGGTGGCGAAACTTGTACATATTGTTGCTCTAAATATGTATAAAAATATGACAAATGTAATAAAGGCATAACAATAACTTCACATGTTTGTGTTTTTATGAACATATTGACAAACCTGTGACACATTTATACTGTAACGAATTTCACGTGTTGAATGGGGCTTACGAATAAGAATCTTCAATTAAGTTTTGCATCCAAATATGCATATTTTATATACTTAAAAACTTTTTAAACATGTCAAGTGTTTAGAGCTTTGATGTTTTAAATGTCTAGATTGAGCGCCGCCTTACAAAAAAAACCAAGGCAACATTATCAAGCATGTGTGCGTGCAGGCGATGTTTTACCCGTTCGTCTATTGTCTATGTGTGCGTAATGATATAAAAATTGTGGCCAACAGTTGGCCACAATTTTTTGACACGTTTGCGCGGATTCGATGTTCCATCTAGATATTTAAAACATCAAAGGTTTAGAGGAAATCTATCTTTGTGCTTGAATTATGGCGGGTTTGTAACAAAACAAAGTGGTTAGTAAATGTACCACAGATTAAAAAAAATGGATAGTGATGTGTCGTTTCAGACTTAGCCGGATTATGAACCACTGCCGAATAACGATTATGCAATAACGGTTTTACATTCAAGTCGAAGTATTTGTATATTTGGAATTTATTCTTCAGAAATTATAAAGTTTTGACATGAATCGGCTTTAATGTGGTAAAAGCCTTTGCCTTATACAAAAGAGCGGGAAATGTGTAACTTTCCCGCGCTTTTGCTATTTTTGACATTTATTATTTTTTTATGCTAACAATCTGTTCGTATTCGGTAGATTATATATTATCTTTATAAGAACAATATTAATGACGACTTTATTGACATTTTATCATCGAGTTGGGAGTTATGTCACAAAATATAAAAAAGACTCACAATGTATGTTTGCTTGTAAACTCGGACTGTTCGGACATTTTTACTAGATTTATATAATTAAATGTGCTGTAAATGCGTAATTTTAATATTGAAGTAAGCAACTTGATATTTATAATTGCGTCACACAAACGAAAGTGTTACATTACTCTAATAATTATCGGATATTAGCGTTTATCAGTTTCGATCTCGTTTTGATAGTCGAATGTTCGACAGCTGGTAGTTGTACGCTCAGACCAATAAACTATAGACGGAGCGCCGGGAACAAAATAGTGAAGCCAGCAAAAAGTCAGCCTAGCCTTGTATACACACGGCGGCACTCACACCAAAACTACTTTTGTGTTTTAAATAATAAAAAATGAATGAAGCTTTGTGTTCCAAAAAATAAAGTTTAAATTTGTTCTAGTTCAAACTGTCAACATATGGCATTCTATTGGTGTTGATGTATGCTTTCGGCTGATTTTTGCCGGCTTCACGCTTTTGGTTACGGCGCTCCGTCTATAGTTTATTGGTCTGAGGTTGTACGCATGTAAATACGCGAGATGTGTAGAAAACTTCGAATGGATTCTCCGTGGCTTGTATGTGGCCGCGACCTATTTATATTGATCCGTCGTGTTCCGCACTTGATACGATTTAGTGGTTCAGTTTAAGATAGTTCTCGTGTAAAGGTTGTAAGTTGTATGTAAGTGATAAGTAAAATGTATATTATAGCCGTTTTGTCATTTTATTTACGCATATCCCGTGCGCATACCCTTCCTCGTTTAAATAAAGCTTAGCTATTATATTAGATGCAAAAGTCAACACTTAAGCTTCAAAAATCACATGTACTTATATGAGTGTAATAAAATCTAAATCCTACTAATACTTATTATAAATGCGAAAGTTTGTAAGGATGTATGTGAGTGTGTGTGTGTTTGTTACTCTTTCACGTGTAAAAGAAGGGAAATAACACGACTATTTTTACTTTAGGATTTTGTAATTTTCTGCTCAATGACAATCCAAATCAAATTCGTCAACGTTGTGACGTTGACGAATTTGATTTGACGAGTGCTTTCTTTTAGAAATAACATCAGTTCATGCAAAAAGTATCGTCAATGGCTACAGATAAGGCTAAGATTATGGCTTTGGCACAAAGCTTTGGCTTATATTGACACCTTCCGCTCCACCGTCTGGCTGTGACGGCTGCCTGGCTGTGGCTGGAGAGAATCATCAATATGGCGGGCGGTGGCTTTGGCTCTAACTAAGGCTACGTGATGCGTTGGCAGGCGGCTCCTTTAGGCACAATTTAGCTGGCGGTGCAACAGCTTACGTCACGTCCGTAACAAAATTGAATAAAAATGTGTATTTCGATAATTTTCTAATGACGCGCTTATCGCGTCATGGGCCTCCCTGAAGGTTTCTTCATGATGCGCTAGGTGCGTCACGAGCCAGGAATCGGTTAATGAATGTACCTAATGTGCAGTTTCATAAAGAATACTTGAGTCAGATTGAATATTTTTGTAAACTAATATAATTGCTTTTTACAAAAAAAATAACCGACTTCAATCTTGATAAGTAGAGATAACTCAAGAACTATTCGTCAGATGGCGCTCAATTCAACATGTAAGTGCAAAGTTCTCGTCACTACAAATTAATCAAGCCCAAACACTAGATAACTGCAGTAAATCGTTGAGGAGTTCCCTCGACTGTCTTTCGGCTTCATCAGATCGACTCCAGATGTTCATGAAATGGTAGCGCTTTAATGTCCTTATGATAACATGACTAGTTGTCCATACAATTTTCGAAAGTTCCCCTCGATTTCTTTAAGATGCCATCATCAGATCGGATCCTGGTGTCCTTATCAGGGGACCCCACTGCGCATATCTACTTTACAACAAAAGAATTTTTGAAGAATTTGAATTTTGATTTTTTGAAGAAAGATCTTTTGAATCATTTAAGGAAAACAATTATTTACTGTTTCACTGTACTAACGCAATCAGTTGCACGCTAGGTGGAGAACCTAGGTGGAGCACGGGTCCGGCCCCCCATAAACGAAATAATCGCTGAACGTACATAAAAAAAAGCATATATACGGTCGAATTGAGAACCTCCTTCTTTTTTGAAGTCGGTTAAAAAGCTAAAATATTCATAGAGTTATTTCCATGTGAGACTTGAATACATTTAGAAATTATGTGTTAAATACTGCCAAATCTCATTAAATTACATGTGTTGTGAATTGTATTTGAAAAAAAAATTCCCATTAGAAAGAAAATAGGATGATAATAAAAACAAAGTTTTCAGTAGAGATCAAAATGATTTATTGGAACAAGAATTAATCTTTAACTTCCACCCCGAAGTCTAAGTACCAGATGAAGAGTGGATTCCTTCTGGATGTTGTAGTCAGAGAGGGTGCGACCATCTTCCAACTGCTTACCCGCAAAGATCAACCTCTGCTGGTCTGGGGGAATTCCCTCTTTGTCTTGGATCTTGGCTTTCACATTCTCAATAGTGTCGGAAGCCTCCACTTCCAAAGTGATGGTCTTGCCTGTAAGAGTCTTGACAAAGATCTGCATACCTCCTCTCAAACGAAGTACTAAATGCAGAGTAGATTCCTTCTGGATATTGTAGTCGGAGAGGGTGCGGCCATCTTCAAGTTGCTTACCAGCGAAAATGAGTCGCTGCTGGTCTGGGGGAATTCCCTCCTTGTCTTGGATCTTTGCTTTGACATTCTCAATAGTGTCAGATGCCTCCACTTCTAAAGTGATGGTCTTGCCAGTGAGAGTCTTCACAAAGATTTGCATACCTCCTCTCAATCTCAGTACTAAATGCAAGGTTGACTCTTTCTGAATGTTGTAGTCAGAGAGGGTGCGACCATCCTCTAACTGTTTACCAGCGAAGATGAGACGCTGTTGATCTGGGGGAATTCCTTCCTTGTCTTGGATCTTAGCCTTCACATTTTCAATAGTGTCCGATGGTTCAACCTCCAATGTGATGGTCTTGCCAGTGAGGGTTTTTACAAAGATCTGCATACCTCCTCTTAGTCGAAGGACCAAGTGAAGGGTGGACTCCTTCTGGATATTGTAGTCAGAGAGGGTGCGACCATCCTCTAGCTGTTTACCGGCGAAGATAAGACGCTGTTGATCTGGGGGAATGCCCTCCTTGTCTTGGATCTTGGCTTTGACATTCTCAATAGTGTCAGATGCCTCCACTTCCAAAGTGATAGTTTTGCCAGTGAGGGTCTTGACAAAGATCTGCATACCACCTCTTAACCTTAGTACCAAATGCAAGGTAGACTCTTTCTGAATGTTGTAGTCAGAGAGGGTGCGGCCATCTTCAAGTTGTTTACCAGCAAAGATGAGTCGTTGTTGGTCAGGAGGAATACCTTCTTTGTCTTGAATCTTTGCTTTTACATTCTCGATAGTGTCAGATGGTTCAACCTCCAATGTGATAGTCTTACCGGTGAGGGTTTTTACAAAGATCTGCATACCTCCTCTCAATCTCAATACTAAATGCAAAGTTGACTCCTTCTGAATGTTGTAGTCAGAGAGGGTGCGACCATCTTCCAACTGCTTACCCGCAAAGATCAACCTCTGCTGGTCTGGGGGAATTCCCTCTTTGTCTTGGATCTTGGCTTTCACATTCTCAATAGTGTCGGATGCCTCCACTTCCAAAGTGATAGTTTTGCCAGTGAGGGTCTTGACAAAGATCTGCATACCACCTCTCAATCTCAGTACCAAATGCAGGGTGGACTCTTTCTGAATGTTGTAGTCAGAGAGGGTGCGGCCATCTTCAAGTTGTTTACCAGCAAAGATCAACCTCTGCTGGTCTGGGGGAATTCCCTCCTTGTCTTGGATCTTTGCTTTTACATTCTCAATGGTGTCAGATGGTTCAACCTCCAATGTGATAGTCTTACCGGTGAGGGTTTTTACAAAGATCTGCATACCTCCTCTCAATCTCAATACTAAATGCAGAGTTGACTCCTTCTGAATGTTGTAGTCAGAGAGGGTGCGACCATCCTCTAGCTGCTTACCGGCGAAGATGAGACGCTGTTGATCAGGAGGAATACCTTCCTTGTCTTGGATCTTAGCCTTCACATTTTCAATTGTGTCAGATGGTTCAACCTCCAATGTGATGGTCTTGCCAGTGAGGGTCTTGACAAAGATCTGCATACCTCCTCTCAGTCGAAGGACCAAGTGAAGGGTGGATTCCTTCTGGATATTGTAGTCAGAGAGGGTGCGACCATCCTCTAGCTGCTTACCTGCAAAGATCAACCTCTGCTGGTCTGGGGGAATCCCCTCTTTGTCTTGGATCTTTGCTTTCACATTCTCAATAGTATCTGATGCCTCCACTTCCAAAGTGATAGTTTTGCCAGTGAGGGTCTTGACAAAGATCTGCATACCACCTCTTAATCTTAGTACCAAATGCAAGGTAGACTCTTTCTGAATGTTGTAGTCAGAGAGGGTGCGGCCATCTTCAAGTTGTTTACCAGCAAAGATGAGTCGTTGTTGATCAGGAGGAATACCTTCTTTGTCTTGAATCTTTGCTTTTACATTCTCGATAGTGTCAGATGGTTCAACTTCTAAAGTGATGGTCTTGCCAGTGAGGGTTTTTACAAAGATCTGCATACCTCCTCTCAGTCGAAGGACCAAGTGAAGGGTGGACTCCTTTTGAATATTGTAGTCAGAGAGGGTCCGACCATCTTCTAGCTGCTTACCAGCAAAGATCAATCTCTGCTGGTCTGGGGGAATTCCCTCCTTGTCTTGGATCTTTGCTTTCACATTCTCAATAGTATCGGATGCCTCCACTTCCAAAGTGATAGTTTTGCCAGTGAGGGTCTTGACAAAGATCTGCATACCACCTCTCAATCTCAGTACCAAATGCAGGGTGGACTCTTTCTGAATGTTGTAGTCAGAGAGGGTGCGGCCATCTTCAAGTTGTTTACCAGCAAAGATCAACCTCTGCTGGTCTGGGGGAATTCCCTCCTTGTCTTGGATCTTGGCTTTGACATTTTCAATAGTGTCAGATGCCTCCACTTCCAAAGTGATGGTCTTGCCAGTGAGGGTCTTGACAAAAATCTGCATACCTCCTCGCAGACGAAGCACCAAGTGAAGAGTGGATTCTTTCTGGATGTTGTAGTCAGAGAGGGTGCGACCATCCTCCAGCTGCTTACCAGCGAAGATCAACCTCTGCTGGTCCGGGGGAATACCCTCCTTGTCCTGAATCTTAGCCTTCACATTCTCAATAGTGTCAGAAGGCTCAACCTCCAATGTGATGGTCTTGCCAGTGAGAGTCTTCACAAAGATCTGCATTTTTATTCTGTAACAAAGAAAATAAAACATTAACTTTTGTAAATATACTAATTAAGTCCTGTGAATGGGAATTGCTATTGGATAGTTAATATGTAGACTTCAATAGCTAGTAGCTAGCTATTGGATTACGGAAATTGCTTTTTTTTTATAGAGTAAACCAGCTAAACCCATACAAATATTTGCCAAAAATTTACATTATACATATTATATTAAGACAACTGCTTTATTATTAGCACAAATATGATGATACACTTCAAATCCTCGTACTGATTTGTGGTGAAGGAGAAGTTTAATGTGTCAAAATTGTAAAACAGTAATTAATAAGGAGATTATGCTATAATTAATTAGTTGTGGACATAAGGCATCTTATCGCTCAATAGCGATTTCTTCCAGATAACCTTTGGGAAGATGACAAAAGGATAAACAAGAAATGTTGGTTTCACGGTTTGATCTATTTATGTAGGTAAGTAAATATAGATACAATAAAGATTAGAAAAAGGAAATCCTACTGCGGAAGTGGATGTTTGATCCGAGTTTCATATTTATTGCAACAAAGCATTATACTATTTCCTATTATATATCAATATTTAAAGAATTATACCTATAGATAGGCCGGAGTTCGTCTTCGAATTCCCTAGATCGCACTTGATCGTATACTTAGGTAATTTAGATTTTAAAGTTCAAAAATACTTCCCATTCTTCAAAGCCAAAGTTATTAATTTATTTAGGTAAGTATGCTTTTATATTTCAAAAAGAATCTAAAACCTCACTACTGATGCCATTTTTAGTGAAATGAAAAAGAATAGGCTTTGTTTGACATACTTTTGTTGTTTTATAGGTCAACGCATTTGACACACCCGTAGAATTTCTAGGCTTTAAATTTTAAAAATCGTGGCATATCCGTGAAGAGCTTTTGATAAACTGTCTAGTTCACATGTTTTATTTAATTCCAAATGATGAATATATCACCTTCTGTTCCCAATTTATACATCCTAATCTAGTACGACAAAATGGCGTCCATCTACTGCGCAGTTTCTTTTACGGTAAAATTACCCCAAAATAGACAATAGACATTACTGATAAATTTTTTGCTACATTCTATTGCCATAAATTATGAAACAAAGAAATAATTACTACGTACCAGTAGCAATAATCAATAACTTCACAAAATCAATATCACAAATTGTCTTAAAATTATTTGAATCACAGTGATCCTGATCACACGTCTCGTAAGCCTTGTTTCTTCTTTGAAAATCCCAGAGACAAAACTATTCAGCCTTTTTATAGTGAAATTCTGTGGCGTCGATCAATAACATTGAATGATGCCGATGACCACCGAACTTGACCGAAGTTCACCGACTTTTGCATCCTTCTCTTTCTGTTGTTTGAAAGTGTATGAGACAGAGAGAGCAGTATTCTTTTCTGGAACATACGATTCGATTCCGTTGATGATGACGATGATGACGAAATACGAAGAAATATCTTTGTGAGTTTGTGACGCACTGTCTGCTCCTGTTTTGTTTTGCTGTCGTTGCCCGCAATAAATATGCTTCCGTTATTTCAATAACAAAGAGATTAGCCAGTCATGCATGTGTTTTAATTGTTATTACTGGCTACAATACTAAATTAGATCATTAGATAGATTAACTGAAAACTCGGTTGAAAATGGTTAGGTTAGGTACATACGAATGTAAATTTAACAATTTTGTAATAATTATTAACCTTTTGTTATCGACCTATAGGTTAAGTACCTACCTACCTAATTCCATAATCAATGAGTAAGTAGGTGGGTTTAGTTAAATTATAGTCATATTCATCGCTACAGACTTTATATTCTTGAAATAATAGGTAGGTAAGTATACTTACCCATCATGATATCCTTTGTTAACATCCACCGATATATTGATCCATGATCCAAGTTTTTATCTAAATACTTACTTCCTGACAGCTACTTATCTTTCAGTTTCAGCCTTTCAGCTTTGCCTTGATATGCGGATTATTGATTCAACTATACCTACCTACCTTTGATGTTTTAAATATCTAGATAGAGCGTCGCCCTACAATGAAAACAAAAAAAAACAAGGCAACAATATCAAGCATGTTGCGTGCAGGCGATGTTTTCGTCTATTGTCTATGTGTGCGTAATCACTACATAGTATAAAACAAAGTCGCTATTTTTGTCCGTCTGTTTGTCTGTATGCTTAAATCTTTAAAATTACGCAACGGATTTTGATGCGGTTTTTTTGTAATAGGTAGAGTGATTCAAGAGGAAGGTTTTTATGTATAATACATGCATATATTCCCACGAGAACGGGATCCACGCGGGTGAAACCGCGGGCGGGCCGCTTGTGATATATAAATTGTGGCTAACAGCCACAATTTTTTTACACGTTTGCGCGGATTCGATGTTCCATCTATACATTTAAAACATCAAAGATAGCTACTTAGATAGTTTTCAATCTACACAATTCTGAACACAAAATTAAAAAGAGGACCGATTGTATAATAATTGTATTTTTTTGTTTGTATTTGTAGTGGATAAACAATAAAAACCTACCAACAGGTTACTCAGGTGATCTTTAAATACGTTTTCTGTTTGGGCTTGGGCTGTGTGCAACTTTCTACACATGAACACAAGGCTAGGAGGCTCGCGTAATCTAGGTTAACTATATCTAGCTTCTAGAGCGGTCGTCAGGTCGTCACACATTTCTGACCGAGGGTCTTTTATACATTTTATAGGCATTATCAGAGCCGCTTCTATCTATATGAGCGCCCGCGTGCATACCATTTTGCTCACCTTTCCCTTGTCGTTTCAAAGATACGGGCCGCGCGCGACCCGTAGTTTGACGACCACTCACAGTTCTAAAGACATCTAGAGTTGGAGAACTATGCCTTTTTAACAGACTTCAAAAAAGGAGGTTCTCAATTTGACCTGTGTGTATTTTTGTGCGCGATTATCTCGCGTTTGGTTGAACCGATTTTGATGCGGTTTTCAGCATAGTATTTGTCAGACTTAGGAGAAGGTTTAAGGCATATTGTTTGGCTGAATCGATTTTGATACGGTTTTCATCATCGTGTTTATCGAGAAGGAATTTAGGAATATTAACCGAGTTTAACTGAACCGATTTTTACTTTTCGGCGTTAAAGTCGGTTCTATTTTGTTAAAAGTTATTAGAGCTGTATTGTAGTGGTTTAGAATTTTAACGCTAGTACAGGACACTAGCGTTTTACAATGCTATAGAAGCCTGTTTGGAGGTAGTGTTAAGGGTGAGGTTGATACCAGTATGGGTAGCGGAGACCAGAGTACCATCAGATGGTCAAATCAGAGAGCTATGACATTCATAACTTAACTTTTAACAAAATATTACAGACTTGAAAAATCGATAAGTAGGGATAACTCAAAAATTACCTGTCATGTGTCATTCAAATTTATATGGGACCAGACGACAGGCTCTTGAATAAAAAAGAATTACAAATATTATCACCGCATCATTTTTATCTTAGATTAAATTAAAACACAAAATATATCTTTCATTTTCTTTTCCGTCATTTATTTATTTATCCATTTGTAAAAAAAATTACTTACCTGTATACAGTTTAAGAATAAAACAAAGTTTTTCTAATCTATTCACATTTAAGTTATCAATATCAATATCTTTGTTCTGTCATTCGAAACAGTCCGTGGTTAATCTGCATTTGGCGGCAAATTGAACAAAATAAAAACTGCACTTACAATTTATTACATTACAGGTTTTATTACAAATATAGTTCGTGGCCAACATGAAATAGCAGGAGAAAGTACAATGACATAATATTGTTATATGTGGCAATCAACACTGTCAACTGACATTATACCTATTTCTTTAGTAAAGTGTACTTTCCTCAAAAACGATCTTAATTTGGCCACAGTGGTGGACTATAGCCTTATTTCTCGCTGTGAGAAGAGACCGCTGCCCAGCAGTGGGCAATTCTGGGGTGGATGAAAAGATGACGCAATATTTACCAGGCGGCATTCATATTTCCGTGTAGGTACCTACTTTTGCTGAAAGAATATACAATGAGTCATTTTCAATGACACATCAAGAGTCACCCAGCATTAGTAAATTATCCATAATTACTAATGGCATCATATAAATCATTATAAATGTTATCTGATATCCATTATCTTGTATTTTTATATTTGTAACGATTACTCAAAATACAATTAGAGAAAAGTGAAGTATAATTGGCCATCTGACATTACAATGCTTTTTAATAATTTTATCCTATTAATTTTTTTTTTGTTTACAAGTAAACTTCGCTCCGGGAAACCAGTTCCTTAGTCGCACTTTCGGAAATTGTTAGGCGTGATTCTTAAAAATTATTATTTTAGGTTCTATTGCGCTAAATAAAGGCCCCCAAATTAGTTATTTTCCATGTATCTCTCTCGTATAAACAGGTATAAGTTACAGATTTAGGCAGCGTCATTAAACGTCCCGACGTTTGTATGATAATTATATTATACTGGTATGGTTGGAGAGTACGTGATATACTTTTTATCGTGGAAAAGACCTTCTCATTTGAATCAATATTTTACAAGTTTCCAATTTGTACAAATTGTACAATTTGTATATTTGTTCAGCGCAGTAGAGATCACCGCACGCCGCAGCCGCATACCACAGCCGCATGCCACATGTATTTCAGCCAAGTACATCGCCGAGCGCCGCAGCCGCAGGCCGCAGCCGCAAGCCGCAGCGGCTAGTGTCGGTCGGGCGCGCGGCGCTTGCGGCGCGGCGGCGCGACGCACAGGCCGGCGTGCGCCTGCGCCGCCAGCAGCATGCCCAGCTGGCCTTGCGCCTGCGACGGGATAACTTATGTTGTTCATTTACCCAAAGCAAGGTAAAGAATTACAAATTATATTATAGAAATGAATATTTGCTAACACGAGCAACTCTTTTTCAATTGTGTTTTTGTCATAATTGTTTGGTCGTTATCAGTGGTTAAGCAAGCATGCTATATATCAAGGAACTGCGGTTTTTGGAAACAAAACTGGAAAGCCTTGGGTAAAAACAAAAATATACAAAAACCTAACTAGCCAACTATTTCACTCAGTACAGAATACAAGACAAGTAGCTTCAACCACTTCAAACTTGACCTAATCAAAGATCTGGACCCCGGAAACGTTTATTTTTTATTTTTATTATTACGGTTTATCCAGACTAGATCTTACTAAGACTGGAACCGCCACAATATAATATCAGAGATGGTCACAGTGGCCTCTTCAAACATTTTTTTAAACTAAAACCAAAAACACAAAACCTCAAGCACCCAATAATCCCAGTAGCAGTACACCCGCCCCAACAAGCAGCACCCACCTCCTCGAACATCTCCTTGGCCATGGAGTACACGCTGTGCTCGCTGCTGTTGTACATGAGCGCGTTCGACAGCATCAGGAGTACGTCGCGTTGGAACTCCGCTGTGGTGCTGTGAACAGTTTATAATATAATTAGAATTATTTAGATTGATGTTGTATAGTGAAGGATGTTTTTCTAGTAAAGCAACAGAGAGGAGCAGAATTGTTTAAACTGATGTTATGTAATGAATGTTCTTTTTTTCTAGCAAAGTAGTAGTGTAGAATTACTAGGGATTGGTGAGATGAGGTATGGCGAGGAGAGGAGAGGGAGAGAAGAGACGATATAACTTCAGAAATATATTTTATGTATAGATGCAGTGGCGTAGCGAGGAGGGTGACATCAATTTGCGAGTGACACCCAGTCGCGAGCAAATATATTTGAAATGCGTGAACAAATCCCTATTATAAAATTACAAATAGTTACTCTGCATAAAAGAATTTCTGCTCAGTTATCTAAAGCCAATGCCAGCTTGTAATAGAGTGCCACCAACTTATCTCTGAAATGGCAAAAATTGGAACTAACGCCGCCATGTTAAAGTCATCTTTCAGTTACTAGCGTGCAATGATTTGTCCAATGCGTCCGACAGCGCCTCTCTTCATTTCAAGGTCAAGTTGGTTTTACTGTAGTAGCGAGGGGAGGGGGGGGGTACAAAATGGCCCCGTAAAGTGACTCGGGTGACCCCCATGCTAGCTACGCATCGTCCCGGGTGACACCAATGCTGCAAAAGCTACGCCACTGTACAGATGTATAACTAAGTACATACCGCACGCGGCCGCAGTCGATGTTGCGCCGTATGGCCGAGAGGTCCATGGGGCGCTTGACGGCGGCGCTGTAGCCCGGCGCCTCCTCGTCGCTGATCGGCCGCAGGAACAACGACGCGTACTTGTGTGCGCATAGTCTACAGACAACACAACACGATACACATTGTACACTTGTTTAGAGGCGAGTATCTCAGTTTTCATGGAGAAATGTTTTACTAACTGTACATCAACTAACAGGACTAACTATCCCTGTCCTCACATTTATTATCAACTACTAATTTCTAAAACAATCTGTTAACTGTACTAACCATCTTGGTTGATCATTAAATTTATGTCGGTCGCAGTTGTCTTGGGCGACAGTGGAAAGTGGTGCTAGACTAGTCGTTTGCTACCTTAATTTCATAAAAAAAAGAATATGTATGTAACCTGCCGTTTTGTAACGGCGGCCATCATGGATTTCCCATGACACAACACACATCGGGGACGACCGAGGCCACAAGTGAACAAGTGTATATAACGAGCGATATACAAATCTTCGACAGCGTGATTCAGACCTCGGTGACGTCACCGTATGACGTTTCTGTAGTAAAATAACACTTCATATAATATTATTACCTGCTGTATACAAGCATGACGCTCTTCCGCCACAGCCTATGTCTGCGCTCGGCGTCGCTCGCGCTGGGCGACTCCGGCGCGCTCGCCTCCGCGCTCTCGGACCCCGACCGCGCTACGGACAGAACAATACAACACCATCAATATATAGATTGACTAGGAACATAGAAAACCTCGCCATATTACTGTAAGCTCATGGAACTAATTTATTACTGGAAAGCTGGAAACGATTACGTTTTAAACGTCAGCGAGTTGAATGTCATGGTTTGTTTTGTTACTTTGAGTGCTTTACACAGTCGTAAAAGTGCTTTTCTGTGTGTTAAAATAATATTTTAACAGCAATTATTAGTGTGTTCAGATGTGGAGCCGGTTACACTTTTTTTGAGGTGACCATCTCAGTCTATAGGGTAGCAACGCACCTGTGACCGAATTGGAACGAGACTCATATGAACAATTACAAACTGGACTATTACTAACACTAACTAACAGGAATCACTATCACTAACATTCCCTGTCCTCACACTTATTAACAAACTAACCAAATAATATTCTATCACATCTACTAACTGGACTAACCATTCTAGTCTCTATTTGAATCTTGTTCTGTGTCGGTCACAGTTGTCATGGCAACGGAAGGTGCTGCATACTCACTCATTTGCTACCTTCATTCCATTAAAAAAAACTCGTAGCTACATTCAATCCGGTCAAGATAGATTGCGCGTATTGTAAATATTTCTGTTGTAAAAATAAAAAATTGTACTCACTTCTTGAGTCAGCCTTCTTCTTTCTAGAATAATCTTTCTTCTTTTTACCATCTTTTTCTTCTTCTCTGCTTAACTGAAATAAATAAAAAACAGCTTTTCAAGAAAGATCACAAGAGAAACAAACTTCAAAAAGGAGAGGTAAAATAATGTTCAGGGCCAAACCGTGACAGCGTCACAGACAGACAGGCAAACAGACTTTATTGTCGTACAAGGATCTTTTGGCGCGTGGCTGACGTGAGAGTGACAGAGTCAACGCCTTACAATTTGCCTTACCTGTAAGACGCTGTCTCTGTCACCCTCACGTCAGCCACGCGCCAAAAGATCCTTGTACGACAATAGCTTTTATGATATAAGTACGTATTTCAATTACCTCCATGGGAGTATCATCATCAGTCTCCGTGTGAGTGTCCTCTACTTCTGTCTTCTCCTCTTTAATCTGTCCTTCTTTGGCCAGCAACGAATCTTCTTTCAACATCTCCTTCAGAGGAATTGAATCCTGTCGAAAAAAATATACTATTAAAGATTCATAATTCATTTATAGGTGACCACTAGTGGGAAAAATAAATTTTATGCTATTAAATATTCATTATTAGTTTTATAGGACCTCCAGTGACTATTTCTTGAGCGCTTCCGTGCTTCGGATGGCACGTAAAGCCGTCGGTCCCGGTTGTTATCGATAGATTACAGTCGTTATGCCGACGGCCTTGTCGGAAGGCCTTCAGGCGGCTTGAAAACTTCCGATGCTTGAGTTAGCCGTCGATGTTTCTTACAGTAGTGCTTACAAAGTTCGCAAACAGACAAAAAATCTATCAAAAATCTAATAACGACACATACTCATAGCCATAGCCACTCTAGGAATCCCTGTGTCGGGGGTGCCGTCGACATCACAAGACAAGGACACACCCACACCGAAAACGGAAGTTTATACTAATCATTCAATTTCTGCCTCGCTGGGAATCGAACCCAAGACCTTTTGAACAGCAATCCAGCATGGTATAATTATGTAACTTTCACATAATGTTAGTTCAATAATTTTATCATTTGAAATATTCATTACTATAATTAATCAATGTACCATTCTGATTATCTATATCTATAACAAATCTATACTAAGCGAAACTACTGTTTTGAACTGAAAAATTCTTTTTATGTTGAATAGTCCATTTATTGAGGAAGGCTATAAGGCTATATAACATGACGCTACGACCAAAGGAGCGGAGCAACAAGTCTCCGAAAGCGAAGCGAGGGCTTCTACTTAATAATATATGTTGCAGGACGTCTGCCGGGTCCAGTAGTAATAAATAATATGACAAGCATTGCAGTAAAAACCATAGCCGTCAAGTTCACACACCTCAGCATCTTCCTCCTTCTTGATATCCTCTAGCAGCTTCTCCGCGCTGTCCACGTCTACTTGCTTCTCCTCAACCACCTCCTCAGGCCTGGGCACCTCTGGCTCTTGTTCCACCGCTTCGACCTCCAACTCCGCCGTGGTCGGTGGTTCTTCTAGAACGATACAGTATATGGGTGGATTAAAACAAGAGATTTTTATGTGTCATTTCGGTGGCATTATGTAATCAATGCCATCTTTATATTGATAGTGATAAATAACATTTTTGTAACATTTTGCATGAGTGGTTGTTACAAATGCAAACCAAAAATGTTTATGTTTAGAAAATTATTGTTCGCATACAGTGTAATTTTCTGTCTTCTTTCATGATGAACAAAAATTCGTAAGAATAACTAGTTTTTGTTGGTTATTTTCCTGATAAGCCTTCAGTGGACATAAAATATCATTTATATTTAAGGTAAAAATTTTAACAGTCCACCGAAATAAAAAGTGTCCGCCGTAATGATAAAAATGACATGCAATTTTTTTCTGACAGCACATACCAGTCTCCACGGCAGCCGGGAGACTCTCCTCGGCCGTCTCCGGCGGCAGGGTGTCGTCCACCACCACTTCTTCTACGTTCTCTTCTTTATCAACATCTTGCGACTCTTCATCTTGAGACATCTCTTCTATTTTGATCTGGACATCCTCTGATGTCCCTTGGCTGGATCAAAGAGTGCGCACATTAATTATAGTATCAGGTTATTAATTAGGAGGCTATTTATATTTATAAGTTCATAAGGTCACACAAATTTCATGATTTTGACCCCCTCCCCTATTCTTGTCTTACAGCTTGTCTTATTTGTGAGACAGAGATCTCTCTCCCTCTCTAGTATGACGTCACTTATTTTATTATTTTACATCTAAAATAAATAAAATGAATCAAAACATTTTTAGATGTGACGTCACAAAATCAATGACCACTTAATGTCACAGCCCTTGCCACACAATGTCACACGTAATGGACCCCTGCCCCTAAATGTGTGACGTAATTTATAAATGGCCCCTGAATAATTAATGTAGATAATTCCTAATGCATGAAAATAAGAACAATTGACAACTTTAACAAGTGAAATTTCTCCTTAAATACCCCATATTAGCGCGTTATTTATTAACGCGTGACGCAGGTGTAGCCGTAGTATAAGTTAAACAGACTCACCTCTGCTCTTCAACAGCAGAAACAATATTTTCATCGGGTTGTGGGATCTCCTTCTCAATTTCCACCTCCGTTTGCTTCTCTGTTTTCTCTTCTGGCGCGGGAGTTTCAACTCCTACCAGCGTTTCTTTGATCTGTAATACATTTGGTATTACATTAATAAATTATTTGATAAAAATGTACTTACTGCTCTTTTAACTACTATATTGACAAGCAGAAAAAAAAACACAAAAAAAAGAATCGCTACTTAAAAGCAAAACGAACAGAAAGATGACATGCTTATCTTAATTCGCAATATTAACAAAATATTTGTGAATGTAAATAATAAAAGTAAAGGCGTAACTCAACATCGGTGGATTTACTAGTAATATGTAAAATTCTAACACAGACATTACCCAGGAGATACTTAAAAAAATATTAACTAGTGTTTTAACTACATATTATATCAACGAACATTCTAAATGCAAACGGGTACTTCCGTTTTTGAATTGTGTTATCGAAATTCAACCCAGTAGGATTCAAAATTATAAATAGTAAGTAGCACTTTGCATTTAAAATAAAATTAAAATGGTTCAAAATCATGCTCATTCACATTCGCGCAAATCTGCGAATCTACATGTGTAGGACGAACCTTCGCAAATCATAATGCGAAGTTTTTGACACATTTGTGGTATTAATAGATGTCGAAGCTGTAACAACTCGTACAGTGCGCCCAACTTATCTCTGAAATGGCAAAAATTGGAACTAACGCCGCCATGTTAAAAAAGATGTGGTGTCGTGGGACACCAGGTAGGAACGAAGGTGCTTCGGCTAATGTAGAATCGACACAATTTGCAAAAAAAAATCATGCTCAATTTTATGTTGGTTTTCTTGATTTTTCTCTTAAATTTTGCTGATTAGTTTTTATTTAAGTACAGGAAAGTATTTAGGAAATTCAGTATTTTAGGAAATAATAAATTACGTAAAATAAAAAAAATCGTTATTCAAATTATCAACGAAAATAACAAAAACACAATAACAATCCTATTAATATTATAAATGTGAAAGTTTGTGTATTTGTTTGTTTGTTTGTTTGTTACTCCTTCACGCAAAAACTACTGAACCGATTTTCATGAAATTTGGCACACACATAGAGGGCAACTTAGATTAACATATAGGATATTTTTTATCCCAGAAATCCCGCGGGATCGGAATTTACGCGGGAAAACCTTCTTCACGTATGGGGTATAAATAGCTTTGTTACTCCTTCACGCAAAAACTACTGAACCGATTTTCATGAAATTTGGCACACACATAGAGGGCAACTTAGATTAACATATAGGATATTTTTTATCCCAGAAATCCCGCGGGATCGGAATTTACGCGGGAAAACCTTCTTCACGTATGGGGTATAAATAGCTTCTAAACAAACATTAATATAAAACTAACAAGTCTGTCTTCCCGGAAATCCCGCGGGATCTGGAGTTACGCGGAATAAACTCCTGCGCGTACGAAGTAGCGGGCACACGCATAGAGGGCAACTTAGATTAACATATAGGATATTTTTTATCCCAGAAATCCCGCGGGATCGGAATTTACGCGGGAAAACCTTCTTCGCGTATGGGGTATAAATAGCTTCTAAACAAACATTAATATAAAACTAACAAGTCTGTCTTCCCGGAAATCCCGCGGGATCTGGAGTTACGCGGAATAAACTCCTGCGCGTACGAAGTAGCGGGCACACACAAAGAGGGCAACTTAGATTAACATAAGTATAGGATATTTTCAGAAATCCCGCGGGATCGGAATTTACGCGGGAAAACCTTCTTCGCGTATGGGGTATAAATAGCTTCTAAACAAACATTAATATAAAACTAACAAGTCTGTCTTCCTGGAAATCCCGCGGGATCTGGAGTTACGCGGAATAAACTCCTGCGCGTACGAAGTAGCGGGCACACACATAGTATTATAAATGCGAAAGTCTGTCTGTGACGTTTTCACGACTAAACCACCAGTCCGATTTGGATGAAATTCGGAATGAAAATATTTGAAGACCCAGAGTCACACATAGGCTAATTTTTTTTTAAAAATCAACCCCTAAAGGCTTGAAATAGGGGATGAAAGTTTGTATGAAAACAACGATTTTGATGAATTTTCCCAGGAAGATAGTTGATGACGTACTTTCTCCCCCACTTCCCCGGTTCGCGATATAAACGAATTCCACGCGGGCGAAGCCGCGGGCAAAAGCTAGTAACAAAATAACGAAAAGAAAGAAAAAGGTATTATACACTACTCGCTTGTGCATACGACTGTCGCGCCTGCGCTCGTCTCATTTAACGGTTTTATTCCACGCATATTTTCTTACGGTTTTACTGTCACATTTTTTTCAGTTCGGTCGCGCAGCAAAATCCCTATCTCCTCCAAGCCTGTCGTAAGGAGCTTCGTTCCAAAAGTCATTCATAAGTACGTTGTGGTCATTCATCTGTCAGTTACTAGTGTGCAATGATTGGTCAAATGAATGTCAAATGCGTCCGACAGCGCCTCTTTCGTTTCAATCTTAAGTTGGGTTTACTATACAAAGGTTTGCGCGAATGTGAGTGAGCGCGGGTAGAACAAATCTAAAACCACCCACCAAAACCACAAAACACGAGGGTACTCGCAAAGCAAAGGTACCGTGAGCGAAGCGAGGGTAGATTAACAACAAAAAAAACTCAAAAAACCAAAAAAGGTGCAACAACAAAACGTTACCTTAATACATTCAGGTTGTATAACCTTAATCTCCGGCGTGGGGAACTTCACTTCGGGGAAGGTCACCTTGACCTCCGCCGGGGTCACAGGTGACGCCGGCTTCGATGGCACCTGGTCTACTGGCTCTTCCGTCTGAAATTTCATTTAATTTAACAAATAAATGACATAAATAACGCTACACACTAGGAGTCCCTGTGTCGGGGGTGCCGTCGACATCACAAGACAAGGACACACCCAGACCGAGAACGGAAATTTAAACTAATTCAAATTTCCGCCTCGCTGGGAATCGAACCCAGGGCCCTTGGAACAGCGATACGGCATGTTAGCGTTGCGCCATTGGCTCATCACGTCGTTCAATTATTTTTTAATTTAAATAATCCGCACTAGAGCAGCGTGGTGAAGTATGCTTTCGTCCTTCTCAATAATGAGCAGTGACTCGTGCTAAGTAGTGGACCATTATTGGATTGAAGCCATATACAGTCATACCATACATTTTCGCCGCCAATCTGAAATGTACCTTAATCCTAGGGGCGGAGAGCTGACATTTGTGTGTTTATAGAACAGTCAGTATAGTCAGTGATAGGAAACATAGTACAGTCCATATTACCATTTCGTGTTCATTCACCAGTTCCTCCTCGGCAACTACCTCTGCAGGTGGCTCCATCTGTCGATACAAACAACACTTATTAGAATGGACATAAAGCTAGAAAAAAATGTGTCGGACACAGTTGTCATGGGCAGCGGAAGGTGCTACATACTCGTTTGCTAACGTAATCCAATAAAAAAAACCGGCCAAGTGCGAGTCGGACTCGCGCAAGAAAGGGTTCCGTACCATTATGTATAAAAACGCCAAAAAAATCTGGTCTGCTGTATGAAAGCCTCACCATATTTAATTGTTTTATTGTAGCCACATATTAGCCACAACGCCATCTCTTGGACCGAAAGGTAACTAAACTATCGCTGAGGCGTCGATTGTATGGGCGCCCACTTAAATATTTATTTTATTCTGTTTTTTAGTATTTGTTGTTGTAGCGGCAACAGAAATACATCATCTCTGAAAATTTCATCTGTGTAACTATTACGGTTCATGAGATACAGCCTGGTGACAGACGGACGAACGGACGGACAGCGAAGTCTCAGTAATAGGGTCCCGTTTTACCCTTTGGGTACGGAACCCTAAAAAATACTTCGACCACGTTGATTTCGACCACGTTGATATTGTACTGTTACTGTTACTGTACTGATAGTGTATTTTTAGCCGACTTAAAAAAACAAGGATGTTCTAAATTTAACACGAATGTTTTTTTATGTGAGATAACGCAAAACTTTTTACAAAGCAGACCAATTTTAATAAGGCTTTTTTAATAGATAACATATACTCGGAAGTTGGTCCGATACAAATTCGAGCGACAACCGCGATATTTCTTGTGTAAAGGTGTTCTTGTAGTAAGTAACTTACTTTAATTTCGTCGACCTCCATACTCTCCGTCTCAGGAACTATTTCAGAAGCGCGCACTTCATCCTTACGAGTCTTCTCTGTAGGTCTGAAAATGTTAACATTGTTGCTTTTTAGGCATTTAAATGTTACTCGCTGTAAAGATTAATTTACAAACATCGTGAGGTAACCATGCATACAAGAGTTCGTAAAATACAAAGGCGTGTGAAGTCTGCCAAACCGTACTGACAAGCGTGGTGGACTATAGCCATAACCTTCTCTACTGAGAACAGACCCGTCCTCAATATCGTATCAATGGGCAATGATCGGTTGAGATGATGACGACGACGATGACGATGACGGCGACTATGATGACGATAATGATAACGCTCTCAGCCCTCACCTGGGCGCCCCCTTGTGCATGGTCGCGACGGGCGGTATGTGTATGTCGATGTCTCGGAACGCGTACACGTCTTCGGCCTTGATCTCTATGTCGTCTATGTCGACCGCCGGCGCCGGCGCGAGCGGGACGGGCTGCGGGGGCGTTGTGCCTGCTGGAGCGAGACGGAGATAGTGTAGGGTAGACTCGGGAATAATTGGACACTTAAAATATTATTTCATTTAGGCTGAGGCCGCACTAAGATTTTTTTTCTGCAGCGGTAAACTGCGAAACTCTTATACTATCAGTCGCGGGGAAAAACCACTAATGCGGCCGTGTGTATTGCTTTCCTTGGTTCACAAAATTATGCAGTTACAAAACCGCGACGGTTTAGTACCGCAGCGTAGTGCGGCCTCAGCCTATGTTTAGATTAAACAATGTACAGTAAGGTCATTATAACTCGGCCCCTCTGAATGTAGCTACGAGTGACTGCGCAGATGTCGATTTAAAGTCCAAAATGGTGGTAGGGGAACGAAGTTCAGAGCGGCCGAATTATAACGAACTTACTCTATGTAGTTTTCTGTAAAAAGTTATTGTAAAACTTTCTCTCCGTTTCAATCTCTCTCTCCTTCTCTCACCTTTCAACTGCTGCTCGATCTGCACTAACTGGCTCTTGATATGTTCTATCGCCGCGTGCTTGCTCTCGTGCGGGCTGGTACCGCCCCCACCGCTGCCACCAGCACTCCCACCGCTGCTACCAGCTCCTGCCTTCTCCAGCAACATTGAGAGGGTCGGCGCGCCCGCTGACGGGGAGACTGTTTCTGTTGAGTGAATAGGTGAGTGAGTGAATGAAATCAATGAACGAATGAATGGAATGAATAGTATGAATGAATGGATGAATGAATGATTGGAATTAATGAGTGAACGAAAGAATTAATGAATGAAGGGAATGTTTATTCAAATATTTTTTTTTACTTTTCGAAAGTCAAACTACGCTATCGCTACAACAAATCCCTACGGTGAGTGGCCTTGGAAGAAGAAACGGTAAGAAACTCCCGAGGAGCTTTTTTTCCTACACAAAATTACAGATTAAATTTACTACTACATAAAGTTAAAATACGAAACTCATAGTCATAACTATCTAAGCAGTTTATACATCGAGTTTGTAATAACGTTGCGTCATAATGCTTTTGACGTGAGTCATTACGGAGATACCTAATCTCTGATGTAAAGTCCTACAAGGATCTTTTGGCGCGTGGATGACGTGTGGGTAACAGAGACAACGTCACACAGGGAAGGCAAACTGTAAGGCGCTGTCTCAGTCACCCTCACGTCAGCCATGCGCCAAAAGATCCTTGTACGACTATTATAATAGTCGCCACATGACCACACAACACTCACCGACGACGGTGGCCGGGTGCGACAGGTGCTGCGGCGTGGTGACCACTGGTGAGGATTTGAGTAGCGACGTCAGTAGTGGTGATGACGGCGCCGGCTGCGGCGGAGGCACTGGGAATTAAAATAATATGAGGTTGACTTAAATTGGAATTCACTTTTATTATAATTATACAGTCAATCTCCGCGTCTGACAGTCTGCGTGAATTTCGTTTAACATTCACTCATGTAGTTTATTTGTTATCGATATACGTCGAATAAGCCGTTCCTGAGATTAGAGTGCACAAGTATAAAGGCAAACTGAAAAAAAAAATTAACACTTGTGGGATCTCTTGCTACATAAAGCCGCTCATAGACAGCTATCAGTTACATCGTACATCGACATCGTAGGCGTGAGTTTTTCCCACATAAATCCTGATCCTGCGTGCTCTGCTATGCGCGTGCAATGCTGCTAAGTGTTGCGCCACAACCTTCTCACAATCCTTCCTCCGCTCCTCCCCATGGTTGTTGTTTCAACTACCAATTCTCCTGCGTTTCATCCTCTATGTGGTCCATTTACCCCCCACCCCCCCTGACGTGCCGCCCGCATGCAGTGCACACCTTGCACGCCCGCTTACACCAACCCCTATACATAACTAAACACCTACCAGTAACAGACGGCGTAGTCTGAGCGGGCCGCCAATTCCGCTCTGCGCGCGCGCGTCGATCTTCCCTCTCTTTCAGCCAGGCGGCGCGGCGCGCGTGCTCTCGCTCCCTCGCGCGCTTCGCATTCTCCATGCCGCTCCATAGCTCTTGCAACCGTTCCTCCGACGTCGACGGGTTGTGGGCTTCTGCTATTTCGTTCTGGAGGGATAGAAGTATCACAAATTATTAAACTACTAGCTTTCTATAAATGAAAGCTAGCTTTCATTTATATCGCGAAACGGGATTTTTCATACAAACTTTCATCCCCAATTTCAAGCCTTTAGGGGTTGATTTTTGAAAAAAGTAGCCTATGTGTGACTCTCGGTCTTCGACTATTTTCATTCCGAATTTCATCCAAATTGGACGAGTGGTTAAGCCGTGAAAAAGTCACAGACAGACAGACAGATAGACAGACTTTCACATTTATAATATTAGTATGGGTACATACATGTAATATTTGTTTACCCAAAGGTGTCAAACATAAAGTCCTATTGTTTAATTTCAAGACCTAACTTGTACCTTACTAAACCTATGTTAACAAATAGCTAAATAGCTTGAGTAACGCACACACAGACACCGTTTACGGACACAAATATAGAACCACTTTGAACCACTGTTGAACAATGTTTCGTTTTGTGATGTGTGTGTATGTGTGTTGCTTGAGCGGTAGCTAGTATTAAATAACGAAGCGGTGATAACCCAGTTGTTAAGATTTCGACCTCCTTCTCGGATGTCCGGGTTCAAATCCCAAGACACACACATCTGACTTTCTGGAGTTATATGCGTTTTAAGCATTTGAATCTTACTCTCTATAAAACATGGTGAGAAAACCAGCAACCCAGAATTCGCAAACCTCAAAGATGTGTAAAGTCACAAGCAGCACTTCGCCAGCGTATTAGACCATGACGTTTGGCATTCTCATTCTCCTTCTTATTCTGAGAAGAGACCCGTGCCCAGTAGATGGACAATTATGGATTGCAATGATGATAAGCATACCTTCAACTGCTCATACTGCTGGTTCATATCCGCTAAGTTCTTCTGTATCTCCAGTATCCGGTCCTGCGTGAGACGTTTCAGGATGCTCTCCTGCGGAGTCTCCACCGCTCCCTCCGAGCTACGCTTCTTGCGCTTCGGTGTCTCCACATGTTCCAATAGGGCTCCATACTGTGCTGCACAACTGTGAAGTTGTTAAATTAAATGATATGACAACAAATAATAAGTTTATTAATTTCTTTAATTATAAATGAATGATACTTCACATTCATACCTTCACACTAGTGAGTGTCATGGACATCACAAGACACACACATAGAGCAAAAACGGAAATTTAAGTTATCATTCAAATTTTTGCCTCGTTGGAACCAAACCCAGAACCCTCTGTTAAACGTTGCACCATTATGTTTGTAATCATTATAATAATAATGTTTTATAAAGTTTTATATTTTAATTTAAGATAATATAGCACTTTGTATGGTCAGTGGTTTAGCGGAAGGTGGTAGGTAGAATGTTACTTGGTTCCTTTAGTGATAATTAATTTTGTTATTAGTTAGTAATAGTTTGTATTGTTAGTAACAATAAGAGACATTTGTCTTGTATATATCATACAGGTAATCCTATAGCAGGGTACGACAGCGTTACCGTTTATTATTATTTACCAAAACGAATGCTTAGCTGAAAACCTGGTACAAGTAACAAAATGACATAATATGGCGGTAAAAATTTCAATAGGGGCTAACGGTACCTTTTCTGGGAGTACCAGTCCGGCGGCCGATTTGGTTCACCACACGTCTTCAGAGCACGCGACACTGACATCCAGTTTTGATCTCCACTGCGCACTACGGCTGATGCTAGGCATAACTGTTCGCGGATGTTCCAAGTGTCGAGTGGAACTCTTTTGAGCTGCAAACGCTCCTGAATTGAACTCATTTTGATTCTTTGCAAGTATATTATGATATTGTACACATTATTACACACACGACATTTGTTGTTGATTGTTTTCACGAATAATTACAAATTAAAAAACAATAATAGGTAAGTAGGTACTATTTCTAATGAATCTGAACAAGCATACAAGCAACAAGCAAGCAACAACAAGCAAGTCTGTCACTGTCAAGGCTGTCATAAATGTCATGTCATGTATAGACTATAGACTTTCACAAATTACAATAACAGACAATCTTATCACAAATCTTATCACAAAATATGGATGGTAGGTAGGTACCTACCTAAAGTAAGGCCATTTTAATAGGCCCCCATTTGACAACTGTTTGTCTTTGCTTTGTAGTGAGGGTAACCTGCTGAAAAACATCGATTAATTTAATTAATCGATGAGGACTTCAAACATCTGTAAATTGAATGTGATTGTTATAAAAACTATTTTAATGACCGCACAGTTCAAACAATGACTAAAAAACGACAAAAATAATGCGTCTAATAATGGCGCGAAATGAAATCATGACTTTTTTGTAACATTTCACGTTTCTGGATACTGGCTTTTGAGCCAGACGTTATATATATAAATGAATGATTACATATTTTTTGGCCTAAAATGTAAGAAAATTAATCCTGTTCCCATTAAAATATATTTTATTTTGTAATCGTGAATACTTTTTGATGATTAGTTCGACTTCTCGAATTCAACTTATCTACTGATCTGTTTCTTTTGGTACCATCCCTCATGTTTAAAAAGAAAAAGAGTTCACTGACGTAACTTTGTAACGACGTCAGTTCTTTACTTAAAAGTGTAAAAATTTTAACAATATCTAGTAGGGAATATTAAATAATATGGAGTGCCTCCCTTACAAGGTTACTTTGTAAAATTTTGATGAACTGTCAAATGTGGCCTATTAAAATGGCCCTACTATAATCTTATTATGAAAAGAATCGTTACAGTCACAGAGTACTTCAAGATAACTGGACACCACAAAATAAGGATAGTGGACACATTAAATATGTACTGCATCATTTTATCCGACTGCGCGACGCAAAGGAGGGTAATGTGTTCATCAATCTATGAATGTTTGTAACATAAAGGATTATGTATTATTGCGCGGGCCAATTTTGAAGATTTAATATGTCTATAGATTCTTTCTAATCTTGCGAGTATCACTAAGCATGAGGTAGGAATACTAGGAATCTAAATTCTGTGCAATAAAATCAACATAATTTTACTGTCAGCTGAAGTATCATGGAATAGGTTTTAAAAATCTTTTTTTGGTTGCCTCTATCGTGTTTAATTTAAAATAAATACCTTTAAGTATTTATATCAGTTTGAAATATTCATTATTATTGTTAAATTTGATTTTGATATCAAATGAAAGGTCGTAGAAAGGCATATTTTTTAATTCTTTTTCAAACAGTCGGGTTTTTTGTATTAACAATATTTACATCGTTTCATTTTTACAATTTTCCCCATTTGCCCCATTTTCGTCTAAAGCTCAATGACATTAAAACTGGCTTTAAGTGTGAGAATATTAAATTCAAGTTGGGTTTGATTCGGAGCATGGAGGATAGAACTAAGGAGGGTCATCTGTGTATATGAAAAGTGTCCAGTTGTATGCGCTAAATAACAGTTCCAAAATCCTCCACTGGTGGCGCTGGTGGATTCACAGGGTATGGTATGAATCATGGAGGATTATCCTCCATGCCTCCATGCTACTTTAGTCGATAATGACATTAAATTTTTTAACTCGGCATACTTCAATTCAATCAATTCATCTACGATTGCTACATTCATACCATACCCTGTGAATCCACCAGCGCCACCAGTGGAGGATTTTGGAACTGTTATTTAGCGCATACAACTGGACACTTTTTCAACTTTTCTCCCATATAAGATGACTCTCCTTAGTTCTATCCTCCATGATTCGGAGTTTGGTAAAAGGAGCACGGATTTTTCATATTTTTCAATTAGAACAGACTTTAGCGAAACTACCTAGTATGTGGCGTTGATGTAAAAATTATAAATGGCGAGCTTGTGAAAATAAATTGGGTAAGTCTAACGATAAGTTCTAATAACTATCGGTCAATGTAAATACGTATTTTAAAGCGTTTATTAACATTTAAAAACCTATACTCCGACTTTTAATTCAATTCAGTAAATTGACGTATGCTAATATCACTTTTCGAAATAATGTTGCCAGCTTTTCAATATTAGTGATTTCTCACACGAATAACGAACGATGTTTTGACGATTCGATTTTATCGATTTGATGATGTGTGTTAATTAAAAATCAGAGAACAATACGGAAAGGTTATTAATTTAAAATTGTTTAGTAAACAAAAATATTGAACACCGCTGAATGCATGCTTTTAGTACATACATGCATTATAAGCTCTTAAAACTAAAAAAATCTAGGGGAAAATTGGTATTAATTATTTTTTTATGTGTAGGTGATGATCCTGTAATAACTTCATAATATTTAAGCGATTTGAAACGATTATAATCCGATTGATATTTTTATCAAATCCAATCATTTGCGTCCAGGTACATCACTATTTTTGTGATAATAAAAAACGGTAACACTGAAAATGTCATTTTACTGAATCGAATTAAAAGTCGGAGTATAAAAAACTGATTTTTGCGTCAGCAGCTGGATTTTTTTTTAATTTACCTGATGTCTTTTTCAAAAGTATCACAAAATAGTTTTTGGTTGCGGTACCAAGTAATTTGATTTTTTATTGATTTAAAATCTTTTCTCTTTTTGTAATCCTTCATCCTCAGACCAATAAACTATAGACGGAGCGCTGGGAACAAAAGAGTGAAGCCAGCAAAAAGTAAGCCTAGCCTTGTATACACACGGCGGCACTCACACTTATACGAAGTTGTGTTCTAAATAATAAAAAAATAAATATAGCTTTGTGTTCCAAAAAATAAAGTTTTTCGGAAGATAGTTCAAACTGTCAATATAGGGCATTCTATTGTTTCGATGTATGCTTTCGGCTTACTTGTGCCGGCTTCACTCTTTTGTAGCCGGCGCTCCGTCTATACTTTATTGGTCTGAGCCTTCATCATTCAACAGGCATCTGTGTTTAAGGCATCCGTATGTCTCTCCTACTCTATGTTTATTAACTGATATTAATATTTTGACTGGCTGGGCCCAAAATGTCAATGTGATATTGACAAAAATATTCCTTTTCACGTTAGTCTTTTCTTGTGTAATAATCATTAGACTTATATCTCATAAATTCAAAATTCATAAAATCATAAATGTATACAATTATAAATTACCTAACCTCTTTCAGCTAAATTAAATCACATGATATATTTTTATATTTTACGATCGAATCAGAAGGAAAGGCTGTATGTTTGAGAAGCACATTCAGACTTCAATCACTCAAACAAAGAAGTGAACTTGAAAAAAAAAACAAAAAGTAACCGCCATTTATCGTGGATTATTTAGAATTAGAACAAAAGGTAGGTAGTCTGTGACAAAGTAGTTTTATTGAATTATGTAGGTAATTGAAAAAAACAAAATAACATCAAATAAATAAAACTTCGCAAATATTAACGAGTTTCTTTTCTGCGAAGCGTAGCGAGTTATAGTCAGCGCACTAAGTTATAATATTTTATTGTTAATTTGTGTGTGTTTATCTTATTTTGGCTTGTTACTCACGATTTGGATTTTTTAGACCGGTATGTATAGTTTGTAATTATTCCTTTTATTGCTGCAAAATGAAAAACGTATGTCCAACGACATGAATTCATGTCACGAATGCCATAGTACGTTCACTTCGCTGGAATCCAATGGGCCTCTTTAGATTAGATTCATGACATCAGACTACAGAACAGACACACAGATAGAGATGTCCAGTGGTTGTTGGAAATTTGCACGCACTATTTTTAAAAATACATAAGTAATGTCCGTATTGTAAATTTTCACTTGCGTCTGAGAGGAAACTTTGACTAATATGATATAATCTCAGACCAATATAGTTTATTGGTCTGAGTTTGTCACTTTATTGCTAGGTAACACGACGGTCGTTATTGAAAGTAAAACTTTTGCTTTAGCTCGATACTAAACAGAAAAAACTTTGTAGATGGGATCTTATTTACGCAGACGGTTTTTAACCGACTTCAAATGTATAAATCAATGTATGTATATATTTGTGCGGGATTATCTCGCGTTTGGTTGAACCGATTTTGATGCGGTTTTCGGCATAGTATTTGTCAGAATTAGGAGAAGGTTTTAGGCATATTGTTTGGCTGAACCGATTTTGATACGGTTTTCAGCATCGTGTTTATCAGACTTAGGAGAAGGATTTAGGAATATTAACCGCATTTAACTGAACTGATTTTTACTTTTCGGCGTTAAAGTCGGTTCTATTTTGTTAAAAGTTATTAGCTTCGATTTTGTAGATGAGCCGTATCTTGTTGATATTGTTTTTTGAAGCCTCAAATACTGCATTTTTGTTGTTTAGATATGGAGCCATTTAGAGACATTACTGAGGGGAGAAGCAAAAAGTTGTTATCCTTCGACGCTTTGGATTTAAGTCTTCTGCCCAACATCTACCAACCGTGGTTGCAGACTGATGTTTTGTGGAATAATAATAATTTTATACCCGATAAAAAGTATTATTATGAATTCGTCATACAATCTAAGTCTGATGATCATGACGGTAAGTGTGTTTGTATTAATTTCATAATGCGACTGAATTACTTCGAGACAAACGATATGAATATTATTACTAACTGCAAGGAGTTACTATAACGATACTGTATTCACGTTCGATATAGAATTTGATTTAAGGAGAACCCGTACAAACAGCAGCTTTTCTCCGCTATGATTAAAGTTCATGGTAGATTAACGGCGAAAATATAAAGTGAGAAAATTTTACTATAGTCTGGCCGGGCTAAGAATGCGTTCCTGACACATGTCAATTCGTCATATTCAATTTATATGTTGTTATTTTTATAGGTGTTATATTTCAATATATTCAATAAATATTCGTTATGTAAATACAATTTTAATGAATCAATTAATAGACTTAAATCATAATTTCTGAATGTAATCAAGAGAAAAAATAAAAATGTTTTATTTATTTATTTTATTTTCATTTGATTCATCCGAGTGATATTATAAACACAAATTTTCCTAAGCTATGTTTGGGCGTACCTTTATTATAATAATATGATTAACTTTATTGAATACTTAGTACATTATATAATATACTAGCTTTTGCCAGCGGCTTCGCCCGCGTGAATTTCGTTTAAACTTCACCCCTTTATTTCACCCACTTAAGTGTCATAAACGTAAGAGTAGATAAAATATAGGTATACTTAATCAGAAAGCTTCGAACTGCTAAGCTATCGGGAGTTACACGTGTTATTGTGAGTCAACCATAAAAGATAGACATATGCTGTCGTGGAATATCCATACGTGGTTTTCTTTTAAAAGGTATTGTTTTTATATTTGTTATTTAAGTAATTGTAATAATTTTAGCCCAAGATTAATACATTTATTGTAAGTTGGCATAATTATTCGATTTAATGTTTGATTTTAATGTTATCACTCGTTAATAAGGCAGTTAAAAGATATTAAAAAATTGTCAATTAATTGTACGCCAGTTCAAAGTTACATCGCCTAGTCGATCATGATCTGTCAAGGACGCATTCTTAGCCTGGCCAGACTATAACAAGCCAAACTGAGAGCACAGATAATAAGTTTTGTTTGGTGGGGAGTGTTAATTCTACATACTTGGTGACTCAAATATAGTCTTGTGGGTTGTCATGAGCGACAGCGATTATTTTTTAAGTTTTATTTAAAAAGTACTTTTACCTTTTACGTTAGGATTAGGAGCAAATATGAAAATATTCATGTTAGCAAAGGTTTTGTAACTTACTAAAGCTGTTGTTACAGAGGTACCCACAGAGGACGCTACTCACACAGTATGCTACATTTGTAATACGGCAGTACCAAAAGCATACGTTAATGAACACGTAAACAGTTTAAAGCATATAGCGTTTCAGAAAATAGCTGAAACAGGTCTAGAAAGAGCGAGCAAACATAAACAAATGGTCGGAACAGAAAGACTGCAGGATAATTTAGAATATTTTTGTGAACATTGTGTTGCTATTATATATTTGTCTAATAGAAATGAACATGAGAAGTCTAAAAGGCATAAAAATTTTGCTGCTATTGATGCATTTTTGAATAATTTTGCGTTACTTTATACTAACAATGAAATTGATGTTATGGAGTCATTGTCTGACTGTAAAGATTCAAATGATATTTCACTATTAAAAGTTTGCAAAGCACCAAAAAATTCAGAAGAACAAAATACAGATTTCGAGGTTATGCCTTACAAAACGAATAACGAAACTGCCCTGGAAGACACGTCGGAACTTGAAATTAAATTAAAGGACTCCAAGACTCTAATTGATAATATTAAATCGTGTCTGGACAATGTTAATAGCGAAATGAACAATAATGTTATCCAAGATATATATGAAAAAGCAGATGTTGTTGACAGTATAGATAGTTACATAAAATATCTTAGAGCATACGGTGAAGTGAAATTATATAACTTAGGATCACTGAATCAAGATAAAATCAAAATTGAGACCGCAAAAAGCGATGAATTGGTCGTATCTACTTTCAATTTTCACGGGTTACGAAAATTTGGAAGATATTTACAATGCAAATTATGTGAATGCTTTATTGATAATCTGCAAAATCATAGATTACATGAAAAGCATGTGATGATTGTTGCCCAACCACTTAAAGACAAGCACTGTATAAGATATGTAAGTGACATTTTAAGTACAAAGGAAGACTTGCTCTTCCCCACTCTACTCTATTTCCTAATAAAATTAGTTTTATTATTTTTCAATGTATATAAGTAAATATCGGGGAGGTTATGGACAATTACACAATGTTTTTGCTAATTACATTTAATTTTTTTTCAGATACAAGGCCGTTTTAGTCATTGCGTTTTATGCAATGAAGTTACAGACAATGTTATAGTTCATACTCAATTTTATAAACATATAAAAAAACTTGAGCGAGCTCTTGTTTCTACTGAGAATAATGAAGAAAGTTCTAAAGCAGTAAATACTGACGCTAATGATGGTTCAACTACAAAAAATACGGAAGTAGATGTGCACGAACTACCTAATCCCGAACCGAATACAACACAGGAAATAAAAGAAGATACAAATATAAAAGCGTCTAGTGACACAATCAAAAGTTTATCTGAAAATCAATATTATTGCTCAGTATGTAATACACAAATGCACGTAAATAATAAAGAGTCGCATTTGAATGGGACAAAACATAAAGCGAACACTTCATCAGCTATTTATTATCTCATGGATAAAGGTAAAGACAAAAAAATAACTTGTAAAGTATGTGATGTTAGCATTAATTATTATACTTGGGCTATCCAAGATCATGTTGCTTCAGTTAACCATATTGCAAATTATAATAATTGCTTAGCAACCAATAAGATAGATAAAACTGGAGACAGTTTCTTTTGCAAACCTTGCGGACTAAAAGTATTTAAAATGAACGAACTTTCGCACATTGAAAGTCAAAGTCACAAAGTAAAATTGGCTTCTTATAATATCAATATCATTGAAAGAAATAATCAAGTTAAAGATATAGAAGACAAACTTGTTGAAGTTAACGCTGATGACGGAGCTCCAGCTAAAATTGTAGAAGAATCTACTGAAATACATAGAAGTGTTGCTGATTCTGTAAAGGTAACTCATGATTCAAACGACAAAGAGATATTGAGAAATTTAGGAAAGATTGTGAATGAAGCAGATACCGGAAGCTTTAATGAAGAAACAAATAATAGAGACACACAAACTAAAAATGAAAATTATCCACATGATCCCTCTTTATACGAATGCGATGCCTGCAATGAAGAGATTCCAAATAATTTGTCTCATATAAAAGTACATAACGAAAGTGTCAAGCATAAAACAATGGATGTGCTTTTAACAGGAGTAAATAAATTGCTAGAAGAATTGTTAAAATATTTCAATAGCCCGCCAGAAATACATTCCCATTTGCAATTAACAGACGTTGAAAACGTACTGAACTGTATTGTATGTGCTGACAAAGTAACAAATAAAGATACAGAAAAACATACAAACAGTCTAAAGCATATACATAATCATAGAAACTTGATGAATACGAATAAGTTAAAATTAAAAAGAGATAAATATGTATGTTACGCTTGCAATGTTTACGTCGAAGCAGGAAAAGAACTAAGACATATTGATACAGTTGAGCACGAGAGGCGAATGGAATCGCTTAAAAACGGAGATTATGTTTTGATCACTGCTGATAATAAAAAGTTGATTGATAATATACAACAAGTATTGAAATCAATGGAAACTGAATCAAATAAACCAAAACTGATTACACTTGGTGATTTCATACCAAATAACACAACTAGTGCTGCCAGGAATGTAAGGAATCACTATGTTGATTTAATTGACAATAAAAAACAACTGATTTGCCTGTTATGCCAAGTATTAGTTGAGAACACAGAAAATCAGTATCAAGTACACGCCAGCGATGTTAATCACGACATTAATTATAAAACAGTGATGGCTTATAATCAAATATTTCAAATTGAAAAAGGTTACGTCTGCGGCTTCTGTGAATGTATCATTAGCGATGAATTTGCGCACATTTCAAATGAAAAACATATCGCGGGTCAGAAGACCTACCCTAAAAAGAACTATTGTTTTACTTGTAAAATTAATACCGATGTAGGCTTGAGAGAACACGTCACAAGCAAAGAACACATTAAAAATATCGGTGAGCCAACTCACTTTTACTGTAACGTGTGTAATTTACAAATAGCTTTTAAAACGAACATTGAAAGGCATAATAAAGGTTTTGAGCATCAGAATAATTCGTCGCTTATTGATGAAAACAAGGTGATAATATTGAAAAATAAAAAGTGTAGTTGTCAAGTTTGCGACACAACTTTCAGTCGTGATGACTTTGAAGATCATGTGAATAGTTTGAATCATGTGATGCTGCTACATCACAATTATTATCGGGCAACTGACAGTTGCTTGAATCTCCAAGAATGATACCGTTATTAAACCAGGCGCGGACGCAGAATAAAATTGGGGGAGGGGTCACAAAACGATTTTGTCAAATCAATCACTTATCTAAACTATTGTCGTACAAGGATCTTTTGGCATTTGGATGACAGAGCCAGCGCCTTACAGGTAAGGCAAACTGTAAGGCACTGTCTCTGTCACCCACGCGCCAAAAGATTCTTGTACGACTGTATAAGTATATATCGTGATGTTGAGTATGTAGATGTCACATTTCGGTTTTATGGACATCGTAGGGGGGGGGGGGTGTCATATACCCCGTGACCGCCCGTGAATGGTGAAGTGGCCGATCCTTTGCCACATTCTTTCAAATAATAATAACATTGGAAGTGCCAAATTAAATCAATTATTAGTTTGCTTCTAACTCACGAAAATGTAGGTATCTATAAACCATTGAGATACTATGTACTAAACTTTGATGATCTAATGTCTAGATGGAACATCAAATCCGCGCAAACGTGTCAAAAAATTGTGGCTAACTGTTAGCCATAATTTTATATCATTGATCACGCACACATAGATAATAGACGAACGTGTAAAACATCACCTGCACGCTTGATATTATTGCCTTGCTTTTTGTTATCATTGTAGGGTGACGCTCAATCTAGTTCTAGACATTAGATCATAAAAGTATCTAGTGTATTTCTACGATAAAAATTGTTATTATTATAGTTTAAGCTGTGCTGCCAGGTTAATTAAAAAAATCCTGTAGCTGGTCTGATTTTTTGTAACTTATATCGTGATATTATTGTTAATAAATGTTTTTGTATGACTTCTATTTTTTTACCCATTTTAATACCTCAAATACATAGTATTATTTCAACTTGGGCGCACGGTCGTGCCACCGCCAAGACGAGCTGAGCTGAGCTGAGCACTACGTACCTTTTCTCGAAGTTACGTATTACAATAAATGTTTTAAAAAATGATCATTTCACGTGATACGTGACCTCAAATAACTATCAAAGCGCATGACGTCATGAAGTGCTAAACTGTGACAGACGATTAAGGCTGCTTTTCCACCAGAGATGTGCTATGCAGCTATGCTGCAAGGATGTAGTAGCTAAGCTGTGAAACATTGAGCTATGTAGCGGTGCGAGTAATATGTGCTATGAAGATGCGCCGCGCGCCGCCGCAAAGCGGGCCTACTGTAGGTACTCTACTTTGCACATACATAGCTACACCACTCGCGACCATCCATAGCTCACGCATCCTTCCATTTAAAAAACTTATCTTAGTATAATCTGTTTCCATCAGTGCTAATCTATGTGCATCAATTAATATAATTGGATATCAAATCATTCAATCAATCAGTTACTGAGACTTCGCTGTCCGTCCGTCCGTCTGTCACCAGGCTGTATCTCATGAACCGTAGGAAATAGGAATAGTTACACAGTTGAAATTTTCACCAATGATGTATTTCTGTTGCCGCTACAACAACAAATACTAAAAAACAGAATAAAATAAATATTTAAGTGGGCGTTCATACTTTCGAAGCCTCAGCGAGTTTAGTTACCTTTCGGTCCAAGAGATGGCGTTGTGGCTACAATAAAACAATAAAATATTTAAGTGGGGCTTTCATACATACCATAACATATAACATACCAGATTTTTTGGCGTTTTTATACATAATGGTACGGAACCCTTCGTGCGCGAGTCCGACTCGCACTTGGCCGGTTTTTTATTAAATTAAAATATACTATGAAATATTGATAGCTAACCTGTGAAAAGTGATGTTATTACTTTTCTTTTGCTTTTCGGAAGTTTTGTGACAATTTAACAGCACATAATTATAAACATAATTATTTTTTTCGGCGTGCATTGACATTGAATACTACGGAGCGGAACGGTGTTTGGAGCCAATTTGGCTCCAATGAAGGTGCTACAAAATGGCCGCGCCTGACTTGGTTTCTATACTATAATTATTCTAAGATGGCGGCATTAGTACCAATTTTTGCCATTTAGAGATAATTTGGGCGCACTAAGTATATGACAAGCTTAAC
Organism: Hesperia comma; assembly: GCA_905404135.1. Classification (NCBI taxonomy): domain Eukaryota; kingdom Metazoa; phylum Arthropoda; class Insecta; order Lepidoptera; family Hesperiidae; genus Hesperia; species Hesperia comma. The sequence continues at coordinate 4,727,240 of FR990039.1, forward strand.
AAAAGACGAAGAAAAGCAAAGATCAATATAGTAAATAAAAATCATTAGGTACTCATATAAAAAAGTTTTTATTTCATCACATAGCATATCACAATAAGTAGGTATAATAAAGAAAATAAACAAAATAGCTGATCGAAAATTACTTTACAATATTATTCAACACTTATTAAGTATTTTAGATGTCGACTCAGTAAAACAGTCTACAAAAATAAGATCCTATTGCTAATAATAAGATGCTTATGCAAGTAAATTACTTATATTGCGCTGACTTGATTTCTATACTATAATTATTCTAAGGCTGCATTCACATCTAACAGGCATCGTGCGTGGCAGACACGTGGCTTGGCTGACAAAATAATGTCATTTCATATTATTCATTATTCACATTTAGAACGCAGCGCAGCGCAGACACGGCAGCATTTTCAACGAGAATGTTTTGTCTGCCACGCGACGTGTCTGCTCCTGTCTGTAGATATTAATGCTGCATCGTCTGCGCACTGTATAGTCCTACAAGCATCTTTTGCCGCGTGGGTGACAGAGAGGGCGCCTTACAGTTTGCCTTACCTGTAAGGCGCTGTCTCTGTCACGCACGCGCCAAAAGATGCTTGTAGGACTATAGCTCCAATCGCTCTCTAAATCCAGCCTTAACACAAAATAGAACTCATATTTCATTGCTCTTACATACTAGTTATGGAATGAATGGTCAATCACAAATTAATAACATAATAAAAAAGTTCATAAGTTAACACTGAAAAGATGATAACTTTTTTGATTTAATAATGAAAAGATATGACCCGTTTTGACATTTAAAAATAAAATTGCATCCTATAACAAGTGCATTATATTTAATTTTTTTTAATTCTATAACCGTGTTATGAAAGACAATCTATAAAATAAATGCTTATTCTAAAAATTGTCCACAGCCCAATTACAGAATGATGATAATAATAAATGAATTGCGCCATCTAGGTCGTCAAAGTTAATCTTACATTTTTTGCACCTTTTTATCACCTTGTATGGGTATCGGATGAGAGACGATTGCATGTGGGGAGATGCCACCATGCATCTCCCCACATGCATATCATTAGAGTGGCATGGTGAGAGGAGACGCATGTGACGAGAAGAGTGATTAGACACGAATGTGGATGGACGAAGAGGACGGCCTAAGAAAAGATGGAGTTGGGAAATTGGATGATGATGATAATGGGTACACAGTTCCTTACAAATATACTTACATAATTGCTGTAAGGTCATTTTAACTCGGCTGATATGAAGTTGGCTACGAGTGGCTGTGCAGATGTCGATTTTAAGGCCAAAATGGAGGTAGGGGGCGGGGAGTGCGGGCGGTAGGAGTTAGCCAATACCATGGACGTAAATACGTCCATGGCCAATGCGAAGTAGCTCATCACAAATCACTATCAAGGGCGCCGTGTTTTGATTAGTCAGTTACTGTACCTGCGCAAACATCTCGGAAAACGAAGTTCACATCAGCCGAGTATAAATGAACTTACCTACTGTATGTTACAAATATACTTACATAATTACTTTAATATAACAGTGTCACTAGTAGAATATTGTAAACAAATCCAAAAGTTATATTTAGCCAACACATCGACAATAAGGTCCACCTTAATAAAAATTCCAAAAAACATTTATTGTACTTCCACAGTTTTCGTCAAGATGGTCTACAGACTTCGCATGGAGATTATTATCATTTATCACCCATCACCTTTTTTTGTACCATTTCTGTAGTGTAATTGTGTCCCAGTTAGCTTGGATACCAGATCCATTTCTGAAACCTGACACTTCACTACATAGTATATATAACAAAGTCGACTTCCGCCTGTCTGTCTGTGCTTTTCTAAGTTTTCTTCTAAACCACACAGCAGATCTTTCTATCACCATCTAACTTTCTATCACCATAACTACAGTAAAACCAACTTGACTTTGAAATGAAGAGAGGCGCTGTCGGACGCATTGGACCAATCATTGCACTCAATTCGACAGGTAGTAACTGACAGATGAATGACCACAACGTACTTACTACAAGCTTGTAGGACTGTATGAATGACTTTTTAACATGGCGGCTTTTCACCATTTCAGAGATAAGTTGGTGGCACTGTAACTTAGGCACTGTATCTTAGTCCTGATGTGAGTCTTGTTCTGTGTCGGTCACAGTTGTCATGGCAGCGGAAGGTGCTGCATGTTCGTTTGCTATTTTTACTCCATAAAAAACATATTGATAAAATCTTTAAAATTATTGCTAATCACTCGATGTGTTAGTAAGGTACGGATCACACTGCGTGCAAAAGCATAATTTATCTTTAACTGCAAACTTGTGGCAACTATTCAAATGTTCTTCTTCTTCGTCCCTTCTGATCAGTACTTTACAGTACTTGCAAAGACACAGAACAATATGATAAAGTGAAGGTTCATTACACAGTACATTAGAAACATGATCCGGAGACATAATATGTTCAGTCATGTCAATACCAGTTGTATCTACATCGCATATGCTACATATTTTTTTAGACATTGTAATTGCAAAATTTTCGCTATGTCTAAAACCCTTTGCATGGCTTACTTCACCAGTCAATGGAATATAGCACTCGCATACAACACAATAATATCTTCGATCTTCAGTTTTGAAGATTAAATTATTATGTAATAGATTCTTATATCCGTCTTTGTGTTCTTTACGTGTTGAATGTTTCACTACGATTTCGGGTTGGTTGGGAATGTCCAAGTCAGAACAGATTCTGCATTTCATCCATTGATTATCATCAGATTCCTTAAAATGGTGTTTAACTTTTTGATAGAATTCATCTACTGAGTTTATGTTAATATCAAGAGAAATATTATCTGATTCTTTGTCTTCTGCATCTAATTCGTCACTTTCAACTGCTTTGTCGGTTTCTAGATTCACAAAATTACCCAGTAAGGCTAAGTGTTTCTTCTGATTTATGTGTTTAAATATGTTGTGAGTTTTTATATCTACTTTGCAAAGTTTACAAACATATATTTTCTCACCTACACTTTCAACATAGTTCGCATCTATAATACTTTTAAAAGCGGCATCGTGTTTTTTGCCTCTGACATGCTCGTTTATATTGTCTTCTATATTTGGCACCACAACTTTACAAACTTTACACATGAGGCTCTTTTCATACTCAGTAGCTTCCATGTGACAATGAATTTTCAAAGTTTCTGAGTCTTCTATTGAATCTGCTACTTCCTCTAATGTTTTTAAAAGATTTTTTTGATGTCTAGTCCCATCGTTATGACTACGTATATTATTAGGATTATTGGGAACTTTAACTTTGCACACATCACAAAAATAAGCTGTCATATTGGTTGGTTTTGATTCATTGCTAGTCGGTGTATTTACATTTGAGGCTAGGTTAGTTTTATTACTACTATTATCACTTGCAGGCAAAGCTACATTATTATTTGCTTTAATTGTATTGTTAGGTTGAATAGTCATAATTTTTACTTTGGTAACTGACAATTTTTTAAAAGAATCAAGTTTAGCTTCGTGAGTTAACTTTTCTATATGAAGTAATTCGTTCCTGTTCAAGATAACTAAATCACAAGGTTTGCAGTAGAAATTGCCTTGTTTTGTACTCACATGATTTTTTTCTAATAGATTAGTGTATTTTTGGACATGATCATTCGTTGCTACGTGAGCTTTAACTTCATCTACTTCGTCTGCCACATAAACGTTGCAAACTCTACAAAACAAATCAGCACATCCAATGCCTTGCATCATATTGTAGTGCACAGGAGATTTCGAATTCAAAGCATGTTTATTTCCGATGCTGTGTGATTCTATATTATTAACATGCAATTTAATGTTACATGGGTTACAAAGATATGTTTTACTATCAATTTTAGTAAATGAATCAGGTTTTGTTGTCACTTGAGGTTGTTGACGTTTGGGTTCAGGGATCATGATAGATTGGAGAAGTCTACTGCTATTATCTAATCCCTTATCAAGCCCATTATGAACTATATTGCCCGTTTCAGTACCCGTATCTTTGTCATTTGCTTTTATCATAGGATATTTCTGGATCGTCTTAGGCTTGTTTTCATTAAACACAAGAGCTCTTCGTAGTAAGTCATTGTGAGTTCTATCATTTAGAATGTGAATATTGTTATTACTACAGATTTTGTTGCATATCACGCAGTGACTCCGAGAGTTGTCCAGCTGAAAGAAGTAAAAGTACAGTTATAATAAAAATACTTCAAATGTTTTATAAGATTTAGAATCATTGAACCATCACGAATCATCTATAGGAAAACCATGAGATATGAGCTATACTATAATAGAGTGTCTCTTTACTGTAATGAAAAACTATTTACATGGGGTTGAATTGTTGTAAACCTAATTCTGCCTCAGCCAACTTTGATTTAACCAGAATTCAAAAATTTATGTATCAAGTATTCAACTTAACTATTGAAAGTGATTTAAGTGATAAAAATGATTGAATATTTTTTTTAACAGACTGCATCATCATTTCATCATGTTTTTTTTCGGCCAGCAACTTATCCGTTATGTGTTAAGGTGATGGTTACCACTTGCTATCAGAAGGCTCAACCGCTTGATTACAATCAATGAGTAACGAGAAGTCAAGTACTTACATTTCTAATAAAGTTGGAATCTTGGAATGGTTTTATAACATGTTTTATATGTGCTTCAGAAATTTTGTGAAATTTATCCTCTACAATGGTTTTGCATACCAAGCAGAATTTGTGATCCCCACCAATCTGGATAAATCCATCAAAGTTATCCTCAGCAACAATTACTTCGGTACCATCGACCATCGAAATTTTAACATCAATGCCTACATTAGACAGGGTATATTGTTTATCTAAATCAAATTCCTTAACTAATTTGTCATAGGTTCCTATGGTTTTCGTTTCAAATTCTTCCAATCGAGCCTCAATATCACTTATTATAACAGTATTATCATCAACTTCATGATTGACTTCATTTTTGATAAATATTTCATCATCAATCGTATTAGATGCACATAACTCTTCGTGTTCATGATCAGTATATAATGTGGCTAATTCAAATAAAACTCTATCGAGGGACACGGATTTTTTGTGGGTTTTTGATTTTTCATGCTCAACTTTATTATCAAGTTTCACTTCAGAAGCGCAAGGTCCACAGAAATAAGTGGAATCATTTTTCTGGACACAGCGATTGCTTTTCTTTAGTATATGTTTTCTAGATCTACTCAACACAACATCTGTTATTTTAGCATACGCCTTGTGTTTTAAACTGTTTTCATGATCAGTAAGATAAGCAGCAGGTAAATCTATGTCGCAAATATGACAAATGGTTTTTGTGTCCTCTCTGTGTGTAGATTTTGGTGTTGAAAGATTAGATTGGCTTTCAATCATTGAGTTAGTACTCTCTAAAACAAAGCAAACAGTAACTTATAGTTTGATAAACTATCATCACCCTTATTTGTATAAGTTAACTGAAGTATAAATGCAAAGTAATAAATTATGTATTTTAATGCATGTATTTTACTAAACCCACCATCACTTTATTTCAAGAAACCAATTAGTAGCCATATTTGAAAATTATTAAGAGTTATTTATAAATGAATTAACAAATTAATTAAATACAGTCACATTAATTCAGGTAAAGCTTATTGGTAAGTAAGGTAACCATTATTGGTTTTACCGTTCCTGGTAATAGTATGAACAACATTAGAGACAAACGGACAGAGGTTTGAAATTTGTTTTGGGGGCTATTAGTAAACCACTGTAATAGTTTTTCTCATGTCTTTTATGTACTAAATATGATTTGTTACAGATTTATTGTATATATAGATTAATCTATTAATCCCCAACGACATGAATTCATGTCATGAAATCCATAGTACGTTCACTTCGCTGGAATCCAAAGGGTGGCCTTTAGGTTAGTTGGTAGCGACCCTGCCTGCATCGCGAGGGGTCCCGGGTTCGATTCCCAGCCGGGGCAGATATTTGTGACAGATAAATATTTGTACTAAGGTCATGGGTGTAATTGTAATGTGTTATATGTGTAGTCCATGCCACCCACAACACAGGTAATAACCTACTGCAGGGGTATGAGTGTGTTAGCGTTTAATGTCTTACCATTGTCCATAATAGAATCATCATCACACAAATCTGCCTCCGTTTTGGATTTCACATGAAATTCAAAGTAATCTTTAGTGTTTATGTTAAGATTGGCAGTCCATAAGGAGGTGGAGTTGTTTGGTCTTGCGGTGTACGTAGGCAGGAGGCCCATGTCTAGGTTGTCCAAAGATATCACATACTTGCTCGAGTCCATATGAGTTACGTACTCCATGTTGCTGGAACAAAATATTTTTATGGATTTAATATAGCAAAGACCGCTAGTGGGAAAAAAATTTGATGGCTTCTGGGTTGATAGGTAGAAGTTGTTAAGCCATGTTGGAGGCCTTCAGGGGTGAAAAGTTATGATACTTCAATTGGCTACTAACCCCTCCAGCAATCTGTACTAGACCAGCAGGGGGGATTAGCTAGCTAGGTTAGTCAGTTAGCAATGATTTTTTGAGACCACCTGCCACGGTACTTAATACCACTCCTACCATGTAATAATTTTTTTAAGAACAATTGTGTTCCGGATAGGAAGGTGTGGAGCCGGTTACACTTTTTTAGAGGCGACCATCTCAGTCCTCAGGGGTAGCAATGCATCTGTGACCGAATTAGAACGAGACTCATACTAACAATAACTAACTGGACTAGTACTAACATTAACTAACAGGACTAATTATCACTAACAGTCCCTGTCATCACACTTATTAACAAACTAACCAACTAATATTCTAACACCATCTACTAACTGGAATAGCCATTCTACTCCCTTTGAGTCTAGTACTAGGTTGGTCACAGTTGTTATGGGTGGCAGCGGAAGGGTGGTGCTGCCTGCTCGTTTGCTCTTGATTCCATAAAAAAAATATAAGTGAATGTTAGTAGACCAGTTCATAAGCAACAATGTCTGTACCAGGGACTGTTAGTAATAGTTAGTTTTGCTAGTTGGTGTTTGTAATATTCTAGTTCTCATTATAGTACAGTTACAGATGTGAAAAATCCCTTGAGGACGACGGTAGTCCCTTCAAAGTGTTCAATGATATTCCCATAGCATTAGTTCAGTGATTTTCTGATACACGGGTTAGTATAAACAAACATAATTGAATTCGTTTCTAGTTAATTTGTGCCACCAAAATAGCAAGCTTTGTAAAAGAAGTAAAGAAAGTGACAAGAAAATTGTCGAACTTACTTAAATCTTAGAAAGAAACCTAATATCTTGTATCAACAGTCACTAGTCACTACTAAACGATCAAGTTACGTTTGTTGTATTGTATAAATTGTATTGTAAATTATAAATTAGGAAAAAGAGCAGCGTAAATAATATAAACGCAAAATTAAAACTTACCATGATATTTCGGCAATATTTTTTTCAGCTTCGTTGATTTTTATTTTAACGTCGCTAATATATCAAATGAAAATTTAACTGTTGACGGGCGCGTTGAGTTGAGTCTTATTATCTTTAGCACAAAGTTTAAGTAGGTAATGTAGTTTATAATAATCAAAAGTTTTTGAAACTTTGTACTGGTTCTTCCCAAGTTATAGATTAAATTAAACAATACAAAAAACAAAAAGAGACAGAGTAGAGCAGAGCAAGACAAGACCACAAACAAGACAATGATGTAAGAACAGATATATTATAAACTCTGGTAGAAAGGTATAATAATACTTGTTCATGAACCACAGATAATTAAGAAATACTAGGTAAATAACTAAACAGAAGTAATAATAGGTATTATACTAGGGCAGGGAGAATACATATCACTAACTAGCTGACCCGGCAGACGTAATTTGCAACATATATGATTAAGTAGATACCCTCGCTTCGCTTCGGTATAATTGTTGCTCCGCTCCTATTGGTCGTAGCGTGATGTTATATAATAGCCTATAGCCTTTACCAATAAATGGATGGATTCAAAAGAAAACGATTTTTTAATTTCTAACCATTATTTCCTACAATAAGCCGGTTCAAACAAAAAGCTTTTCCTCTTTATATGATTAATTAGAAAGCCGAACTCCTTCGTACCCTCTTTGCCGCCAATTCGACTCTTGACGATGGAGGGGCCATACCGCCTAACATCCCGCGGTATGAGAGCTCGCTGAATGACATACTTTTTACTCAAAAGGCTGTCAGGCGGGCTCTACTGTCTCTCGACACCAAAAAGTGGAGTGGGCCGGATGGTATTCCCGCAGTGGTGTTAAAGACGTGTGCTCCAGAGTTGACTGCCGTCTTAACGCGCTTATTCTCGCTATCCTACACCACAGGCATAGTAGTCTTCGTGGAAATTAGCCCTAGTTCATTCTATCCCCAAAAAGGGCGATCTCAGTGACCCGGCCAACTACAGGCCTATAGCGATAACTTCCCTGCTTGTGAAGGTGATGGAGCGTATAATAAATACACAGTTCCTAGGATATCTCGAAGATCGCCAGCTGATCAATGATCGGCAGTACGGTTTCCGTCACGGTCGTTCAGCTGGCGATCTTTTAGTTTATCTCACGCACCGGTGGGCTCAGGCCCTAGACAGCAATGGGGAAGCACTGGCAGTCAGCCTAGACATCGCTAAGGTCTTCGACCGGGTCTGGCACAGGGCTCTTCTCGCGAAGTTACCATCTTACGGTCTCCCTGAGAGGTTATGCAGTTGCCAGTAGGTAGGGTACACAGGGTAGCCAGCTTTCTGTCTGAGCGACATATAAAGATCGTAGTCGACGGTTGTTGCTTGTTAGATATGAAACCCATAAACGCTGGTGTTCCCCAAGGGTCTGTGCTGTCTCCTACCCTGTTCATTCTGCATTTCAATGACATGCTGGAGCGTGCTAACGGCATTCATTGCTATGCAGATGACAGCACGGGAGATGCCTATTATACATATATGCAAATGCCCTGCAAATGCCTCTCGGTCACAAGTGGAGGATAACAGAATCGAACTTGTGTCTGAAGTAGAAAACTCTCTGGAGCAAGTCTCGGAATGGGGCCGACTCAATTTAGTTGAGTTCAGCCCCACGAAGACACAAGTTTGCGCGTTTTCCGCTAAGAAAACCCCATTTGTCATGGCACCTCAATTCCAGAGTACCGCACTCACCGTTAATAAAAGTGTTGGGATTCTGGGTGTTGACATTTCGAGCGACGTGCAGTATCGGTGTCATCTGGAAGCTAAGGCCAAATTGGCCTCCAAAAAGCTTGGCGTCCTGAACCGGACGAAGCAGTACTTCAATGCGAGGGATCTACTGACGCTTTATAAAGCTCAGGTCAGGCCTCACATAGAGTACTGTTCTCACCTCTGGGCAGGGGCGCCACAATACCAGCTTAATCCATTTGACGCCGTACAAAAGCGCGCTGTTCGAGTTGTCAACGGCCCACGAGTCACTAACAGGTTAGAACACCTAAGTCTTAGGAAAGAAATAGGATATCTCTGTGTGTTCTTCCGACTTTATAACGGTGAGTGCTCCGAGGAATTTTTCGATTTGGTGCCAACGTCACCCTTCCATCATCACACCACTCGCCGAAGATTGAAGTTCCATCCACATCGCTTGGATCCGTGGCGAACGACTACAGTTCGATTTTCCCGATAATTTTTGCCGCGAACTTGCAAGCTGTGGAATGAGCTTCTTTCTGAGGTATTCCCGGAGCGCTATGACATGGGGTTCTTCAAGAAAGGTGTAAAAAGAGCTCTCCTTCAGGGCCGGCGTTGCACTGGTGACTCCCCTGGTGTTGCTTGTGTCCATAGGCGACGACGATCACTTACCATCAGGTGGCTCGTCCGCTTTTTCGCCAGCCCTTCAGGCTATAAAAAAAATTAATATACATAAATGAAAACATTAAAGGTTCGGCCAAACCTGAGCGTCAGTAACGCGGGAAGCGGGACGCGATGCGGGAGCGTCTGCAACGCGAAACTTAACGTGCACACCTACGCGACTGCGGCGCGAACCGCGAACTTCATTTGCTAATTGACAGTCACTAAAGCTACTCGTCTTAATCCGGTATAACATAACTAACTATTATTTACTTACCATCCATTTGAAATTCCGGACCAATTGAATCCCATATTTTATCCTTTTTTCGTAAATTCTTAGTCTCTGTTTTTCAAAACATATAAGACAGGAAATCCTCTCACCGTTTCTATAAATTGCTCTGTATTTTCGTCTGTTGTTGTCATCGTAAACGAAATAATTAGTAATAACAAAGGCTTTCTTGCACATAAACACGTCTAACCACTAGACGCGTGCGTCCCGCTCTGTCGACGCGGCCGTCCCGCGTTGTGGTCGCGTAGGTGTGCAAAGCGCCATAGATAAAGTATGGGTAGCGTCCGCCGCGCGGCAGACGCTCCCGCTTCGCAGTCGCTTTGGTCGCCCAGGTGTGTCCGAAGCTTAAGAACCATAATTATATAATATTTGCGGTCACGTATATTACAAAACTTGTCTCGCCGCAAAGTGCTACAGCGAAGCTTATTAGTGTTCGTTGATATAATGAAGTTTTATACTTAACGGCTTAAAGGCTCTTTCAATTTATGCGTTTCGTGTCGTACGGCTGCCACGCATTTCTCGTTACGGTTGTCGTACGACGTCGTTTGTTTTCGGTGCGGCTGCAGTGCGGTCGTCGTACGTTCGCGGTACGGACGACACGAAACGCATAAATTGAAAGAGCCCTAAGGCACAATAGCGCCGCTCCGTTTTCGAGAAGGTTAACACGTTATCACGTAGATATTATAATCAAAGAGAGTTTGGTAAACCATATTTAACGTAAACTCACTTAATTCAAAATTGTAAAACCCTTGATGTTTTTTACAACCCCTCTAGAAGGTATACTGCGGTGAAATATTAATATTTCTTAAATGTCAATTAGCTTTCTTCCATGGATAATTATTTTAATGCCTAGATAGCGCTGAAATTCCTTCCATCGTTTTGATAACAGCTAATTTTCTTCAAAACTACTGGACCGATTTTTACCAAACATAGCTAAGAACCGCTGCGAATGAGTAAACCGCATTCAAATAAGTCAATTGAGAGCATGAGAGCTACGATGCCCAAACAAACAGACCCCCAGACAGATGGATCAAACTTATAACAGCAATCTTTTTGCGTCGGGTTTTAAAAATTTAATATTTTTTGTAATAAATAAGTATATTGGGTAAAATAAAAATACAAATAAAGTTTAGCTGTTTAATCTTTAGGCAATAAATGTTTTGCTTTCAGGATATAAGCGCATCTTGGGTCACCTGAAAAAAATTAAATTAAATTAAATCAAAGCACGAAAGGAATTGAGGAATTGTCTGTGTGTTTGTGCACGCACGTTGTGTGTGTGTGGCTGAACGGATTTTTATGGGACTTTCACAGGGAGATAGAGGTTGTGACGCAACATATAGACTACTTTTTATCCCGGAGTTCCCGCGGGTTTGGGATTGACGCGGGAAAAACTCCTATACACGAACGGAGTCGCAGGCACAACTACTTTTGGATGTAGTACCAAATTGTGATCAAATTGCAACGAAACTCATACTAACAATTACTAACTGGACAATGAAAATGTTGAAAATGAAACAATTACTAACATCAACTAACAGGACTAATAATCGCTAACAGTTCCTGTACTTTCATTTATTAATTAACTAATCAACTAATATTCTTACACCATCTACTAAATGGACTAACCATCCCAGCCTCTACATTCGAGTTTTGTTCTGTCTGTGGCTGCCACAGTTTTCATGGGCGGCAGCGGAAGGGTGGTGCTGCCTGCTCGCTTGCTACCCTAATTCTATATAATAAAAAACCGTACCTATATTTACTGACTGACTAATCCTTGATTCCTTGCCTATCCTCGGTCACTTAGGAAACACCTATTTACCTATCATACGTGACAATATTTCATACAATTTTTATCCCCCTCTCCCGTGCTTGACCCTTGTAGCATTTGCTAAGAACCCGAGGGGGCTTCACGCAGTATTTCATTAATACGGTTTTAAATTACGTTTTAAGCTGACTTCAAAATACTTAAGAGGTTCTCAATTCATCTGTACGTTTTACTTTTTATTTCCTTATGTGTGTAACCTTATTACTTTGCATTAGGTGAACCGATTTTGATGTTTTATTGCGTTTGAAATCTATTGCTTGTCGTCTAATCGCATACAAATTCGCGACATCTGACGGGTAGTTTTAGTTATCTCTACTTATCAATTTTGAAGTCGGTTATTTTTTATTTTTATTAATATATTGGTTACTGACCTTTGTTGCGTTCCAATTTCTCTCTGCACCTGATGTAGTGGAGCACCAGGTCTACATCCCCTGGCTCGGCCACCCTGCCCTTCGGTGAGGGGGCTTCGGCGAGGTACGGTGCGGAGAGGATGCAGGGGTATCTGGAGACCAGCTCCGATTCTACGGGATGTTAGTTTGATTATTTAAAGCAGCTTTTCTACCAACATCAGCAGCCATCTTCAGTATACCCTATACTGGAGATGGGAAAATGACTGAATGAAATGATATAACCATGACCATGACCTATGCTTCGCTTCGGGAAACCAGTCCCTTACTGGGCACATTCGGAAATTGTTAGGTTGGATTCTTTACACTGACGTACCTTTTTAAGTATGAACTGGTGAAATAAAACAAAAAACCATGACCATGACCTATGCTTCGCTTCGGGAAACCAGTCCCTTACTGGGCACATTCGGAAATTGTTAGGTTGGATTCTTTACACTGACGTACCTTTTTAAGTATGAACTGATTGAAATAAAACAAAACTATGGATTAATTGGATCTTACTACAATAATTTTACTTTAATAGTGAAAACCGAACCCAAATCAGCTTAGTCGTTTTGAGCTTAACGCGTACAAAGGCATACAATTTTTCAAATATTTAACCAGCCTCAAAATGAATTGTTGGGTACCGGCAGAGAGCTTGGAGTCCATATTATGATCTACCTACTAGCGATCATCTATCTACCAACCACCCGCTGTTGCTAACTTTGTCAGTCTCTTACATTGAACAATTGTGCATTGCACGAATGTTTACTCAAATCAAACCGAAGAAGAGAAAAAGCGAAGATGTTAGGCAGAAGTACGCACCAAAACTGTCAAACTGTCACAGCTTTGACTGTTTGAAAATCACGAATGTGACAAAATCTTCACATAATCTTTTGTGAAGTTCTTCCAACATTAATGGGGGATTTACATTACCATACAATTTGCAGAGCGCTAACTCAGCGCACTAGTCTAACTGCCTTTACACTATGCGATTTTAGTACGCTAGCTCAGTTAGCGCTCTGCAAATTGTATAATGTAAAGCCCCCATTAGTCGCGTCTTCGCGCGAATATGAGTGAGTGAACTTAGGATCAACACAGAACAGACAGCCGAAACAAGTATGAATGCTTTGAAACGCTTTACAACTAATGTAATATCGACTCACTTTCTTCTTTATGCGCGCAGTTGAACATTCTGAGATGGCAAACACTCATAAAGGTCCTGTAAATACCGTCCTTGCACCGAGCACAAATCATGACTTCCCGCGCTGGACAGAACGAAGGGCAGTCTTTTTCGTATTCATTGAAATCCACTGAAAAATAATTATTGTTTTGAAAATTATTGCTTTTTACAAAAAAAAAATAAACTTCAACCTCGGCAGAGATAACTCAAACACTACTCGCCAGATGGCGCTCAATTCAACACATGTAGGTGTAAAGTTCTCGTCACTACAAATGAATCAAACCCAAACACTAGATAACTGCAGCTATCCATAGTTTGTGACTGCAGTAAATAATTAAGGAGTTCCCTCGACTGTCTTTCGGCTTCATCAGATCGACTTCAGACGTTGATGAAATTAACATTAACAAACACACCAGTCATCCCTACAATTTTCGAAAGTTCCCCTCGATTAATCTGAGATGCCATCATGAGATCCTGGTGTCCTTATCAGCGTACCCCACTGCGCATATCTACTTTCCAACAAAAAAAAAGATTTATCAAAATGGGCCCATATACGACGAATAATCGCTGAACAAACATAAAAAAGCATACATACGGTCGAATTGAGAACATCTTTCATTTTTGAAGTCGGTTAATAAATACTTAGAATGTTAAAGTTTTTATTGTAAATCAGAAAATTTACACAAATGTGTAGAATTACAAATGTTTATCGGCTTTTTACGTTATAAATATTAATTTATTAACTCTCACCTCCATCATTGGCAGCATTTAAATCATAGTCTAGGTGGCCCATCATTCGTATTTGGTTTCCGTTTGATTGCGTATTATTTTTAGGTTCCTTCCATAAGGTTTTCATATCACCTTTAGGATCTTCTCCACTAATCGTACTTTCTTCTATATCTATTTCAACTTCGCTTTGCTTGTCAGATTTAGGTATTCCCACTTCACTTTGTACATAATCCGTACTGCCTTCAATTTGCGTACCTTTAGTACCTGCTACACTTTGTGTACCATCTGCATCTTTTCCCTGTTCGGTTTCATTATCGTCCAATTCTGTTTCGGTTCCTTGATCGTTCACTACTTCGCTTTGATTATCTTCATTATTTTTTTCTGTTTCACTTTGGTCAATATCGCTACCTTCTTCTGCATCTTCTTCAATTTGCTCATTTTGGTTTTCATCCCTTTTCTTGTCATTCTTTGGCTGCCGCATATCATTTATTCTAATTATTATTCTGTTCTCTGGAGGTATAGTTTCACCACTTTCCGCGTCATACACGGCCTGTGCTGCTGCTGCTTTATCTATTTTTGAGTTGATTATATCAGTGTTGTCTTCATCGATGTCGACTGTGCCTAGATATTAATATAGGAAAAGGTGTTTAATCATAACTGAAAACTGAATATTTAATAAAAAAAATTGGTTGCCTGTAACGTCGGTATACGGGCGAAAGTTTTACGTGACAACGACTTTAAGTGGTAAAATAATTTTAATGTGAATATTCATTCGTATAGTAGGAAGAAGGATGAAATAATAGTAACAATTTAAAACATTTATTTATACTGTCTAACCGTCATGTGAAGGCGGAAGCAATTTAAGTTTAATGTTTTATTTTTGTTAAATAGTTCCTCACTTGTAAACAAGATGGCATTGTACCAATTTGTGAAACGCGCTAACGAGTGTAACGTGGAGTTTATATAAGAGAAAAATTTGTAGAGGGCAATGTGTCGACTTCTTTGGTTTTATAATAAACTGCTATTTTGGGTTTGCAAGCAGTTGTGGTTATTTGTGAAGTTGACCCTGCGTTCCCGTATCTTCATGGGGTAAACGTATACAAAGAATTATATTTAAAACATTGTAACACCATCCGCCATCTAGCGCTGCTAACCGTTAGACCATTAACCATTAGTCACAACTAAGTGAGGTAACAAACTAGTTACTCTACTTAACCAGAGATGGCGCTGTACCATTTTCTGTACACTGTTACCAAGGAACGTGAGCGGAGCTTACTAACGCAGTTTCTTGAAGTGCCTCCCGGCAAACCAATTTATAAGACGTTGTCACGTCAACAATTATAGCTGGTAAAAGCCTAGAGTACATCCTAAGTACCACCGCCTACCACCTAGTATTATTTCTTCCGTTCCGCCATAATAATTCTTAATACCAATTGTGTTCCCGATAAAAAGGTGTGGAGCCATTTATACTTTTCTAGAAGTATAACTAGCTCCACACCTTTCTCACCATCTCAGTCCTCACAGTAACAACCCATCTGTGACCTAATTATAACGAGACTCATAGTAATAATTACGACTGGATTGGAAACTGGAGTCTGGAGTTTGTCTACCCAGTACCCGTCTCCACTTCATTTATGAATATATTAGCTATTCTTTGGCAAAGTGTTTTGAAGTACGTACATACCGTTTTTGTCAGAATTATCGCTCTCACTGGATTTTGATGAATTTGTTTCTACTGTATTCTTCAGACCTGCATCAAGACAATGTTATGATCAAAGGAGTTGAAATTATGACTCTTACAAATATGAATCCAAATATATAAAAATATAAACTGACTTCTGGACATAAATATGTAAAAACATAATTATATCAACGAACAGAAAACGACTCATATCGGTAGCGGCGGCCGTGCTTAAAGTTGAGCTGGTCTGAAATGGCAAAACTTTGAAATTGACGAATGTGGTTAACTAGGTAAGTGATCCTTACCTAAAGGTGATCCAAAAGGATATAAGACTGGTACTGCACGAGGTTTATCTGTTACGTAAAAATTTGAAGTTATAAAATTTAAATTTGATTACGTATTAAAAACTGATTTTATTAAGGACTAGAAGATGGGAAACTTGTTGCCCCGCTTCTATCGGTCATAGCGTGGTGTTATAGCTATATACATATACATATATATATAGATATACATATATATATATATACATATATATATAGTACATATATTAAGGAAGGCTATATGCTAATATAGCCTTCCTTAATATATGTACTATTCACCACAATGAGATATTTTCAATGCGATGTAATAGTTCCTGAGATAAGAACGTTCAAACAAACTCTTTAGCTTTATATTATTAAAAAGTATAGATATAGAAGTGAAGATATAGATTGTTCATAACCATAACCAACTTTATTAATACTTTTTTTACAGTCTAAGCAAAGCAAACAAGCAGATGAGTAACTGTTGGTAAGTGATCAGTTGTTCACCATCGCCCATAGACATTGACGACATAAGAGCGTCACAAACGCGTTGGCGGTCAAGAAGGAAGCGAAAGACCCGCATCTTGAAGGACCCCATGTCATAGCAATTTGGGAACAGGGAACTCCAATGAGTTCCCAAATATGAACCCAAATCCCAACTGTAGAACGAACTTCCTCTATTGAGAGATAGACGAACTTCCTCTATTGAGAGGAAGTTCGTTCTACAGTTTACAAGTATATGACAGGAAAACGTGAAAACCGAATTATGGACGAATGCCAAGTATTCAAATGGTGCAAAAGCAACCTGGCATTGCTTCGTAAGGTGCGGTGGTGAATGTTTGTCGGATATTAAATTGTTTCTGATGGAACTATCAGAAAATCCCTCATTATACAGACGGTAGCAAACGCAGAGAGATCTATAATTTTTTAACGGTCATTTTTAATTTTTACTAACATAATACGTGTTTAAGCGTAAAACGTCGAGACGTCACGACGTTTTCATCAACGCTCGCATATTTACAACTTCCAAAAGCTATCGTTGGAGCGACTTCCAGGCTTAACACCTAGTCTGGTGGGAGACGTCCCTTGGACAAATAAATAATTGGCAAAGTTTTGATAAAAAAAATTGTACCTCTTATTACACTCCGTTTGGATCGTAATTTTCCTGTAAAATAATATTGAGTAATGATTAGTCATTATATTTCCAGGGTTGCAGGTTGAAGGTCATATGTAGTACAATGTTATAATCATGAAAAAACTGGCACAGCAACGAGAAAAAAAAACATTAAATCATTCTGTCTCGTTTTTCATATCTTTGGCGTAAGTTATTTCGTTTCTTGTATCAGTGTATCCATCTAGTACGAAAGATGACATCCATTGGTATGCACTCTTTTCTGCCTATGCTCGTAATAGGTACATACTAGGTAATAAAGTGGGCATCAATGAATTTATATCTTCAATTTACAGTTAAATACGATATTATACGATATAATATTATAAAATACGGTTAATACCCAACTTACCGCTTAATTTTTCATGATTACCACAGTACTTCATTGATACTACAGTGGCTTGGTAACCTGAAAATAGATTTTTAGTTTCTTTATTATACTTTCGTTACAATACTTTAATGTTACTTTTTTAATATGTTTATTACATGGTGGTTTCTAAAGATATTTCCTGTATTAAGATCTTTTATTTGAAAGTGACAAAAAATTGTGGATATTCTTAGTGATCATTAAAGTCCATATCAGCAAAGTATAGGTTTTGACAGCCGATCACGATCTATCAAGAAGTGATAAATTTTCGACGGTACAGTATCAAGCTCAAATAAATTCTTAAAAATAAACAAGAATAATATGCCGAAGCCATGGGAAAAATTGAATGCAAAACAATTTACCTGGATGACATTCAATATATTTCAATTCACATTCGTTGAACACAACCATGTAAAGATCCTTTGTTTTAGATCCGATTTTTTTTGCCCTAAGTCTGACACAGAGCAGATTTTCAACTGGTGGGCATTTGAAATTCATGCAGTGTGGTTTTGACGACTTCCATGTTATTTTAGAAATATTGCTGTTCTTTTCAGTTGTGTTGCAGTTACTCAATGTAGATTGTAGAAACGCTAAAATAAAAGTAAAAATGACAGTAAAGAAATACAAAGTTACTCTCTCAGAGAGAGAGAACTCTCAGATGTGCTTGTTAAATCATTGCAGCTAGTGAAAATTTTATTATCCAACGTTCAAGTGACTGCTTTTGTAAAATATCATATTATTTTTTTGTTGCAAGCGTGTCGCTTTTGAGAAAATTTCGCCAATTTTGAGAAAATGCTTTGAAAATTTGTATCTGGGATTTTTGTTACAAATAATGAAACACTTCTATAGTTTTTCATGTGTCTAAACTTCATACATAGTTATTTACAGTCTTTTTACAATATTTTTTAGTCATCTTCCACGAGAAATAATTAAAAGTAATAATTTTGAAACATACCTAGTATCAATATTAAGTTGTAATTCATTTTAAGTTGATAACGAAAGAGAAAATACCGGTAGACGCATATTTTAATTACCTGCTGTAGTTAATATTCTATGCTTGAATAACAAATAATTAACTATTTCTCATTAAAGAAAATCAATTAATTTTTAATTCTTCTTTTTACGACATTAAGCTGGTTCGTTGGCGGCTTTCATGAAATCAGTTAATTTTCCATTAATATAAAGATATAATAATGTTATATATTCTAATATCTTTAAACGAGCAATTCTTGTATATTTATTTATTTATTTATTTATTTATTTATTTATACCTATATATATAATCACGATCTCGGAAACGGCTGCAAAGATTTTCATGAAAGTTACAGATTAGGGGGTTTTCGGCTCAAGGAATCGATTTATCAAGGTCCCAGGTTCGAGAAAAGCTTTTAAAAATTTTAATTAAAATTTTAATTTTAGAGATTTTAAAAACATCATACTGACGCCATCTATGAAACATTAGGATAACTTCTATGAGATATGGTTTGTTTGTTTCAGTAGTATGAAACTAGATGGCGCTCGAATATATTTTTGTTCGCATTCTTACGTTGAAGCGCTATTTTTGCGTTATACGGTTGTAGTGAACACGCAACCTTCTGTAGTAAACACGTCAGCCAATGTAGTAGTAGGCAGGTGTAGGTTACTACAGAAGTTGTGTATATAAACGTAAATGTCTATGTGCCGAATCACTAAGCTTGTGCAAGGTCCTTGTATGGATAGCCGGGTCGTCGTAAATAAAGCAGTCCAAATAGATAGCACAAGAAACAGTTTATTAGCACAGCACACAAGAGATAGATAGAACACAGAAAGAAGGAGTGAAAGATAGAAAGATTGAGCACAGAAATAACAGCGGAAACGAAATACAACTCGAAAACAAAGCGCGGCAAAGCAAGCGTACGGAACGGAGAGCGTCATGCGTCTCACGGCGAAAGCGGATGGGAGCAGACTGAAGTTGCAACGCGCACGGCCCGCTCGAATGGAATGCGTGCGCGCAGGTAGGTAAGTATATGAACCGGTCGCGCGATGAGGTGACCGCGATCGCTATACTGAATAATGTCTTGCTTGTCCGCTGTTTGTTGAAGTTTAGTAAATAATTAATAATTAATACAAGAATAATTTATCCTTAATATTAAATTAACATTTTTGTGTAATATGCAATGTGACACTATATTACTGTTTATAATTTTATAATCGTTATATAATTTTAAGTGCTTAGTTATAAGTTAAGTTACAATTTTAGTATTCAGTTAAGTTGTAAATCTAGTTATAATTTTAGATATAAGTTTTAGATATAAAAATTAAGTTTTAACAAGAAATATGAATACAAATAAAAGTAGCTCCGCTACACGGTTATACCTACCTATTTTCTGTTTGAATAAAATAAAAAATCAGTGCGATTATCTCGCTTGACCTCGCAGGACGCGTAGTGATAGTTTAAGAGGTACTGTTTGTAACGTGTTGAACTAGATGGCGCTGTACAACTTTGTGAAACACGCTGTTGAGAACCTTTGGCCGTAACATAAGTAAAATGAATTTTGTGCTCAGTGAACAGTGTATGATTTGACTCCTGAATAGATGGCGGAATTCCTCGTATTTCTTGCGATTCATACTAAATATAATTTTCAACCGAGCAAAGCTCGGTCAACCAGGTACTTTCTTTAAAGTGAATAGTATAAAGAGCAGGGATGTTATGGATATCCGTAACCGAAACCGAAACTATCGGATATCCGAAATAAAAATATATCCGTAACCGTAACCGAATCCGCTAAAAAAGTTTCGGATAATTTCGGATAAGGGCAGAGTCTAAATAAAACCCGTTACGACAGGTTTTTGTTTCACCACTCACGCGCCATATAAATATGGCATATTTGTTATTTTTAGCCGTAAATGCGTCAGATCAATATTTTTTGGTATCACCCTATCTAAATAGTAGGCAGGTAGGTCTCATTAACAGAGATGTTCGCATTGGCCTCATGGGAATACTAGTTCATGCCCAGACACCTAAATAATAATAATATTAAAAACCTCATTAACAACCTAGTCAATTTATTAGTTAATTTTATTAGCGCACACACACACACACACACACACACACACACACATTGACACACAACACATACACACACACACGATATTTATAGAATTAAGTATTTAAGTATTAGGCAAATTAAGTATTAGGTTTAGTAAAATATTATATTATGTAATTTTAAGACCCTAATCCTTAATGTGTAGCTATAAGCGGCTAAAATAGGGGACCACTGATACTCCCGCCAACCAACATAGGGAGAAGGGGATGGCTGAAAAACAGCGCTGCATAGGATTAACTATCCTTTGTCAGGTCACGCTGAGCCATCTCCATTTGCCTCTTAATTTTAAGCACAATTTGTTATTTTTGTATGATTATTTTTGTATTTTTTGAGTGGCAATAAAATACCTTGTTTGTTTGTTTGTTGTTTGTTTGTTAATATTGAATATTTCACCAATAAAGTGAAGGAAAAGTTTTGTACTGCGTACTAAATCCTATTAATATTATAAAAGTGAAAGTTTGTGTATTTGTTTGTTTGTTTGTTACTCCTTCACGCAAAAACTACTGAACCGATTTTCATGAAATTTGGCACACACATAGAGGGCAACTTAGATTAACATATAGGATATTTTTTATCCCAGAAATCCCGCGGGATCGGAATTTACGCGGGAAAACCTTCTTCACGCAAAAACTACTGAACCGATTTTCATGAAATTTGGCACACACATAGAAGGCAACTTAGATTAACATATAGGATATTTTTTATCCCAGAAATCCCGCGGGATCGGAATTTACGCGGGAAAACCTTCTTCGCGTATGGGGTACTGAACCGATTTTCATGAAATTTGGCACACACATAGAGGGCAACTTAGATTAACATATAGGATATTTTTGACGTGACAACGTCTTATAAATTGGTTTGCCGGGTGACACTTCAAGAAACTGCGTTACGCTCCGCTCACGTTATGCGCTCACAATGAGAGCGAGTGAGAGGCACGCGTCCCTTCCACTCGGGCATGGTTAGCCCGCCTAAGAGCGAGAGAGACAGACATAAAAAGCACAATCGGCCTTTGCGTTCGGCAGCTTGATTACTTTGGAGGTAGATATTTTGGTAATGTATCCAATTATTACTTTGTTATTGACTTCTGGGACTATTTATAAATTTTAAATGTTACCTTTTTATAAATGTTTCCTGTATTCCTTCTTTATTTTTATTGATAAATTTCTGTAACTTTAAATACGATTTCATGACGTTTACTTTGATGATATTATTTGTCAATCATTCCATCAGTATTTTCTTAAGACGTTGTCACGTTCAACTATCGTCAGTAAACCGACTTTACAGACAACCAGTTTTTTATCCCAGAAATCCCGCGGGATCGGAATTTACGCGGGAAAACCTTCTTCGCGTATGGGGTATAAATAGCTTCTAAATATAAAACTAACAAGTCTGTCTTCCCGGAAATCCCGCGGGATCTGGAGTTACGTGGAATAAACTCCTGCGCGTAGTTGCGGGCTTAAATTTTTATCCGACCTTTACTAGGAGATTGAGGAAGTTTTGAAGCAACATATAGGGTACTGTTTATCCCTGAATTCCCGCGGGATTAGGATTCACGCGGTAAAAACTCATACCCGGGAATGAGGTCGTGGGTTCAGATGTTTATGGGACTTTCAGTGGGAGGTAGAGGAGGTTATGGAGCATTATATAAGCTACTTTTTGTTCCAGACTTCCCGCGGGATCGAGATTTACGCGGGAAAAGCTTCCATGAGCGAATGAAGTCGCGGGCTCATTAATATCTATATATCGGGATATCTATACATAATATATCGGGAATCGAACCGGCTTTTTTTCTCATGATCAACTTTATGTTGCTTTTTCGAGGGTCAGCATCGCTTTAGCTGGTCTTTATGTTTTGGCACCCGAATGAAAAACTACCAATGTAGTTTAAAAATATAATAGTTTGGAATGAAAAAACCCCGACGTTTATATCTTAAAGTCTTTTTATCGATTTTCTCAAGATCTACATAACGGATTTTTGTACGGTATGATGTACGGTATGACTAAAACGTAGTAAAAAATCAACTGTTCTTAAGATGTGTGGAGTGTGTCTTAATTTGTGTGGGGTCGGGATTAACGCAGGAATAACTTTGTGACACACTGAATTCCACGCGGGCAGAGCCGCGGGCAACAGCTAGTTAAGTTATAATTAAGGGCAAAATGCGTCCAAAATTAAGTTTAATGTGGACATTTTTTGATCATGATAAACTTCTTCTTATTATAAAATGCATTGTAATTTCAAGTGTCCCAATAATTCTCAGTTTCCCCTATCTGACTTATTCATTGTATTACCAAATGATAACCCAGACTTGATAGTAAATATAATCAAATTATTACACACTATTTTTTTACTTTAATGTAATATCCGTAACCGAAACTATCCGAAACTTACGGATAATCCGAAATAATTAATATCCGTAACCGAATCCGAAACCGATATAATTTTATTCCTATATCCGTATCCGTATCCAGATCCGAAACTCCACATCCGTAACATCCCTAATAAAGAGTAACTCTCACTCACTATACTATTTTAAATATTTAAATTCTTACTCATTTTGTTTTGACTTTAACTCACATTAGCATTATCTATGTTGCGCTTATTGGTTAAATAAAGACCAACTTTAGGTATATCGACCTTAGAGTAGAGTCATCTTTTTATTGCAACGGAAGTTATTATTTACGCTATTATACCATACCTGTTATTTACTATATAGTATTCGATTTTTTTTTGCACTCAACACTGGTTAAAACATACCTAGGGTTGAAATCATGTTAACAAAATAATTCCAACATGTCCGAAATACTTTAATATCGTAGGTACCTATGCGATAGGAGTAAATTTTTTCTATGTAGGTACCTACCTACCAAGTACCTACCTATGTCAAATGTCACCTTGGCTTGGAGTAATGTCACCATAATGTCACTTACTACGACAAAAATCAAAAATGGCAAGTGCCATAGATAATACACTATATATATGAGGCAAGTGCATTGTCATAACAATAACAAATAAATTATTAGGTTATTTTTTTGGAAAAATTTAATTAAGTATTTTAATTAGTTGTGTTAGTAAAATAATAGCTTCAGAATAGCAAGTAAAGCACATGTATTGTGTCAATGTATGAACGGTGTTTGCGCAAACAGTAATGGACAACTATTTCTCCAACACTGTCGAGAAATTGGTAATAATTATTAACTTTTAATTATATTACATTATTATATTATATTTTTTTACATATAATTTCCATTGACAGAAATCACACATTGTTACGTTTTTCATGGACACGAAAAAAAAATAGTTAATTTGACTGTATTTTTTCTGAGCTACCCCATGATTTTTTTACTTGGTGAACTGATTTTCATAATTCTATTTATATTCGAAAGCGGGTGCTTGTCATGTCGCCATATTGTTTTGAGCGACATCTGACTAGTAATTTTTGAGTTATTCCACGTATATAATTGACTACAATTATGTTGATTTAGTTTCGTTTATTTAACTGTTATTTATTAGTATAATATAATACAAACATAGATTGGAATTGTTTAAGAGATAAATATCAAAACTTATATTACTCTATCTCTCCAGCGAACGAAATCCTACTCAGACATCACAGTAGTCCTGGGCAACGAGAGCTGTGACCTGGACTCGGCCATCAGCTCCCTGGTATACGCAGTGTTCCTCCACTGGCAGTATGGCAAGATCCGCTGTGGTGTGTGTACGCGGACGGCTGATGAGGTCAAGCATGAGATATTTGTCCCGGTGCTGGACGTAGACCGGCAGGATATTGAGCTGAAGACTGAGGTGGAGTACTGTTTGAGAGAAGCTGGGGTGCGGATGGAGAATCTGGTTTTCAGGTAGGTATAAATCATCATACTCAAATAAAGTTCGGCTCTAGGCCTCCTCAATAATGAGGAGAGAACCGTGCTCAGTAGTGGGCCATTAATGGGTTGTAACCAAACAATTTTTAACAGGCTTCAAGAACAAGGCTACATTTTTTTTTATTATTAACTAGCGACCCGCCCCGGCTTCGCACGGGTGCAATAACTATTTAATGGATGTTATTATACATATAAACCTTCCTCTTGAATCACTCTATCTATTAAAAAAAACCGCATCAAAATCCGTTGCATAGTTTTAAAGATTTAAGGACTCAAAGGGACAGAGAAAGCAACTTTGTTTTATACTATGTAGTGATCATAAGTTAATGCTTGAGTACAAACACACTTACCATCAGTAAGTGATATAGTCTTGGATGGTAAAGCATACTTACTCAGCAAAAGATTTTATTTGTGTTATCTCGTAACTTTATACTGGGTGAACCAATTTTGATTTTTTTTTTTTAGTCGGCAGATAATGCTTGTGGTCTAATCCTATTTAAATTATAGTGACATCAGTCTAGTAAATTTTGAGTTATCCTTCATAATGAGCGTTTAATTTACGGTTTTTACCTCATAACATTTTACTGAGTGTTCTGATTTTAATGATTTTTTTTAATAAATATTTTTTAGTAATTTTATTTCTTATAATCTTGTACATATGTTTTTCAGAGATGACATAAACCTAAAAGAGTTAGTGGAAGCAGGAAACACGAAGATAGTACTAGTGGACCATCACAATCTGTGCACTAAGTTCGAGTACCTGGCTCCTCATGTGGTGGAGATAATTGATCACCGACCCTTGGATAGGTCCAACTGGACATACAGAGATGATACCAGGACTACAATAGAAGTTGTGGGTATGTCTAATTCAAATATTTATTTCTTCGAAGTAGGTTTTTTCACTCTTTTCGAAAGTCAAACTACCCCATCGTTTCGATAAATCCCTACGGTGAGTGGTCTTGGAAGTCGAAGCGGCAAGAAACTCCCAAGGAGTCTTACAACTCACAGTTACAGGTTGCACTTACTACTAATTACGGCTGTGTGTAAGTGAAGAGTTTTACTTTGATGAACAATACCAAGTAGAGGTTCTCACTTCATATGTCAGATGTTATTGTTTAGTGATGGATGATCGTGAGTATAAGATGATGTTTAAATATTTGTGACTTCATTGCTAGGTAACATGGTTGTAAAAATTGTGTCTTAGTTTGTTAGTAAACAGATGAAACTGTGAAGACAAGATCTTCCAGCGAAAAGTTTTTTTAGCTTTGATATTGTAGATTAGCCCTTATCTATAATTTGATGTCAAATTGACCGCCAGTGGCATTAATATAATAGAGAAAGATACACGTTCCGATATAAACTACTATCTCAAAAGTATCTACAGTTCTAACTATTAACTCCTCTCCTATTCACCTCTCATGTTGTATCATATTCTCTTTACAGGGTCTTGTTGTACCCTCGTCGCTAGAAGGATCAAGGAGTTGAGTATCCTGTTAGCAAAAGATGAGTCGTTCTTTAATGATTATCCAATCTGTGCTGATCTTCTACATAGTAAGTATTGATGAAGGTGTGGCGATATAGCACACACGTCACACGGTGACGTCACCGAAGCCTGAATCACGCTATCGAAGATTTCTACATCGCCCGCATATATACCACACCTCGAGTACATTTTTATTTTATTTTATTTTATTTATTAGGTTTGCCAACAATTGTTACACAAAATGATACAATGTACAAACTTAACATAGAGAATTAATGCTATGTGCACAACCTATAACAGGCAAACACAGCGTGCGATATATATAATGATACAATTTACGAGAACTGTGGCTCAAAAAACAATATACATGTAAAGGAATGAAAGGAAAGGATGTACATTCACTCGGGACCTCGGCCGCCCCCCAGGCATGTCGTCTCGCCTGGCGGGAGATCTCCCTTTGCCAAAAAAGATTTAAATTTATAGCTTTAAAGTCCTGGTGTTTGTCTGTATATTTAGTGTAAGTAGGAGATATTTCAGATAATCACCAATATTATAAATGTGAAAGTGTGTTTGTTCGTTTGTTTGTTTGTGGCTCTTTCACGTCGCAACATGGATATTATATGATACTAGCTTTTGCCCGCGACTTCGTTCGCGTGGACTTCAGGTTCGTCCCGTCTTCTAGTATTTTATATTAATATGTTTGTTATGAAGCTATAACCATACGCGAAGAAGGTTTTCCCGCGTAAATTCCGATCCCGCGGGATTTCCGGGGTAAAAAATATCCTATATGTTAATCTAAGTTGCCCTCTATGTGTGTGCCAAATTTCATGAAAATCGGTTCAGTAGTTTTTGCGTGAAAGAGTGTAAATTCCGATCCCGCGGGATTTCCGGGATAAAAAAATATCCTATATGTTAATCTAAGTTGCCCTCTATGTGTGTGCCAAATTTCATGAAAATCGGTTCAGTAGTTTTTGCGTGAAAGAGTGTAAATTCCGATCCCGCGGGATTTCCGGGATAAAAAATATCCTATATGTTAATCTAAGTTGCCCTCTATGTGTGTGCCAAATTTCATGAAAATCGGTTCAGTAGTTTTTGCGTGAAAGAGTAACAAACATCCATACAAACTTTCGCCTTTATAATAGTAGTAGGATGGTTTATGTGTGTAGAGATAGTTGGGATGGTGGAGAGTGACGTAGGCTACTTTTTACTGCGAAAAAACATCTCATTTCCATGGGGAATAACATATAAATATGCTACTTTTTATTCCGAGAATCCTACGGGAGCGGGAAATATGCGGCTGTTACCTACGGGTCCCAAAGCGAAGCGAGAGCGGTTCTCTAGTAGAGATATAAATTACTAGCGAACCGCCCTCGCTTCGCTTCGGGACCCGTAAGTATCAACCGCGTAGGTCCCGCTCCCGTAGGAATTTCGGGAAGATAATAAACTATCACCAAAATTAATTGAGGTTAAATTAAATTAAACTTAGAAATAAAGCTTACGACAAAATAATAGCAAAGTAGCAAAGGATCTCAGCAAGATTAATTCAGATTAAACTTGGAAACGCGGCAAATTTGATTACCATAAAAACGGTTCTAGTGTGTTAATCTTAAAAGATAGACATATACTGTCGTGGACATTTTTTTAGATCATTTCAAGAGGAATAATTCTTTCATACATATATTTTTGGTATCTTGAATCGTTTTCGCAACGCATGCAACGAAAGCCCTCGAGAATGAATAATTTTCCCCGTTTTTTCCACATTTTCCATTATTTCTTCGCTCCTAATTGTTGCAGCGTGATGTTATATAGCCTATAGCCTTCCTCGATAAAAGGTCTATTCAACACAAAAAAAAATTTCAATTCGAACCAGTAGTTCCTGAGATTAGCGCGTTCAACCAAACAAACAAACAAACTCTTCAGCTTTATAATATTAGTATAGATAATATGTGTGATAGGACACAGGTCAGTTTGTCTTAAATAAATGTTATATTTATAAATTTTCAGGCTGCATACTTTTGGATACGGTGAATTTCTCAAAAGAAGTTAATAAAGCGACGCCCATAGATGAGGAAATGGTGAATTTTCTGGAGGGAATATTAGGACCTAAAGGATTTGTGTTGGACAGGTTTGTAATATTTCTTCCATAATATATACATGTATATAAAATTGATGGGTCTGTCTGTAATAATAATAATAGTTATTTACCCAAATTTTATCTGTGTTTTTCTGTTTGTCCGAGCTAATCCCCAGAACAGCTGAACTGATTTATATGGGACTTTCACTGAA
Source organism: Hesperia comma (assembly GCA_905404135.1). Classification (NCBI taxonomy): domain Eukaryota; kingdom Metazoa; phylum Arthropoda; class Insecta; order Lepidoptera; family Hesperiidae; genus Hesperia; species Hesperia comma. The sequence goes on from FR990039.1 coordinate 4,755,749, forward strand.
AGATAGAGGTGGTTATGGAGTTTATTTCGACTTTCGAACGATTTAAGGTATTGCTCTTAATGTAACTTTTGAATACAACTTTAAGGTGTCAGGGTAAGGTTTAAACTACACTTAACGTATTTTTATTCCATCACGAAAAAAAAAAAAACGAAAAGGGGACACAAAATACCTTAAAGTCTGTATGGCATTGTGAATTTAGTATTATTAGATCGATGCTCTAAAATGTGTAACGGTGACCGGTGTGTAACCAATTTTTTTTTAAGATAGCAAACGAGCATGCAGCACCATCATACCGCTGCCGCCCATAACAACTGTGACCGACCTAGAACTAGACTCAAAGGAACTAGGATGGTTAGTCCAGTTAGTAGATGGTGTTAGAATAATAGTTGCTTAGTTTGTTAATAAGTGTGAGGACAGGGACTGTTAGTGATAATTAGTCCTGTTAGTTAATGTTAGTAAAAGTCCAGTTAGTTATTGTTAGTATGAGTCTCGTTCTAATTCGGTCACAGATGCATTGCTACCCCTGAGTACCTACTGAGATGGTCGCCTCTTAAAAAAGTGTAACCGGCTCCACACCTTCCTATCCGGAACACAATTGTTCTTAAAACAATTATTACACGGTAGGAATGGTACTAAGTACCGTGGTGGTCATTTCAGACAGTCCACAACGGACCGTCTGGTGGCAGCGAGGAGCGACGTGTCGTCCCTGTCGGCCGCGCAGCTGCTGAGGAAGGATGCCAAGGTGGTGGGAGACGTGCTGGTGCCGAGCTTGCCCATACTGGTGGAGGTGAGGAAGTACATTGTAACGGTGTGTAGCCTGTCAGACAGTCCACAACGGACCGTCTGGTGGCAGCGAGGAGCGACGTGTCGTCCCTGTCGGCCGCGCAGCTGCTGAGGAAGGATGCCAAGGTGGTGGGAGACGTGCTGGTGCCGAGCTTGCCCATACTGGTGGAGGTGAGGAAGTACATTGTAACGGTGTGTAGCCTGTCAGACAGTCCACAACGGACCGTCTGGTGGCAGCGAGGAGCGACGTGTCGTCCCTGTCGGCCGCGCAGCTGCTGAGGAAGGATGCCAAGGTGGTGGGAGACGTGCTGGTGCCGAGCTTGCCCATACTGGTGGAGGTGAGGAAGTACATTGTAACGGTGTGTAGCCTGTCAGACAGTCCACAACGGACCGTCTGGTGGCAGCGAGGAGCGACGTGTCGTCCCTGTCGGCCGCGCAGCTGCTGAGGAAGGATGCCAAGGTGGTGGGAGACGTGCTGGTGCCGAGCTTGCCCATACTGGTGGAGGTGAGGAAGTACATTGTAACGGTGTGTAGCCTGTCAGACAGTCCACAACGGACCGTCTGGTGGCAGCGAGGAGCGACGTGTCGTCCCTGTCGGCCGCGCAGCTGCTGAGGAAGGATGCCAAGGTGGTGGGAGACGTGCTGGTGCCGAGCTTGCCCATACTGGTGGAGGTGAGGAAGTACATTGTAACGGTGTGTAGCCTGTCAGACAGTCCACAACGGACCGTCTGGTGGCAGCGAGGAGCGACGTGTCGTCCCTGTCGGCCGCGCAGCTGCTGAGGAAGGATGCCAAGGTGGTGGGAGACGTGCTGGTGCCGAGCTTGCCCATACTGGTGGAGGTGAGGAAGTACATTGTAACGGTGTGTAGCCTGTCAGACAGTCCACAACGGCCGGCTGGTGGCAGCGAGGAGCGACGTGTCGTCCCTGTCGGCCGCGCAGCTGCTGAGGAAGGACGCCAAGGTGGTGGGAGACGTGCTGGTGCCGAGCTTGCCCATACTGGTGGAGGTGTGTAACCTGTTATATATTTTTTATTTTTATTTTATTTATTATCTTTATCACATCTATCATTACAGGTAATCCTAAAGCGATAAAGTGACCATAACTTAAATGTATACAAAATTATTATTCTATTCTTAAGTATCTATTTATAATTAACTAGCTTTCCGCCCGCGGCTCCGCCCGCGTGGAATTTTGTTAGGTATATAGCGTATTTTTACTGAACTCGACAGTGCTTTTCTTTAGACTTATTTTAGAAAAAAATTAAATTAAAAATTTAAAAAACCCCCGACACAAACATTTAAAAAGTAAAAAATAATATCTCTAAAAATAATACGTCGCGTTGGGGGACCGCTCCTAACTACTCATTATCTACGATTTTTTTCATAAGTATCACATGCCTACCTACTTAGTCCTTTACCCAAGACTTATCATATTTTATCAATATTTTATCAATATTTTTTTGTGTTAAAGTTAGAAGTAAATGGAGCGGTCCCCCAACGCGACGTATTATTTTTAGAGATATTATTTTTTACTTTTTAAATGTTTGTGTCGGGGGTTTTTTAAATTTTTAATTTAATTTTTATTTTATACTTTTTATAGGTAAGAATATTCTCGATTAAGTCATAAATATTCTCTTACTGTGCCCTTTCATTTGAGACCCCACACGAGTATACTTGCATACATTCGGCTATTCTTCCCCGCTTTTACCCCCCATAACTTTTAAACGGCTCAACCGATTTTCATAAAACATATTTTAAAATATGCGCCCGTAAGTTCCCTTTAATACAAAAAAAACTAAATTGAAATCGCTTCATCCGTTTGGGAGCTATGATGCCACAAAGAGACAGAATGAAAATTCTTCCCCCCTTTCAGCCCCAATAACTTTTAAACGGCTCAACCGATTTTCATCAAACATATCTAAAAATACGCGCCCGTAAGTCCCCTTTAATACAAAGAAAACTAAATTGAAATCGCTTCATCCGTTCGGGAGCTATGATGCCACAAAGAGACAGAATGAAAATTCTTCCCCCCTTTCAGCCCCAATAACTTTTAAACGGCTCAACCGATTTTCATCAAACATATCTAAAAACACGCGCCCGTAAGTCCCCTTTAATACAAAGAAAACTAAATTGAAATCGCTTCATCCGTTCGGGAGCTATGATGCCACAGACAGACAGACAGACACACACACACACAGACACGTCAAACTTATAACACCCCTCTTTTTGCGTCGGGGGTTAAAAAAAGATTTTTCAGGCTGAAATCTTATTACAACTTCAATTTAATATCGAACAAAATCGCCCATGTAGTTTAATATTTGCTGCTTTCCCTTCATAAGAAAGTCCAACTCGCTCTTGGCTTGGAAGTTATTTTTCAGGAATTTGCATTTTACGATCCCGTGGAAATGTCCTAAGTAAATTTCCCGTCTCGTATGAATATTTGGAGTACTAAATCTCTATTTAATTTTACACCTACCTATATATTTTTAAGGTGATATTGAAAAAATACTGAAGCACATTTTTTAATTTTAACAAAGAGACTGGACATTCATTTTCAAGTCCCCTTGGAAACTAACGAAAAAAACACAAATTTTCACCCCGTATTTTTAGGGGTTGGAGGGTTAATTCGAAAAAACACTTGATTTTTTATTTACAACAAAGAGTATTTACCTATTTTCAGCTTTCTATCTTGAAAATTTTATTAAGTCCCATACAATCTTTCACCCCCCTTTTAAAGGGGTTGAGGGTTAATTATCAAAAAAATCTGATACACGTAATCATTAATTTGAAGTAAGCAACCAAAATTCAAATTTCCAAGTCACTAACTTCAATGTTGTAGAATTTTCATATAATAGTTTTCACCCCTTTCATCCCCTTCGGAGTGGAATTTCCAAAAATCCTCTCTTGGTCCCCTACACTCCCCAAGGAACATACAATACATGGCAAATTTCATGTTTCTAACTTAGAAAATGACGGACTTCCATACAAACTTTCATCCCCTATTTTACCCCCTTAGGGGTAGAATTTCCAGAAACGCTTAAATACGTATCTATTAATTTTTAATCAGTTTTTCAGGAATTTGCATTTTACGATCCTGTGGAAATGTCCTAAGTAAATTTCCCGTCTCGTATAAATATTTGGAGTACTAAATCTCTATTTAATTTTACACCTACCTATATATTTTTAAGGTGATATTGAAAAAATACTGAAGCACATTTTTTAATTTTAACAAAGAGACTGGACATTCATTTTCAAGTCCCTAACTTGGAAACTAACGAAAAAAACACAAATTTTCACCCCGTATTTTTAGGGGTTGGAGGGTTAATTCGAAAAAACACTTGATTTTTTATTTACAACAAAGAGTATTTACCTATTTTCAGCTTTCTATCTTGAAAATTTTATTAAGTCCCATACAATCTTTCACCCCCCTTTTAAAGGGGTTGAGGGTTAATTATCAAAAAAATCTGATATATATAGATTTAGAATTGTTAACAAGTTAATGTTTACGTACTACTATAACATACCTATCATATATAATGCAACCCTTGTGAATATATAGTCCAAAACCGGCCGTCTGTTAGCATTCCAAAACCGGCCGTTCGTTAGACAGTCCCAAAAAGGACCGCCTGCTGGCGAACGCAGTGACGTATCGTCCCTGTCGGCCACGCAGCTGCTGAGGAAGGATGCCAATGATGGTGGAGGTGAGGAAGTACAAGGACGTAGTTATGCAAAATGGATCAAACCCACAAAAACAGTTTTTAACCGACTTCAAAAAAGAAGGAGGTTCTCAATTCGACCGTATATATGCTTTTTATTATGTACGTTCAGCGATTATTTCGTCGTTTATGGGCCGATTTTGATTATTCTTTTTTTTGTTGTAAAGTAGATATACGCAGTGGGGTCCCCTGATAAGAATACCAGGATCTGATGATGGCATCTCAGCTTTCAAAAATTGTATGGACAACTAGTGTGTTCGTTCATGTTCTCATAAGTACATTAAAGCGCTACCATTTCATGAAGATCTGGAGTCGATATGATGAAGCCGAAAGACAGTCGAGGGAACTCCTCAACGATTTACTGCAGTTATCTAGTGTTTGGGCTTGATTAATTTGTAGTGACGAGAACTTTACACATACATGTTGAATTGAGCGCCATCTGGCGAGTAGTTTTTGAGTTATCTCTACTTATCAAGATTGAAGTCGGTTATTTTTTTTGTTAAAAGCAATTATTTTAGTTACTGTCTTAAATGGCATCTCCACATCAACTGCATGGTACATTTTTCTTTTTGAAATATACAGATATCGGTGATACCAACCAAAAATTAAGCAATTTATAGAGTCAAAAAGTAAACTATAGTCCGTTTTTAAAAAATAGACACTACAAAATAAATCAAACAAACGAAGTTTGTTAAATCTCAGGAACTACTTCGAATTGAAAAAAAATGTGTTTATGCTAGTATTTTTTAAACATTGTCAAAGTTAATCATTGAAGTAAAAAAAAAAATTTTTTTTTTTCACTCTTGAGCTCTAAATCAGTTACTTATCTCTGATTTTATCTAATTTTGCTTCGCGTGGCCTGACGATGTATCAGACACCAAACTAAAGCGAAACTTTCAGTTTAAAACAAATTTTCAAATTGTTAAGGAGGTAAATAGATATAATTTCGGTGAAATTGTGTTAACAAAAAAAAATCATAAAAAAATAGAAGGTTATTGATGTCTTTTCTACCCTTTTTAAATTGTTATTTTCAATATCTGTAAATATTTAGTTGACTTATAAAAAAATACAATTTTGCTTTTGTCCGTTTTTGTAGTAATTACTGTTATTCGTATGTCCATGCTAATTAAACAAATAACTATACCAGGAGTTCCTGTCAAAGCCGAACGCGATGGCAGCGGTCGTCGAAGCGCTAGGGCTCCGCCACTGCTCCGTAGCGCTGCTGCTAGGAATGAAGTTAACTCCGGAGCTCAGACGAGATATGGCTGTGTTCGCTCCAAGGGACTCTGCTCTTGCTGACTCGGTTAGTATGATGTTGATGTATACTGATATTATAAAGTTGAAGAGTTTGTTTGTTTGTTTGAATGGGCTTATCTCCGGAACTATTGGTTCGAACTGAAAAATATTTCTCGAGAAAGGCTGTAGGCAAATTAGGCTATATAAAATCTTGATGAAAAATTAACGATATTGCAATAAATGGAATAACGTTAAAGTAGTAAAGAACAAGTTTTCTCAAGCGAAGCGAGGGCTTCCACAAGTATATGATATCCATGATATTTTTACTGTTTTTATCATTTATTTATGTTAATATTTTGATAAAGAAAGATCTCCCACAAGGCGAAACGACATGCCTGGGAAATGACCGAGCTCCATTTGCTGCACTGTCGAAACTAGTATATAATTATTCGAGCGGTGCCCAATCCTTCAATAGCGTGATTCAGGCTTCGTAACGTGCGATGTGCGATGTCCCCATACATGTATAGATAAGAAGGGTAATCAAAGCTCACATAACCAACCCTTCTCATTCCCAGTTGGTGCAAGGCCTCCAGCAGTGGTCCCGGCCACATCTGCAGCTGCAGCCAGGCCTCTCGGACACCGAGTGTCAGCACTACAGGCAGATGAACCTGGCCGCTTCACGGAAACAGTATATTCCGGCTGTGTCACAGTTTCTTGGGCAGCGGTGAGATGGTGGAAGATTGTGAGAATAGGAGATGGTTAGATGTTAGGCTATTGTCACATAACGCTATTTGCAATCACCTAGGACAGCGGTACTCAACCTTTTTTGCGAGCCACAAACATATTTAATCCGAGGGAGCCCGGGCCGCAAGTAAAAAATATTCAGGTCAAATTTTTGCATTCTCAATTACTTTCCATTATAATTATATTGCGGAAAAATAAGTTTTAACGAAATTTACTTTTACGATTTCTGATGGATGCGAAATTTGTAATGGTTTACAACAAACGTTTAAAGGAGGGCCTGGAGCGAACAGCTTGTTCAATACCCTCAAATAATCTTGCATATTTTAATACATCCATTTCATATTTAAAAATCTAGTTACATCATATTATTAAAACATCATAATTTCAAGCCTTTTTTTTTTTTTTTTTTTTTTTTTTTTTTTTTTTTTTTTTTTTTTTTTTTTTTGACGAGGGGGAAACCTTCAAAAGGTACCCGGTGCCGTGGGAGCGACACAGGGTAATGTGGGATTTTTACCCACTAAAACCCCCCCGGTGGCCTACCTCAGCACTTGTGGAGAACCCCGGGATCTCCGTAAGGAACACAACCGGAGTCCTCCAAGCGCGGCGCCCTTTTGTTCGGGCTCTTCCCGCGAGGGACTAAATGCCCCGTCGCTTGCCAGCGCCTTACAACGGTATGCGGCCACACATACCGTCGTCCTTCCCGGGGTTGCTGATGGGCGGTTCGAGCTCCCACTCTAGCCGCCCGCAACCCCGAAAGCCCCCTTTTAGTCGCCTCTTACGACAGGCAGGGGATACCGAAGCTCGTATTCTGGTCCCGAGCTATACTATGTGTGCGCGGTGCGTAAGACGACTATATTTCATTATTCCCATCATTTTCCGCAAAAACGGAATATGCACAATGTGGTAACCAAAGGTGGTAACAATATCCTCGATCTAAAATGCGATGTCTCATGCATGTTCATATTCCAGGCCCAAGGTCCTTAAGAAAGTTGCTGGTCTTCTTTAGGTTAGTCGAGAGTCAGTGAACACTGCAGTGTGTGAACTGTGGACTTGCGTCGGAGGCGACTGAATAGTGTGAGAACGGCCTTAATGTCATCCATCTCAGTCGGACTTTTATGGATATAAGTTTGTCCGGATAGAACATTGTGACAGACATATAGACTGACAACAGAGGAAGTTTAGGGCTCAGTTTTCAACTTTTGAGTACCTACAGAACTCTAAAAAGAATACTCATTTAAAGAATGTCTTAAATGTTAAAAGATGTTGGCAGGTAAATTATTGTATGTATAGTTTATTTTTCAGATAATAAAGAGTTTCAAAGACTAGACACGGTTTTATTTTAGGGCTGAAAGCGATTTTTCATCCCACCTATTCGAAAAAGACGACTTGATTCGCACTTAAGGGGGCCCAACCCAAAGTTGGTGTTTTCTATAAGAAACTTAGCGGGCGGGAATGAGTTTTTCCTCCCCGTTATTTAAATAAGTGCGCGGAAAAGATCTTTTCCGCGCACTTTTTAAATTCAGTTCGGATTGTTACAAATTCATGGTTTTGTTTTGAAAAATGAGTTCTTTACTTAGTTTAGTTAGTTTAATTAGTTTAGTTAGTTAAGTTGGTTTAGTTAGTTAGTTACTTTGGTTAGTTTAGTTACTTTAGTTAGTTTAGTTGGGTTAGGTTAGTCGGGTTAGTCGGATTAGTCGGGTTAGTCAGTTTAGTTAGTTTAATGACTGTGACAGTATTATTCCTGAATTTGAGGCGCCTTTTATTTTCTCATAGGGGGGGATGAAAAGTAGAGTAAATATTTTTGTAAGTATATATTTTGTATATATTTATTTCGGGAGCAAATATTTTTGGCTCGGGCGACATACTTTGAATCCCTCGCTACGTTCAGGATTCTACTAAAGAATCCCTCACTTCGCTCTGGACTCAAAAAAGCGCCCTCGCCGTAAAAATATTACTTTGCTCCCTTGTTATACAATCTACTATTAATCACTCTTCTGGTCTATCTGAAGCAAATCCTGAGCATACACAATTTAAACACAAAATTATTGAGCGTAGAATCAAAAATCATACAGCTTCATACACTTCGTTCCAGCAACGCACACAGACACCGATCACAGATTCAACAAATTATTCAGTGGTAGTGGTAGTGGTTTAAAGTGGTTTTATATTATGAGTGAACATGTAACTTCAGTCTGACTTTTTGATTGATTGTGATTGATTTATTTATTGTCGAATTAGATCGCTTTAACCGATAAGTAGGGGATAAGTTATAAAAAAGTAATTTTATATTTCGAAATTGTTTATTAAAAAAATATTTTAATCAAATTAATACCTACCTTCATACAACACAAGATACAAATAGAGCTTAAACTAAATTAAATATTATCAAAATATTACAAACAGGAAGATTCGTTGTAGGGATATTTTATAAACTGCGTCACGCAAGTTTAATGATTTTTGGACTACTGCTATTGACGTAGCTTCCTTTCAACATGATTGTTGTGTGACACACGACCAAGAGATGTTAGTTCCCAGTTTGCCACCAGATGGCGCTACAACATTTTGTGACACATTTTAACGAATTAAAGGCGAGATTTGAGTACAAAATATTGTCTCAAGTACTTGTCTTTATATAGGAAGTAGTAGAGTGCGTCATATAGGCAAAACTTTGCATCGACTTCTTATCAAATTCAAAAGTCGAATTCAAAATTGGAATATCAGTAGTCAGTATAAAAAAAAATTCAGTAGAAACATTTATACATAGAATTTAATATTATAGTCTTAGCTATGAGGCACTTTCTAAACACTCAATTCGTGACTTTTATTTTAAATTAAGTACAACTTTGAGGTACATTTCACGTATTAAAAAAAATACTAGCTTTTGCCAGCGGCTTCGCCCGCGTGAATTTCGTTTAAACTTCATCCCTTTATTTCACCCACTTAAGTGTCATAAACGTAAGAGTAGATAAAATATAGGTATACTTAATCAGAAAGCTTCGAACTGCTAAGCTATCGGGAGTTACACGTGTTATTGTGAGTCAACCATAAAAGATAGACATATGCTGTCGTGAAATATTTTTTATATAATTTTAAGGAGAACATTTTCGTCATACATGATTTCTGTGTAGCTTTAACCATTAAGGTTGCACACGCGACGGAAGCTTAAAAAATGGAGTAACTTCACCCGTTTCCCCAACATTTCCCTTCACTGCTCTGCTCCTATTGATTGTAGCGTGATGAAAAGTATACTATAACCAGCGCGGAAGTATGAAAAATAATTGTACCAAGTTTCGTTAAAATCCGTCGAGTAGTTTTTGTTTCTATAACGGTTATACATCAGACAGACAGACAGACAGACAGACAAAAATTTTACTGATTGCATTTTTGGCATCAGTATCGGTCCCTAATCACCCCCTGATAGTTATTTTGGAAATATATTTAATGTACAGAATTGACCTCTCTACAGATTTATTATAAGTATAGATTATTAATGTCTTCACCTGTATAACATCATACATAAAGTGTATAAATTTAATATCAGACATACCTACACACAGAAAACTTAGGCAGTGGTCAAAACAAAAGCAACCGCTCATTAACGGTGATAAACAACCGGTATTTTAGTTACCGGTAACTAGATAATGATATCTAAGTGTGAAACGCTTAGTTACAATGAGGCTGAGACATAGACATATAGAATAGAGCGTGTAAGCCAGGCTTTACTGGTACTTAACTGGTACTCGAATAGAAAGAGACGATTGCGGTACCAAGGCGAATTAATTTCGTTGTATTACTTGACAAACTCTTTCCAACCGTTGACGGTTTACACTTATAGGCAGCCGTATGGCTAACCGACTCTAGTTTATAACTCTATGAGTTGAGATCACCACACTCCTGTCGAAGTTGCGTAAATTACACATCCTAAGAATTATGAATAGTCAGGTTAGCTTTTCTTTTGATTTTCCTTCACCAAAGACAGCGAATTTGTCGAATTTGTTGAAGAGCATTTCTAGTGGCCAAATTACTCCTCAGTTTACCCTAACTATTATACTACTTATAGTTCTGAACGTTAATTTAATTAATTTATATCAATAATTTTTCATAATGCTATGTATAACCTAATCCTATCTAACCTAACCTCAAAATTGGTCAAAATACATCTACAATTGTAAACATTCATAAATAGATTTGCCTATGTTTGTTGCACGTAATATGAGTATTTCTTCTGTATAACTAGGTACTTAAGTACAGACAACAATATATCCTTACTTTAAAAGTAAAAATCAAAAGTGGGCTACCAAAGAATTGATTGTGAATTAAAAATACTCTAGCGCTTTCTGTTTTTTTAACGAGATAACATCTTATAAATCGGTGAAGCAGGCTGCATACACAAAAAAGCATGACTCATTCGTCATGCTTTTTCTTTTCATGAACCGAGCGCGCAAGCGAGAGCGCGGAGCAAGCGATAGAGACGCACGAATCACGATCGGCCTAACCATTTCGACTTGTGACTCATCTATCTCTCTTTCACTCCATCGACCGATACGATAATATATAGATAGATAGACAATCAATTTCAATTAGCTCACTTGCGTTAAGAATGAGAAACCACGTCCATTTACTTAAAACTGAGCTTTGCATAGAAGTAAATAAGGTTTAAATTTGAGTTTTATAGCCGTGTTTTATAACGTTTAGCCCCTAGATCCCTCATGACATAATTTCTGCCGCTATTCAGAGTTTTTTTACATCTGTTGTCGGAACATAGCAGTAATTTCTTCAATCGTCTTGTTCTTTGTCTCGGGCACTTTGAGCGAGATGAACACTATGAATATAAGCTGCAACACTGCGAATATCACGAACGTATTCATGCCAAGGATTTCCTGAAATATAATAAAAAAATGATGTCATGTAAAGTTAAAAAAATGCGTCAAGTACATTACCTCACAGGTGGTGTGGAAATGTGTGCATATTATGAAGAATATAAGTTTTTTAACTTTTAAAATCGCGGTATCTCGCGAATGGTGATTCGTACGAAAACAATTATTGAGACAATTATTGTAGAGAATTGTATGATCTACAACTTTTGTCTAATCTATTTTTACGATAATACTTCTGGTTTCAGAGAAAAATGGGAAAACCCGGAATTTGCGACCTTTGACCTTGAATAAAAAAATTTGCACACATAGGATCGATGGGGACTTTTGACATTTCATTGGTAATAACCTTAATCAACGTCTATACCAATTTTCAGCTCTATGCGAATTTGTCCTACGTTACAGGTTTTTTTTGTCTATTTTGACTGGATTACACACTGAGCGTTAGGAAACGACCATAAATGAAATTCTAGGGATAACTCAAAAACTTGTCGTCAGGTGTCGGACGAGCAGGTACTCACGCTGAGCGGCAGGAAGCTGAGCAGCACGATGAAGTTGCAGGCCCAGTTGACGGTGACCGCCACCGACGACGCCGCCGGCCGCGCCGACTGGTTGAACAGCTCTGGGGATTACATGGAAAACAAAATAAATATGTGTGTGGGTCACACGATGACGTCACCGAAGCCTGAATCGCGCTTTCGAAGATTTGTACACTGCCCGCATATATACAACGCGGCGAGAGTATTCACTTGCCGACCGTCATACAGGCATGTCGTCTCGCCTACAGGGCGATCTCTCTTTGCCAAATGTGTAATGGGAGTTGGACTTCTATACTAAAAACAGGACATGAGTGGTGAGGTGAGGTAAGATGAGAAGATGAAAGTCTTTCTAATGTTTCTGTCTGTTAATTTTCTACTGTCGAAATGTTAAAAAATTTGGAAAAATAATGATTCGGAAGACGGTGTACGAGAATTAAATTTGCCTTGAATGTCTGTTTAACTTGAACATCATCATCATAGACCTGTCTCAATTTACGTCATTTTCTTATTAAATACGTAATGAGAAAAAATCTATACATGTAAAATAATTGAACACATTTCCTCACCGTTGACAAGGAACCAGGGAATCGAACCCGGGCCCACGGCGAACATCACGACGAACGCGATCACCAGCGCCACGCACAGGTACGGCGCCCAGTTGGTTGATAACTGGAAATTTAAATCATACGGTTAAAGCTTAGAATAATAACGCTATTCTAAGGGTTAAAGTTAAAATCCATGACGGACTTAACGTAACTTTTAACGAATAAAACTCACTTATATATTGACTAACAGAAATGCGAACATCATAAAATGTATTCGAAACCAATTAATTTATTAAGGACAACTCAAAAAGTTCTCCTCAGATGTCGCGCAAATTAAAATGGACAAGCAAGCAACACGGCAAGCTAGATAGCAAGCCCGCTTAGGAATATTAGAAGATCAGCAAGCTTAGATTTATATCAATGGGATCTGTGCCAAGCGTTTTACATAAAATTATATGAGTAATATCACACGATTCATCCTTCTACTTTTCTAATAATAATAAATGAGTGTAAAAGATAAAAAAGTCTTTGGCATCCCACAAGGCAGTGCATTGGTCCTATACTATTCCTTATTGACATTTATGAACTATATTCCGACAAGAGTATCTTTATGAATGTATCTCCGGGTGCATATTCAAGTGTCATTACTCACGTAGGAACCAGCGATGGAGAGTCCAATTGAACAAACGAACATGCCGCCGAAACCGGTGAGGAGCAGCGTCTTGCGCCCCGCTCGCTCCACCAACAGCAGACTGACCAGGGTGATAACTGTGTTCATTGCTCCCATTCCTGTAATTGAGAAACGTTATTTGTTCAAGTGTTACATAATGTAAATAAAGACGTTTAATAACAAAAATCGATTTTCACATCGACAAGTAGCGAAACTGAAACTTCATCTACGTAATCGAAATCAATCGAACACACATTTTGAGGGGTAACTCAAGAACTACTCTTCAGATGTCACTCAAATTTAAATAACACGACGAGCATCAGCTGTCTCTGAAAAAATCATCACCAAAATCGGTTTACCCAGTATAATGACGTAAAATACATTAAAATACAGTCGAATAGAGAACCTCTCTTTGAAGCCATTTAATAGTCTTTTACAAGCCATTCTCCATTCTTCTCCACTCACCAAGAGTAGCGTACTGCGACTGATTTTCATCCAAATTGGCCTTGGTGAAGATGCTGGTGGAGAAAGCGATGACGGCGTTGATTCCGGAGAACTGCTGGGAGATCATGGCCACCATCGCGATGATCAGCGGCTGCCGGAGCTGGCGGTTCGTCATCAGCTCGCGGAGGGTCACCTTCTTACTCACTTTGTTCTTCTCTGCTTCCTACGGACAGATTTAATAGGTGACTTTAGGTGATTTTTTTTTTAACGCTAACACACTCATACCCCCGCAGTAGGTTACTAGGTACCTGTGTCGCGGGTGGCATGGACTACACATATAACACATTACAATAATACCCATGACCCGAGTACAAATATTTATCTGCCACATAAATATCTGCCCCGGCCGGGAATCGAACCCGGGACCCCTCGCGTCGCAGGCAGGGTCGCTACCAACTAGGCTACAGGGTCGTCAAAATTTATTTGTTTCATCTACCAATCCGCACTGTAGCAGTATTGTTGAGTATGCCTTAGGCCTAATCAATGATGAGGGACCCGTGCACAGTAGTGGGCCATCAAGGGAACATAAGCATACTACGTGACCCATTTTCTAAATATTTTTAGCCCCATCTGCCTTGTGATTGGTTTGGAGTAGAGTTGCAATTTGACTGACCTGTCGCATTTCATCCATTTCGCTGTGGACTGCAACATCTCCGCGTAGCCACGTCAGAGCTGAAATAACAATTGTATCCATACAATAGTATAGTAGTTTTACATTTTTACACAAAATTTAAGTATTTTCGTGCACCCTGTATATATTATCTGTAGTGGTACAGTCAAGCTATTAGTTAACTATATAAGGTACTAGCGACCCGCCCCGGCTTCGCACGGGTACAATAACTATTTAATGGATGTTATTATATATATAAACCTTCCTCTTGAATCACTCTATCTATTAAAAAAAACCGCATCAAAATCCGTTGCGTAATTTTAAAGATTTAAGGACACAAAGGGACAGAAAAAGCGACTTTGTTTTATACTAAGTATGTATTGATATAAGGGCAATAAGACTCACCCCTCTGCGCATGCAACTCCTGCCCCCGATTCAACAGCAGATACCGCGGCGACTCGGGACACAGTGGCAGTGTAGCCACCTGGATTACAGCCGGGATCGCCACCACGGCCAGCAGGTACGGCCAGGTGGCGGCTGAGCCCAGGACGGATGACAGACCCAGCAGTTGGGAGAGGAGAATCGTTAGGGTGATTACTAGTTGGTAGACTGTGCCTATCTGGAAGAGAAGGTGGTATGAGTTTAGAATTAGTCTTTAGATGTTTAAATAGGGTGTTTGAAAAGAAAAACAATACAATCTATTTACAAAAAAAAACTGACTTCAAAGTCTATAAGTGGAGATAACTCAAAAACTATAGGCACGGCAAATGTTGTTGTAATTTACACGAGTACCAGCTTTCAAATAAAACATGAATCATTAAAATCTGTTTACCTAATCAGAAGTTATGAGGTTACAATCATAAATTAAATACACAACAAGTCAAGTATTAAGTATAACTCAAAAATTACTAGTCAGATGTCGCTCAAAAACATACAGTGTAATTGAAAAGCTCCTCCTTTCTAAACTAGGTGTAGGTGTTTCTCTTCAAACATTCATTCCAAATGACATAATAGGTATATTATCCTGAGGGAATCTTTTATCTAACTTACCGATCCACGCAAATTGACAGGCGATATCTCCGATATGTACATGGGCGCCAGGCCAGCGTTCAATCCGTTGTTGATGCCAATTAGCAATCTGCAACAACGGATAGATATAACGTTTCACTCAAACATCTCTAAACATGGACATTAAAACCAACTTAACCTTGAAATGAAGAGAGGCGCTGTCGGACGCATTGGACCAATCATTGCACGCAATTCGAGAGGTTCAACTGACAGATGAATGACCACAACGTACTTATGAATGACTTTTTAACATGGCGGCATTAGTTCCAATTTTTGCCATTTCAGAGATAAGTTGGTGGCACTGTAATATGATTTCGGATCCTGTGCTTTAGGCTAAGCGTCCACAGGTCGGTATCGTACGCATCGGACACGCATCGCATTAAACGGATCGTAGTATTCTTTGTATAGAAAATCATACAAGTGCGTCCACTCATCCGCATCGTATGGATCGTACTTTCTATACAAACTGCGATACTGCGATGCGTCCGATGCGTACGATACCGATCTGTGGACGCTTAGCCTTAATGTCCATGAAATAAAATCAGGGAATCGATGAGTGTAATAAGAAATGCAATTTTGTATGAGGATCATACTCTTTGGGAAAGAGACAGCGCTATATAAAAAGAAAGAGACATCTATGTATACTGCGTTCGTATTCGATATACTTACTTTCTTAGAATTCGTCTTCTTTGCGTCCCACGCAAATATCAGTTTTCGGCCCTGTGATTAAAAGTATATTGCAGATAGTCGACGAAAATTCAAAATGGCGTAACTCAACATTGCTTACAAGTGAAATTAAACTGTGAAGACAGGTGATAAATTAGTTTTTAGCTTTATCAAAGGTATGGTGATTACCTTCCGACGATAAGCAGTTCCGAGGACGACGCGGCTTTGGAGGAGCTCTCCAGCAACACGCCGAGGAAGACCAGCACATTGTTGAGCAGTAGACCACCTTTTCTTCCGAACCTGTAACCACAAATCATACAATACTACACACACACACTACACAGTAAGGTCATTATAACTCGGCCGATCTGAACTTCGTTTTCCGAGATGTTTTGCGCAGAAACTATTGATAATGTTACGTGCATGTGCAAAACGGTGCACGCGAGTGCTCCTGCAGTAAACGGCCGCTCTGCATCCTAGTGACTTTTTTATAGCCTGAAGGGCTGACGTAAAAGAGGACGAGCCAACTGATGGTAAGTAGTCACTGTCATGTATGGACACCAGCAACACCAGGGGAACCATCAGTGCAACACCGGCCCTGAAGGAGAGCTCTTTTTACACCTTTCTTGAAGAACCTTTGGCAAAGGGAGATCTTCCTGTAGGCGAGACGACATGCCTGCGGGCGGCCGTCCCCAAATGAATGCGCTCACTGCGTTGTATTTATATGCGGGGGAGGTATATTTTTTATTTAAAAGCCTTCCTTGCAGTGGTTATAGCTATGCTTGGTAGAAATCGCTTAAGCAGTTCGCAGAATCACAGCCCTTTTCCAAGCTGATGTAAGGCATTGGGCAATTCAGCGCCATCTAGATGTCGATATCAGGGGTTTTTTAAATTTTAAATTTTCACTTATTGCATCCAACTTCCTTGATGACCCTTTCATCCATCCTTCATCAAAGGGAATAGCTCAGAAGGAAGCTCATTCATTCCACCTTACAAGTTCACCCTGTCAGCTCTCACCTGTCAGCAATATACCCAGTGAGGATGCCGCCCAGCATTCCACCCACGCAGTAGATGGAGACCACCACCGACCATATGGAAGTCACCTTGGGATCCTTGTCTGCTGTCAGCGTGTCGTTGGTGCCTGACAGTGCTTCCTTTTGGAGCCATTCTGACATCACCTGAAATTAAATGAGGACTTTTATAGGTATGACGACCCGGATGGCGCAATGGTTAACACGCCGGATCGCTGTTCCGAGGGTCCTGGGTTCGATTCCCAGCGACGCGGAAATTTGAATGATGAGTTTGAATTTCCATTCTCGGTCTGGGTGTGTCCTTGTCTAGTGTGTTGTCCATGGCACCCACGACACAGGGAATCCTAGTGTGGGGCTATGAGTGTGAAGCGTTATTATTATTATTTATTTATTATTATTTTATAGGTCAGGGTAAACGGGCGTGCAAGGCGTGCACCGCAAGGCGGCACTCGAAATTGTTAAAACTTATGTATTAAATGTAGATGGCGCTGATAGTCAACCTGGAAGTGCCTAAACTTGACAGATTAGGATCAGCGCCTGCTTCCACGGTGGCAGTAAAGTAAGGGTTATTGTAAGGTGTGACGTCATTTCTTGGTACCTGTTGTGGAGCGTTGAGGACTCCCGAGTTGTAGCCGTGCTGGAAGGCTGACCAGCATACAGAAGACAACACTGCGAACGCCAGTCGGAAATTTATTTCCTGAAACAAGACAAGTTAAATATGTATTCATTAAAAAAACGATTTTTAACTACTTAAATTAAATAATAACTTTAATCCCCAAAATCAGGTCGGTAGGTACTTCTTACAACTTCTTCCGTCGTTTTACTTACGTAAACGATTAAGTACCTACCTACCTATACTCGGTTAGCGTTCGATATAGAATAAGTACGTATTGATGGTAAGGTAACCCACAGAAATGGCAGCTTACCGCTTCTATGATTAAGGTTCATTGTACATTGACGGTGAGAATTTGAAATGCCTTAAGTAAACTTTGCTTACAAGCTAAATTGCATTGTAAGCATACGTAATAAAGTTGTTTTTAGCGGAGAGTGCCAATTTCATATCTACACTCTACTCAAGTATGGTCAGAAATAATAGTTTCCATTTACACAGGAAATAACATGTCCTGGTGTCTATATCAAGTTTGGTTGAAGGAAAGCAAATTGTTTTCAAGCTAATCAGTTACACGGGGTACATAAATTATGCACTAACGTGACCAGACGTTATGTATTTAACGGGACAGTCCCGTTTTCAAGCCGCTTGGCCTGAAGTCCCGAACGACAGCCCGGGACGCAAATATGTCCTGTATTTTCGATATAGATTGTAATTCACTTCAATTGTAATTAATATTCGCGGAATAATAAACGAATCAACCCTTAAACCACAGTTTTTGATTTAATATTTTTATTAATTCGGAGGAGGCAAAAAGATATTTCTAGCTCATACTGGTAGCATAAATACCTCGAAAATCACGACACTAGACGATGTCCCGTTTTGAGCCAAAAATAATGGTCACCTTACGGATAGCCATAGATGTAAAAAAAACCGGCCAAGTGCGAGTCGGACTCGCACACGAAGGGTTCCGTACCATTATGTATAAAAACTCCAAAAAATCTGGTCTGTTGTATGAAACCCTCATTTAAATATTTAATTGTTTTATTGTATCCACATATTACCCACAACGTCATCTCTTGGACCGAAAGGTAACTAAACTATCGCTGAGGCGTCGATAGTAAGGCCGCCCACTTAAATATTTATTTTATTTTATTTTTTAGTATTTGTTGTTGTAGCGGCAACAGAAATACATCATCTGTGAAAATTTCAACTGTGTAACTATTACGGTTCATGAGATACAGCCTGGTGACAGACGGACGGACGGACGGACGGACAGCGAAGTCTCAGTAATAGGGTCCCGATTTACCCTTTGGGCATGGAACCCTAAAAAGAAGGTTATCAATTCGATATGTTCCTATGTAATATATTGTGGGAATTTAATAATATTTGAGTATGTTGATCCATTTAGGCTTCCAGGCGCGTGTGCGTAATTTGGGTAGTGTATGTTTGTATGTTCGTCCACAAATTTCTATATCGAGATGATTCTTTTTAATTTAAGTATACCTCAACTTATGTAACAGTAAAAGTTTCATTAAAATCGCTTCAGTAGTTTTTAAAATAAAGGACATGTGACTGGTAAACTGGTAATTTTGTGTTGTCTATTCCGATTTCGAAGTTAATTATTTTGTTTTGTAAACAGTTATTATTTATGTCATGTTGCTCCTCTTTTGCGAGTGCGATAGATGGCATCTTACATCTTATTCTACATGTTTGCGAATAACGTACCCGCTTTCCATTGCGGATTTACATAAGACATAAGCATAAGCGTTCTTACTGTGATATTCAGTACTTATAGACGTTATGAAATTAAATTAATTTTATTCCAATTTTAGAAACAACTAGATTTTTAACCGTATTTTTTATTTGGTACCTTATACTTACCTTCCTACTGGGTGTTTTTTATGACTCTTTTTTTTATTCAAAATCTGGTGCTATATTATTCTCGCATATAAAGAGCGACATTTGGCGAGAAGTTTTTCAGTTATCAGGCTCATGGCCCAATATTCAAGGCGGGCGGAGTACCTATAATTATAACGCTTCTATACTTTTTTACTATACAGAAGCATTGATTCACCCAGTTTAAAGATATGAAGTTCCTCATACTTGTATAAAGTATGTAGTTCAACTGAGAACTTCCTCCTTGTTTGAAGTGGCTAATAACTTTTAACAAAATAGAACCGACTTTAACGCCGAAAAGTAAAAATCAGTTCAGTTAAACGCGGTTAATATTCCTAAATCCTTCTCTTAAGTCTGATAAACACGATACTGAAAACCGTATCAAAATTGGTTCAGCCATACAATATGCCTAAAACCTTCTCCTAAGAGTGACAAATACTATGCTGAAAACCGCATCAAAATCGGTTCAACCAAACGCAAGATAATCGCGCACAAATATACATACATACATATAGGTATACAGGTCAAACTGAGAACCTCCTTTTTTGAAGTCGGTCAAAAATGTATTAAAAATATAACCTGCGTGTAGTATTTGAACTTGGACCACATAAGAGCCGTTTAAACTACTAAATTGTCCTTAAACCGGTAACTACAGGTAACATTTACAGAGCTGTCTTTGTTACGTAAGGCGCTAGTGATGTTCTATCAATGAAATACAATTATCGTAATATCGATATTATAAGTTTGTTTTTTCAGGATCCGTACCCAAAAGATGAGAAACGAAAACCTAATAAGAAACCTCCCATGTATGTATGGATGTCAGTATCAGGGCTATATAATTATCTTCAACAAAAATAGGTAGACATCAGAATGTTTCACATTATGGCGGCTATGACAAAAAATAAATAATAATAAAAGAGTTAAAGTAAAAGTTAAGAGAATATCAGCGAATTTCGAACCGATTTTGGAAAATTTGGAATCTTTGGAAGATATAACAAAAATTTCATGGTATATAAAACAATTGAAGCTGTAATACGGAATACGGAACCCTTTGTGGCCAAACATCGCAATGAATTTTTGAAGTGAAAACATCTTCAGGTAGGAATTAGCGTCAGCAACATACTACGGGCACCGCATCCACTGGCAGCGCTGCATGAGCCTTTACGATATATCGTATCGATACGATTACCGATTATCGATTCGGTACGGTACGATAGATCGTATCGATATATCGTACCGTACCGAACCTTTCGAACATCCCTAGCGGAAGGTCGATAGACTGAACACGTTGACCTTGCTTACGACACTAGTTTTTGCGAAGTGAAATGAGCACAAAAAATCTTTTAAAACTATATGTACCAATGATACATAATTATAATAAAAATGTATCCGATCCCTGCTCTAAATCGCCGGTAAATGAAAGATATAATAGAAGTTTAAAACAAAAAGTCGACTCAACATCAGAGTAATAAAATGAGAACAAACATCGCCAATGTACTTAATCGAAGTTAATAAAATACGCATTTTTAGAAATAACTCAAAAACGTCTCGTCAGATGTCGCTTATATTAGAATAGAAAGCATGAATAGCACCAGCTATATTTAAAAATAAATAAATATATATATATAAATGTATATAAAAGCGATTAGCTACATATAAGTATAGCTATATTTATTTATTTAGTAACCCAGAAAAAAGTTATGACACATACAAAAACTTTTAAACTTTATACAATCGAATTGAGAAAGTCGTCCTGTTTTGAAGTTGCTAAAAAAACTATTATGGGGCGCCTTTGTTAATGTGATTGTGTGAGCTAACTTCCGAAATGGCTTAGAGGCAATCTTAAAAGAAAGCCTCTTGAAATTTCAGTGCTTAATAAATATTTAAGTGGGCGCCCATACAATCGACGCGTCAGCGATAGATTAGTTACCTTTCGGTCCAAGAGATGGCGTTGTGCGTAATATGTGGCTACAATAAAACACTTAAATATTTAAGTGAGGCTTTCATACAACAGACCAGATGTTTTTGGCGTTTTTATACATAATGATACGGAACCCTTCGTGCGCGAGTCCAACTCGCACTTGGCCAGTTTTTTCTTACTATGGAGCCTTCAAATTTCAAGTGGCCAATATCTGGCTAGTTATATTACACCTCAAATTCCCCTACTTAGAAGACCACGTGTGACCTCCAAAAATGAAACGAGTGACGTAATCGAGAGATGACTATTTGAATAACTTCGCTGATGCCTTTTATAGTAGATTGTTACACAAGGGACGTAAGTAAGCTATTACAGAACAAGATCCAATTTGGCGCCAGTGCGAGCGCAGCTCGCATAGGGCGCTAATGGATCGCGTGCACCCGAGATATTTAGTCACACGAGCGAGCGTAGCGAGCGAGGGTGAATATAGTTCGAGGGTGTAATAGCTACTTGCAACCGAGGTAAGCATTCTACTTTATATCATTCTTGTGAGGTAAATAAAACATTGGTAATGCAAAATGAAATTTTAATTTGAGATCAAATGAAATGCCGCCATTTCCATTTTTTTTTCGTAAATAGTTTTCTATTTTTTGGAGTTTACTCCTTAAGAAACGATTTGAGTTATAAGGCCCGGTATGAGATTTTATGAGGAGTAAAATCAAGTTTAGAAACACGAAAAGTTGAGGCGTTACGTAGAAAGAGACAAACATATATCTCAAATCTCAAATCTCTAATCTCTAATCTCTAATCTCTAATCTCTAATCTCTAATCTCTAATCTCATCTCAAATCTCTAATCTCAAATCTCAAATCTCTAATCTCTAATCTCTAATCTCTAATCTCTAATCTCTAATCTCAAATCTCTAATCTCAAATCTCTAATCTCTAATCTCTAATCTCTAATCTCAAATCTCAAATCTCTAATCTCATCTCAAATCTCTAATCTCAAATCTCTAATCTCAAATCTCTAATCTCAAATCTCTAATCTCAAATCTCTAATCTCTAAGGAGTTTTGCATAGTTTGAAATGTATGGAAATTAAATGCCGCCATGTTGTGTTTTTTTTTTCAGTAAAAAGTTTTCTTACCATTTTATAAGAAAAGAGATTGTTTACCAAGGAGTTTTGCATAGCTTGAACTGTAATGTGAACATTACAATTCAAGCATAGTGCGACGTAATGTTGCCTTGAATTGCAAACACCAACTTACAAGGAGACTTTCCACCATAGTAATCCCTAGTTACTGAGCAAGTATGATATAATAGTAGATTGTTACACAAGGGACGTAAGTAAGCTATTACAGAACAAGATCCAATTTGGCGCCAGTGCGAGCGCAGCTCGCATAGGGCGCTAATGGATCGCGTGCACCCGAGATATTTAGTCACACGAGCGAGCGCAGCGAGCGAGGGTGAATATAGTTCGAGGGTGTAATAGCTACTTGCAACCGAGGTAAGCATTCTACTTTATATCATTCTTGTGAGGTAAATAAAACATTGGTAATGCAAAATGAAATTTTAATTTCAGATGAAATGAAATGCCGCCATTTCCATTTTTTTTTCGTAAATAGTTTTCTATTTTTTGGAGTTTACTCCTTAAGAAACGATTTGAGTTATAAGGCCCGGTATGAGATTTTATGAGGAGTAAAATCAAGTTTAGAAACACGAAAAGTTGAGGCGTTACGTAGAAAGAGACAAACATATAACTATCTCAAATCTCAAATCTCTAATCTCTAATCTCTAATCTCTAATCTCTAATCTCTAATCTCTAATCTCTAATCTCTAATCTCTAATCTCTAATCTCTAATCTCTAATCTCTAATCTCTAATCTCTAATCTCTAATCTCTAATCTCTAATCTCTAATCTCTAATCTCTAATCTCTAATCTCTAATCTCTAATCTCTAATCTCTAATCTCTAATCTCTAATCTCAAATCTCAAATCTCAAATCTCAATCTCAAATCCAATCGTGCGTCGTAGCTGACACACACTTTTTTTTTACGGCTCTGAGTTCCAAGGAGTTTTGCATAGTTTGAAATGTATGGAAATTAAATGCCGCCATGTTGTTTTTTTTTCAGTAAAAAGTTTTCTTACCATTTTATAAGAAAAGAGATTGTTTACCAAGGAGTTTTGCATAGCTTGAACTGTAATGTGAACATTACAATTCAAGCATAGTGCGACGTAATGTTGCCTTGAATTGCAAACACCAACTTACAAGGAGACTTTCCACCATAGTAATCCCTAGTTACTGAGCAAGTATGATATAAAAGATATTATCGTTTTATCGGTTTTTTTTTATAAACAGTGACATAATATCACAGTTTCATATTGCATGTCCTTGAAACAAAATGGCGTCAGTTTTCGCGAGTATTCGCAGGATGTACCTATGACTATGACTTAAGCTTTTGATTTTTTATATTATTTAGCTTTTACATCGATCGATGTTCGCGCAATAGCTTTAGCCAAGGGATTTCTGGTAAAATATAAACTACAGTGCCACAAACTATCTGACCCGGTATGAGGGGCGCTACTGTCTTTGTCTTTGTCTGACAACAGTATAACATTTGCATTAGTTCCAATTTTGGCCACCGGGTCAGATAAGTTTCTGGCACTGTAATAGTGAAGGTTCTCGAAATAACCCGGCTCCCACAGGGGATATTATAACCGACCGAGCCTTCTTTCGATCGATTAGTACATTTTGTACCTTTAAACTAGGTAACACGTACGTTATTTTAACTCGCTCCACTCGAAATTCGACAGTAATTTATTGACGTGACAACGTCTTATAAATTGGTTTGCCGGGTGGCACTTCAAGAAACTGCGTTAGTAGCTCCGCTCACGTTACTTATAGTAGCTACGGCGTACACACGTTGGCGTGTTTCAGAAAATGGTACAGCGCCATCTCTGGAGAAGTAGAGTAACTAGTTTGTTACCTCACTTAGTTGTGACTAATGGTTAATGGTCTAACGGTTAGCAGCGCTAGATGGCGGATGGTGTTACAATGTTTTAAATATAATTCTTTGTATATGTTTACCCCATGAAGATACGGGAACGCAGGGTCAACTTCACAAATAACCACAACTGCTTCCAAACCCAAAATAGCAGTTTATTATAAAACCAAAGAAGTCGACACATTGCCCTTTACAAATTTTTCTCTTATATAAACTCCACGTTACACTCGTTAGCGCGTTTCACAAATTGGTACAATGCCATCTTGTTTACAAGTGAGGAACTATTTAACAAAAATAAAACATTAAACTTAAATTGCTTCCGCCTTCACATGACGGTTAGACAGTATAAATAAATGTTTTAAATTGTTACTATTATTTCATCCTTCTTCCTACTATACGAATGAATATTCACATTAAAATTATTTTACCACTCAAAGTCGTTGTCACGTAAAACTTTCGCCCGTATACCGACTTTACAGGCAACCAATTTTTTTTGTGAAAGGTTTATTCCACATCGACAGTGGATTTCTTCCTCAAAGTATGTAGGTATGTATAAATGTTTGCTTTTGGTTGTGGTCCATGTAAACTTGACTTGGTGACTATGGTCCTGGGAAGTAGCTCTTCCAATTCATTAAATTAACTTAACACCTAACTTATTTCTTTTTACAAAAAAACGATTTTAACATCAACGCGCAGAGATAACTCAAAAAGTGTTCGTCAGATTCGCTATAATTTCAATGGGACCAGACGACTAGCTAGTTAACTTTCGAATAAAAAAAATTACCTATGAAAATTGATTCACCCGTTACATAGTTATGAGGTAAGGCTAACAGTGCTTTTACCTGATCCCATATTTTGATTTTGAGCGAAATCTGACGGGTAGATTTTGAGTTATCCCTAATTATCGATTTTGATGCCACTTTTGCGTAAAAAGTTAGTTATTTTTAGGTTTGGGTATAATTATTGTTCATATGTTTGGGTATAAATAATGAAATACGGTTCCCGAACTGTGTCCACCGACCCTTAACAACGACCACCGTTGCGTGTACAAGACGTATAACGTTTCGCCGAACCGCAGAATCCGATCGAGGGCCTCCCAACGGACACTGTAACACAACACTAACCGCCACGGATCACTTCACCGCCTCACACTGCCTCTATCTACGTATACTTAAAGGTAATGGTAAATTTAAACCTCGCTGATTAAGGGAACATACCCATATGTGACCCATCCAGGGGGAGGGGATCTTCAAAAGGGGGTCTTTGGAGGGTTTTTGTCACGTAGTTAGGGTTGGTTACCAGGTCTCCAAATCGAAAAGCGGAAAGATCATCCAGTTTGGGTAAAATAGCCGGACAGCCTATTACAAAATCATTGTCAGCTTGATTGGGGGGGGAGGGGACACGCCAATAAAAAGCCTAACACGGGTTTATCCGGATTCCGGACGTCTGACAACACTATACACGTAGTCAATGTAATTTAGTAAAATCTTGCGTATTTCTGTGCTATCGGATACTTATATTAATTTTGTCTTTCAAAACATGATTTGTGGTCACAAAGAGAAGGAGGAGCAAAACATTGTAAAAAGCGGGTCATAGCATGGGTTCCCTAAGAACTGCTCGGACTTTTGAAAATTATTTACTCAGGCTTTTTTTCAGGGTGAGATTGTTGCGTGACGAAATTGGGAATGTATTCTAGTGGCTAAGTCCAGTCATAGATGCACGCTTATTGGTTAAAGTTTTATTAATTTTATGGGTAAAGAGTAGGTATAAGTGCAACAATATAACTTCGGCTTCGCGGTTCCAATCGAATGTTCTACAACTCTTGCATTTTTTTTTAAAGATGAAAATGACGTGAAAATTACTCAGGCGTTTTGTAACAACGGCAATGGATTATGCAAATATTTTTCTTAGATATCTTTAGGACTTTGAGCGATGAGTGTATATTAGTAACGCTAATTTTATAACTTCTACTTCCGTGTTAGGATAGATTTTATAGTACCTAAGTATATTTCAAGTAAAATATTAAATAACTCTTTATTATAATTTGTGCTATGACAAAAGAATGTTTACAAAAATTATTCGTATATTTTTTTAAATAAAACTTTAAAAAAAGTTTATTTTTATTCTGTGCTCAAAAACGTCGCCATTTTTAGTTTTGAAAGCTTCATAAACGAATGGAAATGTGAATTTGGCGGGAACATAAGAAGGTATAAGCACAGGTACAAGGAATCCTTTTAAGGAAGTAGGTAAACTACGCGTCTTTATAATTTTGAATTTCGAACGCTCCATTTCACGACACGCCGGTTAGCGCGCTCGAATCCGGTTTGACCACTCTCTAGCTCCTAACGACTTTAACATTTAGTGGAGTCAAGTCCAAAAGAAGGTATTTTATTATCTTTAATCGTACTTCCTCGTATTGTTTGTTATGCAATCACGCTACAACGGCTGTATGGATTTAGTTGAGATTTTACCCATAGACAATTTGTATCCAGGATACTTTTCGTTCCCTGAAAATTGACGACTTTGTATTACCTACTTATCAGATGTTCCTCACATATTTCCGATAAACAGATAGAGAGCCCTGTGACCTGTGATCTTGGAACATCAATAAATACCACTGACTGACATCGAGTAAACCCTGTGGTTTACTTTTTCACCTTTTGATTAAGGAACCCTAAAAATGAATATCGTTAATTTATAGGATTACAAAAACAAAACTATAAAATCGTAACGGCATATAAAATTGTTATGGTTTTACGTGTGTTCAAATAGGTACCTAAGTACTTATCAACGTGCCAATAGGTAATAAATTATAAGTCATTTGCTGTTAAAGGTTTGGATATGATATTTTTTAGAAAAATAATGGTATTGTTCCAGTCCCGTATTACGTATCATTGTTTTAAGTTTTTATAGTGACTATCACGCTCTGGTTAGCTCGGGCGTGTTTAGTAAACCGTGATGCACAATATCCGACTTAATGATTTTGTTTTTGTTCGATGTTATAATAAAACCTATATGAGTAAAGATAACTTCAAAACTTAAAACAACTAAATTTTTACTCGACACATCAAAAAAGGAGGATCTTAATTTTTCTATTTTTTTTGCCCCTCCTTTCGTCCCTTTCCCATAAGCTCGTTACCTCAAAAACTTTTTACGAGGTGCACTGATAGGTACCTACATAATTTTTTTTATTCAAATGTCGGTGCTCGTCGCGTAGTCCCATTTAAATTTGAGCGACATAGAAAGCAAGAAAGAAATAATTTATAAAGAATATCCCAAAACTACCTGTAACCTGTAAGGTGTTACTCAAATTTATAAGGGACTTGACGTGAAGCATGCGTGACAGTGATACTTATCATTCGAATACAAAATTTCACACAGTGCAAAATTACGAGAAAACGCTCATAAAAAATAAAGTCGAATTAAGAAATAATTGAACGAGTCAAATATCCTCTGGAAAAAACACTGTTATTTTGAAATCACAAACACACCCTTAAATTTAATTTACTTATAATATGTAGGTACAGATTTATTCGATAAACTCATAACGCTCCTTTACCAACTCTGTTCAAACGTACATATAAGATTACAAGACGCATAACGTCAATAAAAATGTCTTCTAGGAATCAGATCGCATGCATTCAATGGGACCATTGTAATAAAATCTCACGAAGTTCGCGCTCAACCAACAAAGTTACAACAGGCAAACTGACAAAACTTGAAAAAATCATTGATATCGAGTTAATAGAGGCTCGTTTTCAACCGAAGATTCTGACTTAATTGATCCCGCAGCAAAAGGCGACTACAGCAAGATTATAAGAACAGTAGATAATTAAAAATAATAAGGTACCTAATTAACTGATTACCTAGCTATGCAAAATTAATAATTTTATAGCAAAAAAATCTTCATTTATACTACAATGACAGACCTTTTTTATGTAAATATCTGATAACTAAGTAAATACAGGTCAGTGCAAATCATCGACCGACGTAAACGTAATATCCCGCTAAAATCACAACATGCCAATCAGAATAGCTTTCACATAAAAATTATAAGTACCTAGGCAACTTCCTCATAACTGTAGGTACGTATATTTTTAAAGTTAGTAGCATGATAATTATATTTATATTCATAGATTCATTATAATGTTTACAAAGGAACCTAGATTTTCTCTACCCAATCTAACTGATTCAACTACTTTATATTCAAATTACTAGTAAATTATTAGATGCAAATTAGGTAGGTACCTACTTAAGTTTTTTTAGGTTTTTATTTTACTCACGAAGTTCTAACTCCGAAAAAGTTTAAGTATCTACACATCTACCTATATCACATTTTCGATCTAGAGTACAAAGTCTATTACTAAAATATAAATGACATCATTTCTAAAATAATATTTACGTTTTTTACTTTCTTATTTTGAAATTAATTAGTACCTAACACGTTTCAAAAACAAAAAATCCTGTATGTTATTAAACGGCTGTAAAATAACTAAACATTTTAAAAGAAAAAACTAATCACAATCCGGCTGAATAAACAAAACTGTGTTAAATACAGATAAGTAAATAAAAAAGTAAAATTTACCGCCATCCTGTTCTAGTTTATGGTGCTTCCGTTTCAAACTTCGGCGTTCTTTCACGAATGTAAAATTAGACAGTAAAAGTTAATACACAAACAATATTTTACACGTCAACAGATTTCACAATTTCCACATAAATTATTTAAAAGTCGATAAAAACCATTTTTATTCTAAAATTTTAACACCAGTCACTACACGTAGCGGGTCGGACTTGAAAATGATTCGAATTTCAAATGACGCCAGGGGCAGTGACGTCACATGAACCGGTTGAGGATGCCTTGTACAGTGCACAACATTGCTGGCACGAAAAATTTATATAAACGAATTAAACCTTATTCGCATAAACATAAAGTTGATTTTAATCGTTTCTATTTAGGTTTAATATGAATTTATTTGTAGAAGTGTACGTTCCGTGTAATTCAAGCGATCTAGCGCTGAATTTTTCAAGAAATGCTCGTCACTCGAGTAAAGTAAATATTGAGGCTCGGTAAACAATACTATGCCTCTTCTAATGTGCGTAATGCTATGTTTTAACAGAAGGTTTATATGAAAATCTTATGCAAACAATTGTAAATGACTGGTCTAATCTTTTCAATTCAGTTTTGCCCTTACTTCGTGTAGGAACTTTCGGACTTTTAACTCTTAACTTCCCTTAACTCTTAACCCTCCTAGTACTGCCTGATATAGTCCGTATATTACTTACATACATACACATACATACTTATAATACTCACTTGGGTTATTTGCTATATCTAGCCATGTGAATTCCCCAAGCCGAACATACTAAGTGTCACGTAAGGAACCTATAATATGCTACGCTGATGTCATATTATTATAGCGTTAGGAGATTTCGTCTTTCCTTGATATACAATCATTGCATTCTTCCTTGAGTTCATAATTATCTACCTTCTGGCCACAGTCCAATCAAGGCCGCCGTAAGCGGGCGTGCAAGGCGCGTACTGCACGTGGGTGGCACGTCCGGGGGAGCAGAAATGGATCACGGATTTCTTGATAGTTGGAAGCGACGACGCTGCAAAACAAAAACTACAAAATGGTATTGCACGCGGGTGCTCATGCAGCTAGCGGCGGCCCTGGTGACCACTGTCTAGTCACTGGCCCAACAGTGGGACCAAAGCCTGGTCCCACTGTTACAGCATTGATAACGAGTGGTTTTAACGTTGGATTCCTCAAGCAAACGCGTCAATGATGACTTTGTTTTCAATAAAATTTCATGAGCGATGATGACTAGAGAATATTTCTTATTTACTCGTTTCTCAACAAAACGAAGAGATTTTAAAATGCCCTCAGTAAATTTTGCTTACAAGCAACATTTTTTTTCTGATTAAATACAAATTACAAGCATATTATGTACTTAAGGGAGTGGCAATTCCAAATTCTCCGCAACTCAAGGATAGGACAAGGAACTTAAGCTAACTGTCTTATTAATAAACGTGGTGTAAAGACACTCTGAGTCTAATATGTTTTTGTCTTTTTCTAACCCTTGAATTTAGAGAATCACATGACAAGGACAAAAAATTTAAACCTGGAGTAACTTTACGCCGCGTTTATTAATAAGACAGAAAATGTATCGGTCATCAACAATCATAACTTAGTTTAGTTAGTACCTATTGTGGTACCATCCACGACCTTCCTTATCGTATAACACGTTCATATTTTCCTGTTTTGTTACTGGGATCGGATCCTTACGTCATCCTGGCGCAATGTTATTGTGGAATCAACGCACACTAGCCGTCGCTGGAAAGGTGTTACATACATAATTATAGAGGGCATAAAGATACCACATAATCAATCAAGGTTTAGTTAAAAAAATTAAATCTCTTACTTACCTAACATAGAGAACTTTTCAATGCTATTCTCGTAATATAACACTACAACCAATAGGAATGGAGCAATCCCGTGCCATGCCAAAGAGAGAGAACTTTTCTATACTGTACCACGCTACAACCAATAGGAGCGGAGCAACAAGTGTCCCGAAGCGAAGAGGGCGTCCACTTAATAATATTATGTTGCTCCTGCAACATATTAGGTATAATATACCTAACCTGAAAAGTTGTTTGCTTGAACGCGCTAATCTCAGGAAGTGCAGGTACCTACGAATTGAAAAATTCTTTGTGTTGAATAGTCCATTTAATGAAGAAGATTATAGGGTATATAACATCACGCTACGACCAACAGGAGCGGAGCAAAAGTTACCCGAAGCGAAACGCGGGCGTCTATCTAATATCTTTAAACGAGCAATTCTTGTATATTTATTTATTTATTTATTTATTTATTTATTTATTTATACCTATATATATAATCACGATCTCGGAAACGGCTGCAAAGATTTTCATGAAAGTTACAGATTAGGGGGTTTTTCGGCTCAAGGAATCGATTTATCAAGGTCCCAGGTTCGAGAAAAGCTCGGTTCCCGTTTTTTCCCGATTCCCGATGTTTTAAAAACATCATACTGACGCCATCTATGAAACATTAGGATAACTTCTATGAGGTACGGTTTGTTTGTTTCAGTAGTAACTAGATGGCGCTCGAATATATTTTTGTTCGGCTAATAGATGGCGGAATTCCTCGTATTTCTTGCGATTCATACTAAATATAATTTTCTACCGAGCAAAGCTCGGTCAACCAGGTACTTAGTGTATTAAACAGAAAATAAAAAAGGCATTAATGAGAATAATTATATTTATTAACAACTTAATACCTTCCTAAAATGTAAATTACTTTACCAACTGAATACCTTCTTAAATATAAATAACTTACATAATATCTCACTAAAATAATTAATAACGTTTAACTTACAAAAGGAATGCGCTTTATTCGCTGATAGATTCGAGTGGAGGCGTATGGGGGCTTGCCTTTACGTCAGACACAACCACAGACCTACACTTGAATTGTCAAACTAAAAGCATATTTATTACCCTTGTTCACTGTTCAATTTACCATGTAAGCAAAATTTACTTACGACATTTTAAAATATCGCCGTCACGATACAATGAACCTTAGTTATAAGGACGGAAAGCGGGAATTTGTGTGCGGTGATTTTAAAACAAATTCCATTAAGAACGTGAACGCAGTAAGTAGACAGTGAAGAACGTAATGAACAATACTATTGTTTTAGAAATGGTAATTAAAGTTAGAATATTAAGTACGATTTATAACATAGTGTATTATCGATACGTTTGAAATGCGAATGGGTACCTACTCCGCGCGATTTTAAATAGTTTTTTGTTGTTGGTAAAACAATTAAAAATTGTGTGTAGGTACCTACCCCATTTATATACAACTAGTCAACCCGCCCTCGTTTGGAAAATAAAAATGAAATGATTTATTTCGAACTTGGTTTTTACAAACACTTTTCGAATGCCAAACTACGACATCGCTTCCACAAATCCCTACGATGAGTGGCCTTGGTAGAAGAAGCGGCAAGAAACTCCCAAGGAGTTTTTTTCCGACTCACAGTTAGTTACAGAGAGCACTTATCACTACTTAAGGTTATATTCAAACTCATGTGCAGGCTGTTTCATCTTGAAAATATTCATCCAGTTTATAATAACCCTTCGTCATAAGAATGTCCTTTTCACTTCGGGGCTCAGAAGGCTGATGCTGATTTTAATCCGACTTACTTGATAGTTACCGTTTTACTCGTATTATGACTAAATTATAAAAAATATCAAAAAAAACTTAAGTAATATGTTATTCCTATGTCTAAGCTATATTACTGTGATATTACAGTAGGCAAAGAGTAATAAACACACACACATCTTTACAAACTTTTGCATTTATAATAGTAGGACCTTAGAGTAGAACATAGGTATACAATTTAATACCTACTGTTATAACATGATATTCAAAGTATTCCCAACTTCACGTAGTCTCGTACGAGAGCGTTGAATCGTATTTGGTATTGGTGGCTCGCTTTGATTTCAAAATTGTCAATGTCAATCCCATCTTCGGGTTTTGGTGCGTTGTCTTCCTCCACCGTTATGAATAGCAGACACAGCGCTCCCAGTACCAGCCCGAATGGGAGCATCTGAAAGGTATTTATATTATTGTATGTTGTATTCTATTATTGAAAGGTATTTTTTAACCACAGATAGTTTTTAACAGACTTTAAAATAAGACGGTTCTCAATATTCTACTGATTTTTATGTGTCTTACCTACCTAATAACTTTGGTCTGCGTGAATCAATTTTGGTATGTAGGTACCTAATTATTTTTGGCATGTACCTATGTTCAGTTAAAGCATTAAGCCTTAGTAACAGGTTTCTACTATAAACAATTTTTCTACATGAAGTCCCTATTGGGAATAAGGGATCCTGAAAATAGAGATCTTCTTCACAACTTACGTTCCAAGTTTTGCTTTGGTGTAGGTAAACAACACGCACCATTATTTCATATGCGATTCTTGAAGTCAAGTTTGCAAGCTTATATGAGTGCAGCGCGTGAAGGTGTCTTGATCGTACCTTAGAACTTGTATACAATATCTACTTGTAAACAGTTCCGTACAATTGTTAAATGGCAATTATTGCACGTTCTTAATTGCATTCTATTCAATTGTTCTTGCATGCGCAAGAAAATGACATCATGTAGGTAAATGAGCCATCTTAATTGATAATTTTGACAAGTCTAATTTCATTACATTAGCGCGTTAAGTTAAGACGCAGGTGTAGCCGTAGAATCTATATTACCTCTTTGACATCCTCACGAAAATCCTTCTCGAGATACACAGTCTCAGGTTCGATTCCCAGTCGCTGAAGACACTGACTGAATGTGTCGTAGTAATGGTTGAAGTATTGGTGCAGATGGT
The DNA here is from genome assembly GCA_905404135.1 of Hesperia comma. Classification (NCBI taxonomy): domain Eukaryota; kingdom Metazoa; phylum Arthropoda; class Insecta; order Lepidoptera; family Hesperiidae; genus Hesperia; species Hesperia comma. The sequence goes on from FR990039.1 coordinate 4,789,565, forward strand.
TCGCCCTGAACTCCTCGTCAGAGCCACAGATCAAGAAATATATGAGGTCTGTGACTGGTTTTCCTTCTTTTACCATCTGGTAGTCCACTACTGCTAGATGCAGCTCACCGTCCTAAGGATTAGATGTTCAGGAACATAAATAATGCTTCCTACACGCTCATAATTTACACAATTTAAGGCAGGTTAAAACGATTGTTGGAGCGTTAACATTTTTAAATTATAAGCATGCTAATGAATATTATCATCTTCTTAACACAAGACGACCCACTATTGCCCACGGATCTCTTCTCAAAATAAGAAGATTACGGTTATACAACCGTAATCTGCCATGGGATGGGATGATAGACTCTTCGGTAAGGTCACCGTACAATGTTATCTAGTTCTTAGTACAATACTTACATCATCCACCTTCTGCAAGATATTACTCGGTCTAAAATCCCCATGAATCAACATTATCTTGCGTTCAGGATTAAAGAACTTCACAAAAGTTTCCTTCTTCATTTCATTTTGAAAGAAGATTGCCACTCTTTCTTTGTATATTTCGTCAGTAAATTCAAGAGCAGTTGCAATGCTCTTGTTGATGAAATCTGCCATGGACTCATTTGGCGAACTAAATTTTAGTTTGGCTATAATCTCTGCGTATTTCTCCGGCTCATCTTTTTGGAACGCTATGGACAAAGCATGAAACATAGCCAACGCTTCTACACCTTTCGATGCATACTCCCAATCGACGCATTTGAATCTGTCGAAGGATTTGAATCCTTTATCCGTTAAATCTTCAAGAACTAGTAATTCCTCCCCGTAATTTTCCACGCATCCATAATATTCGGGAAAAAACAGTCGATCTTCTTCGGGAAAATTGTGGGTTTCTTCCAACTGACGGAATTTTGGAAGGATCTTGGTATAGAATGTAATTTCTATCTCGTATATTTGAGTGTCAGTCATGGAGCGAACTCTCTCTCCGAGGATGGCTACTTTGGAGAAGAGTTTCAGGTCTTTCTTTCCTGAAGATGAGAGTGAGATGGAGAAAAGGCGAGATGTGTAGTTCGCTCCGCCGCTTGAAATGGGTTTGAAGGTAGTTTTGGTTTCGTCGTATCCAAGGTCTTTGGCTATTCTGGAAACAACTTCCAGCAGTCTGCGTGCTTCACCCGCCATGGTGGAAGGTTTCATGAGGACTGATGGAGAGGCTTTTCAGTGTTATAATAAGGTAGGTGCATGCATAATGCTTTTTACGATAGACGATAGAGCCATTTTGTTTCTCAATTTCCGATTTTGTTTTTTTCTTTTTTTATAATGTTTAGGAAGTAATATATACCTAAGTTAATTTATAATGATCATCCCCAATATCTTATGTTGTCTTATATCTTATTTTGTGTTGTTGTTGAAATAATTGCTTTTTACAAAAAAAATAACCGACTTCAACCTTCATAAGCAGAGATAACTCAAAAAATACTCGCCAGATGGCTGTATGTATGGATGTATGTGTAAAGTTCTCGTCACTACAAATTAATCAAGCCCAAAGACTAGATAAGTGCAGTAAATCGTTGAGGAGTTCCCTCGACTGTCTTTCAGCTTCATCAGATCGACACCAGACCTTCATGAAATTGTAGCGCTTTCATGTAGTTATGAAAACATTAACAAACACACTAGTCGTCCCTACAATTTTCGAAAGTTGCCCTCGATTTCTCCAAGATGCCATCATCAGATCCTGGCGATCCTTTTAAAAGGACCCCACTGCGGATATCTACTTTACAACAAAAAAAAGAATTATCAAAATCGGCCCATAAACGACGAAAAAATCGCTGAACAAACATAAAAAAAAGCATATATACGGTCGAATTGAGAACCTCCTTCTTTTTTGAAGTCGGTTAAAAATACAATAGGTTCGTAGCTCGTAACAATAATTCGAATAGTTATATCAAACGTATTGATTCGGCAGTTGTATAAATAAACTACATGTGTTGTACAGTTGTATTGTACATAGGTATGTACATGTCTGACACAACTTTAATCGTGTTGTTCCCGTATCGTACATTATAAATTATTATTTATTTGCAAATCAGACAATCTAACCATCAAGTAGTTCCGTTATTGTTGAGCTAATCACCAACACAACATGCTTATCTGATAACTATGAATCTTGAAATTACTTAGTTATGAAGTGATACTTCTCAGGGACGCCGGTAGCTACATGAGCACCAAATCTGATATAATTTTTTTTATATTGAAACTAGCGACCCGCCCCGGCTTCGCACGGGTGCAATAACTATTTAATGGATATTTATACATATAAACCTTCCTCTTGAATCACTCTATCTATTAAAAAAAACGCATCAAAGTCCGTTGCGTAGTTTTAAAGATTTAAGGACACAAAGGGACAGAGAAAGCGACTTTGTTTTATACTATGTAGTGATAATATCCTGTGACCCACCGTAGTCCATTTGATGCCCTCTCGAAAGGATCGCCCACGTACTGTGCACGACTTGAACGCCCGCTTACGGTATCCCTTGTACTTCTATAGGATGAAGCAGTGGAGTTTATCCAGGAACAAATGTCGTTAGATATAGGGGTAAAAATAAAAAGTAAAACTAATTTAATAACTATTGTAAATTATATTTAACAATCCCTGAAATACGAGTATATCTCCTCTCTACATTCCATGCAAACTATCTTTTATACAATACAAATATAACATTTCAATTTAAATAACCATCAAATATCTAACACTTCTATTAGCTCAATGACCAGCAAATAAAAACTCTTTTCTTCCACAAACTCTTTTCTTTTGTTTATTATTCCAAAGAAGATTAAAAAAGATCATCATCGATTTACATCAGTCTCCAATATTTCTACAGATTTCTTCTGCGGGTAAACTTTGTGGACGCGTTTCCTGTGTGTATATAGAGAGGCGCTCTGTCTGAATGTACATCCGCATATCTCGCACGCCAGAGGGCGCTCGCCGGTGTGGATTAGTTCGTGTTCACGAAGGCCTTTTTTATCCTGAAAAAAAAATATGTTAAAAGTTTAATAGCAACGCTATTTTTTTATTATTTGATAAAATGGTTCTTAATTATTTTCAATTATTATTTAATTGTATTTTTTTGTGTGTCGCAACCGTGTACCGTGTACCGATTTTGATAGCTTCTTTTTTGTTAGAAAGCTTCTGCTCACATTTGCTCTTATATTTTGAGCGACATCTGACCGGTAGTTTTTGACTTATTTTTAACAATAAATATTTACCACATAGCTTTTCATTGGATGTTTCGATTTTCATAATTTTTTTTATTCAAAACTTATAGTCTAGTAGTCTGACGTGTTGTTTTGATATATTCATATCTCAAACCTACTCTGAAGGCCTTCCCACACTGCTGACATATTTTATCGCGCGCATTCTCTTTGATCCCGTGGTGAGCGCGACGCACGTGCCGAGTGATGCAGCGGCGAGTCGCTAGTGCCTGGAACAAAATATCCGCTCCTTTTGGTCGTAGCGTGATATAGCCTATAGCTTTCCTCGATAAATGGACTATTCAACACAAAAATATTTTTTCAATTCGAACCAGTAGTTCCTGAGATTAGCGCGTTCAAACAAACAAACAAACTTTTATCTATTTATAACGAATCTCTTATTGATCGCGATCGGAGTATAGTGAAATTAGTGACATAGCGTACTGTCTCACCTTATCGCAGACAGGACACTTGTGTCGCGTGGTGCCCATGTGTTTGTAGTTCATGTGGTCTTGTAGCTCCCCCTGCGAGCGGTAGCCTTTCTCACATTTGTCGCATTTGTATCTGAAAATAAAAAAAAAATAACTTCGTAGTTATATTTATTATTAACCCTATGTTCATGGCGGGAGTTCAATATTGCACACTTATTTTTGCAAGATTTTATTTAACTTGCAAATTCGATATGCAAACTGATTAGTAGTTCTTATTCTGCGGACTTAAATTGCACATAGTCAGGACCGCCGTAAGCAGGCGTGCAAGGCGTGCACCGTACGCGGGCGGAACACATGGGGTGGCAAATAGACCACGCCGGGGCGCCATAAAAGTACATCTATATGACGTTGGTATGGTCAAGGAAACTCCAACAGTTAACAGCAGTAATGACCTGATGTCATATTTGTCCATATTTTGAGCGAAAAAATAACCCACAGCTAATAACTATTTGTCAGTGGTCGGACACCTGCCATTGGTACCGCGCCATTGGTTTTGGCGCGTGGGTGACAGAGACAGCGCCTTACAGGTAAGGCAAACTGTAAGGCGCTGTCTCTGTCACCCACTCACCAAAAGATCCTTATAGGACTATGTACGTTATGGTGGTGCGGTCTTGGCAGGGTTTATTTTTGTATCTCGATACGTATTACATTTTGTATTTATATGGGGCCGACTCTACTTGTATAGCGAAGGGTCCCTGGTTTGATTCCCGGGGCAATCATTTATGTGACAGCTGATAATAAATTGTTTATGTATAAGGTGTCAACTCTAAGACACAGGTTTCCCAGAGGGAAGTGAGTGCTGAATGTTAGTTTAAAATAAAAGATAGAGATATAAAAAAAGTCTGTTTATTTTATAAATATTCATTAATAATTTAATATTTGAAAACAGTCTTTTAATATTATACTAAATTACATAATATTATATATTATTCAAGTAATATTTAAAATTAAATACAGCGCCATGAAAACACTAGCTTCCAATTTAGCTAAAAGTTCCAGCAATTTTTACCCGATTGAGTCAGAAGGAGGGTAATGTTTTTGCTAGATAGCGCTCTATGCTTTATCTATAAAACAATACAATATACAGACTTGGTCCTATATAAAATTTATGACTTATAGAGAGAAAGAACAATGATACATTGCATGAATTCTTTTTAAAAAGTTACTGAAAATCTTAAAACGTATTTTCTTCTATACAAAAAAGTACTTATTATAAATATTTTACAATGACTTCCTGCACAAATAACGACATCTTCCACATAACCCAATTTCATAACTTCCTCTACTACACGCTAGATGGCGCTAGTTGGTACTCGAATATCAACGGCACCCCTCTCCGGAGGCGCGGTTTCTAACACTTGCACCTCTTTCCTAGCGGCCGGATATATATTGTGGACTCTCTTCTTGTGTGTATATAGCGAGGCGTTCTGTCTGAACGTCGCGCCGCAGATTTCGCACGACAGAGGGCGCTCGCCCGTATGGATTCGCTCATGTTCGCGAAGGCCTTTTTTGGTCTGGAAATGGCAGAAAAAAATGTTAATAAGATTACAAATGTAAAAGTTTGTGTTTGCGACTCATTGTCGCAAGAACACCCGAACTGAACCAAAACTTAATTTATAGGACGAATAATAACATAAAAAACCGACTTCTAAATCGATAAGTATAAATAATTAAAAAACTATCCGTCAGTTGTCGATGTATTTTTATGGGACCAGACGATAACCACTTCTTTTCGAATATAAAAAAAATATCAAATAAGGCTACACCCAGAACACCATAATATAAGAAAAAAAAACAAATTGAGTATCTCCTCCTTTTTTTAATTGGTTATGAATGAGTGAATACTTAGTAATTTCCAATTAAATATGGTAAATATCTAATATTGCACTTGTATGAATTAGGATTAGTTCCTCGACTAGTAGTACTACTAGTACATAGAAACCAATACTTACATTAAAAGCCTTTCCACATTGCTGGCATATTTTATCCTTCTTATCCCGGATCCCCTCATGCGTGCGCCGCACATGATAGATATAACATTTGTGGCTCGAGAACGGCTGAAACCAATAAAATAACCCAAACTTAACACCCCATAGGAATTGCGCATATTACGACGCGGCAACGGACCTACTAAATCGAAAGCATTCAATTATGATCTTTATGTCTATGAACGTGAACGGTGTCTGTGCATTTCTCAAGCCCAAGGTTTCCAATGTAAGCGGGAGTGCAAGGCGTGCATTACACGCGGGCGGCACGTGTGGGGGGATTCGGCACGGGATATTTCAATAAAAGTAAACTGATATCAGCTTAGTAGTAGAAGCAATGGGAAGGGGGGTATAAAACAATATGCACGCGGGCACTCATGCACCTAGCGGCGGCAGTGCTCGAGCACGCATGTTTGGAGCTTTACACCTGTACTAATACTACTAATGTACGATCTGTGCACTAACAGTCACTCAACTACATAGAATACCTAGAATCGACGCGCGCCACAGGGCTGCGAGCAATTTAAAACCTTATAACAATTACCTTATGACACAAGTGACATTTGTACTGCGTCTGCCCCAAGTGGTGGTAGTTGACATGGTCCCTCAGCTCCAGGCGAGATCGGAAGCCCTTGTCACACATCGTGCATTTGAACCTAGAAACAATACATCTTGTTACAAAACACCAAGAAATACAAAAAATACTTTGAATATACCATAATTGTAACATTAAATGTGTTTACATGGCAATATATGTATTGTATTATAATCTTAAATTTAATTTAATTGAATCTTTTAAATTGGAATGTTGATCAATACTACTTGCAATTTCAAATAAATTTACATTTAACCGATTTGTGGTAACATTTTGACATCTCAACTGGTGGTCTTATTTCAACTAATTTAATGACAATAAATAAAATAAAATAAAATAAAAATGTTTTAAATTATGCTCATTATCACGTGACCTCATCAAATAGCATGACGTCACAAGCACATGTAAACACATATAATATTTGAACTAACAAAAATAACGGATTTCCACATCAACAAGAAATAAAATGGCCTCATTAACATAGTCCCAAGTCAACTAAATACAAATTATTCGTGATAACACTAGGTAACCAGCCACTAAGGAAAAGTTAAGAGGTAGTATACAAAGTAAAATCATTCGAATCTTAACCTCCTCCTTTTTTGAGGAAGGTTGAAAACAGAGATAAAAACATGTCTCACGTTAACGTCACCGAAGCCTGAATCACGCTATCGAAGATTTGTACGCCGCCCGCATATTTACAATGCCCCGAGAACATTCACTTGGGATTGGGACCATCCGCAGGCATGTTGTCACGCCTAAAGGAAGATCTCCTTTAACCAAAGGTTACTTAAAAGTTTTTCTAATTTGACCAATTGGAATAAGATCCCGCTACAAAATTGCTTTCACAGAGTATTTAAAATTTTATGTATAATCAGGGAAAGGGCATCTTTTATTTTTTCAGTTTTAATAAAATTCTGAGACTAGAAGAATCTGCAAATTAAATAATCATTTCAACCCAAAAACTACTAGCCTTGTAAACACACATATAATGTACAGAAATAATACTGACTTCACATAATAATTTCATTATCAGCACTTACCACATATCCATTCCTTTTATAAAACGCATACACTTTATTTCAACTTTATTTGTGCCATTAAAATAATGGAATAGTATAGTCATATGTCTGTCTGTCGTAATTATTATTAGTTTGTTTATGTGTTTAAGGGTCAGCTCACACCGAGACGCGACGCGACGCAACGATACTGGAAGAGGCCAGTGATTTCGAGCTGCGCCGCGCGTCGCCGCGAGACGCATCTCAATGTTGAGAGGTGCATCGTAAAAGTAGGCAATCTTGTACGCCGCGCGTACCGACGATGCACGGCTGCGTAGCGATGCACCGCGCTGCACCGCGCTGCGCCGCGAGGCGTCACTAGACGCAGCGCTGCATGAAGCAACGTATTCTGAATTGTCACAATGAAATGTGTATCTTTTCGTGTAGAAAATAAAGTTCTATTTTGAGCCGCTCTTTGAAAGACTGCGCGCAGCGTCGCGTCGCGTCTCGTCTCGGTGTGATTTGACCCTAACGCGCCCGATTTATTTCGTACTTATAAAACAATAAATTCATACATATAAAGACTACGTTAAGTAAAGTATTTAATTTAATAACGAATATAACTTACTTTTTACAAAAAATAACCAACTTGCGCTTGTTGCACGCGGCGCAGTCCTACGACAGTAGCGCCACCTATATCGTTTCGTTACAAGTATATGTCTAGTGTACTGTGTAACAGACAGACACTCACTTGAGTATATCCCCCTTGGCGTGCACCAGCGTGTACTTCAAGTGCACCTCGTACGACTCGCGCGACACGAAGCGCTTGTTGCACGCGGCGCAGTCGTACGAGGGGCGTGGTGCGTGTAACTTCGCGTGCGTAGACAGTAGCGCCACCTGGATCATCTTGCCGCAGGTCGGGCATTGGGAGCGCGCGGGGGGGCCTTGGTGGATGCTGCGGGGGGAGGGGGGGAAATAAGGGTAGATTGAGAGAATGTAATCGTGTAATCATGATTACTGATTACTTGTAATCATGCATATAGATCATAATTATTTTTTGGATGTAACGAAAGGCTTCTGAGCGTCATACGAGATGTTATTACGGTCTTTGTGAGGATATTTCAATGTCTCCAGATGGAATAGTAAAATCCGTAATGACGATGAATTTAGGGCAAAATGCTCCAAATGAAATTGTAATCTGTTTCACCCATCATAGAAGAGTTAGTTCTGTCAGTCACTTATTATAGAAGAGTTAATGATAATGATTCTTTTTCTAACGTTCTAAAAAATCTATTTTCAACACTTGATGCAACAATTGCAATGAAAGTAACCTACCGTTCATGTTTCTGCAGATGGTTTTTGAAGGAGAACCTCTTGCCGCAGGTCGCACACTTAAACCCTTCTCGATGGCACTTCTGTATGTGAGCCCATCTTTGTTTTTTGTCTCTGTAATTGATAAATAAACTAATTATTTGACATAATTTAATCCATGGATGGACAATTGGTGCAGCGAAAAGGTTAATAATTAATCAGATCGATGTTCCAAGGGTGCTGTGTTCGAATTCAGCGTGGCGAGAATTTATATGATGAGTTTAAATTTCCACTCTTGGTGTGTGTGTGTGTCCTTGTCTTGTGATGTCCACGGCACCCCCGACACAGGGACTCCTAGTATGGGGCTGTGAGTATATGGCTTAATTTTTAATTTAACTTTTCTGTACGCACGCTTGATTGTGGAGTAGGTAAGCTGGTAAATGCGTGACGAGAGCGTTACGAAAAATGTAATCGGGCGAAGCGAATGGATGTTCAGAGGGCGATATGAGTTAGTGGAGATAAAAAGAGTCATCATCAAGAGTCGTCAGGAGTCATATCGTATATTTTGATAGGCAAGAGAGAGCGGTGCGAGCATAGTATTTTGTTTTCTCTTTCTAGTCAATACTTTTGAAAAAAAGTAGCCTATATGTTGACTCTGGGTCTTCAACTATTTTCTCTACTAATTTCATCTCAATCGGACCGGTAGTTTAGCTGAGTAATCTTCACAGATAGACAGGCTTTCGCATTTATAATATTAGTATGAATATTGGTGGTACAGTAAGGTCATTATAACTCGGCCGTTCTGAACTTTGTTTTCCGAGATGTTTGCGCAGGTACAGTAACTGGCCAATCAAAACACGGCGGCCATGACAGTGTTTTGTGATGCGCTACTTCGTATCACAATTTTGGCCTTAAAATCGACATCCGCGCAGCAACACGTAGAGCGGCCGAGTTATAATGACCTTACTTTACTATAGATACTTACTCAAAGTACTTATCACAGTCGGAACATCTGTACCCCAGCGGGGTCGGTTTATCTCGCATCGCCTTGTTCACCCGCGGCCGCGACCCGGGGTTCTTTGTGAACGGGGTTTTTCGTTCACCCTGCAACAATTACATTTATAATTGACTTTATTACCTGTGGTCAAGGTTCAATTTAGATTGTAAGCTAAATTTACTTATGACATTTTGAATTCTTAGCGTCAATTCCGTGCCATTGCCATTTCCGTGCAGTGCCGTTGCCATACATACGAATTCCATAACAATAATTATGATTGTTAAAACAAAAACTGACTTCAACATTAACAAGTAATAAAACCAACATCATCAACTAATTGAAGACAATTAAGACAATATCAAGGATGACTTAAAAACTACTCGTCAGATGTCGCTCTAATTAAGTGACATCTCAGAACAATCTTCACTTTGCGAATAAAAAAAAATCATCAAAATCGTACCAACCACTTAAAACATGTGAGGTAACACTCATACACAAAAGCGTACTAAAAATGGGAACCTACTTTTTTAAAGTTAGAACACATACCTTTTTAAACCGTTTAGGCACGACGACGTTTCTCATGTCGTGAGCCTTCTTCAGATGTCGCAGCACGTCTAACGTGTCGCAGGTTGTAAACGAACAGTAGTTACACCCGTGTCGGGCGTAGTGGGCGTGTCTGTGCTCGTCTAGCTCTGTGGAGCTTATGTATAGGTGACATATCGGGCACTGGGAGGTCTTGCGGCGCTGGAAGGTTGACATGTTATTAGGAGAAGAATTTTGGTTGTAGTATTTATTGGCGTCAGAAGGAGGGTTATGTTTTTCAATGGTCATTTCTTTGGTAAACCCTAGAGCCTAAACGTGTTGCACTCCGCCATTAAAATTTGGCCGTAAGGTCTCCTATTGGTCAAAAGTTTTGTTTAACTGTTTATGCTAGTGCCGCACTCTGTCGCCAAAATTTAGCAGTAATATCTCCTATTAATTAAACCTAGGCCCGTATTAATAAATCGCTCTCAATACCGATCTCAAGAGTGATCTCTGTTGATACTCTCTCAAGTTGTAATCGGCATCTCAAGATCGCTAGTGATTAATAAACAGATATTAAGCGCGTATCGACTGATACCGATCAGACCGATCTTAAGAGGACTTTTTGATGGACGATTGGGTCGAATGGCCGAGTGATAACAACGTTCCGTAAGTACTTAAACTTATTATTTTAAAATAATGTAAAGATTAATATTTTATGATTTCAAAAGTCATTAAAATTCATTTATTTAATACTAAAATATGAAATAAAGGAATAGTCATTGTGTTTATAAGACTGTAAATAAATAGTTATTTAATAACTTTTTAGTAAAAATATCTTTACGATAGATGAAAGGGAACGTGTAAGTATTCTGTAAAAAAAACAGATGACATGACATTGACATTCTGCTTGCCGATCTCTATGCTTTGCCGGTTGTTGTCTATGACATCATATATAAGTTTAAATAAATAAATTAATTCGAGTGAAATGGCTTCAAAAAAACATGTACTCGTATTCAGAGCCCTGGAAGGAAAACTGTTCTTGGACATTTAAAAAAAATATTGGATTCCAATTCGAAAGGGTTGTAAGTTTTTTGTATACGATAATAATTATTTTGCCAAAATATATCATCGTAGTAATCAAGTTCATAATAATGAATTTCGTTCAAAATATTTTCAAATTCCATATTCCAGTATTTTCACACACCATCAAACTAGAACTTAAGTCACGGTTTGACTTCATTTGGCACACACGCTCTTGGACAATGTTTTGAGAGCGCTCTCAAGTGCAGAGTTTGATTTATTAATATGCGCGTCACTCAGTTGAATCCTCAAACTTAATAGCGCACTCAAGTCTGTTTTATTAATTTGCACGGCATCTCAAAATCTATCTTAAGATCGCTCTCAAAGCTAAGTGCGATTTATTAATACGGGCCCTATAGTACTTACCGGAACATGTAAAGTCTTGTGCTTTTCAAAGTTACTCTCACTCTTATACCCTTCTATACAAGATTCACATTTGTTTGGCGCGTCCATATAATCAGCTGTCTGTCTCTTTTTCTCTCTACTCTCCAACATTTCTTCCTCCGTCATCTCTGTCGTTGTATAATACTGCTTATACTCATCAAAATTAGGATCAGTTTTCCGTTTCCTTTTAATTGGGTATCTCTTTCTCTTCCTCGCATCAGTCTTAGGTTTAGTTTTTGTGTCGTTAGTTTTTTCTATATAAGTGTCAAAGTCTTCTAATTTGACTTGTTCGTTGTCTGAATAATTTTGTAACTCGGACAACGGAATGTCTTCATCGTCAACGTCTTCTTCTACCTTTATATTGCTAGTAACGATGCCACAATCTATAAAAATATAGGTTTCATCTTTATCTACAACGGAATTAATTTCATGATCGTACGTACTTTTACTTGTTACAGACAGCTTTGATAAACTCTTTTGGCTTTTGATCTGTAAAAAAATTACTTATTTTAAATCATTTAAATACAGTTATTAATGCTGATAATAGTTTTTATCATATACCTATGCAAATTGGGAAATAAAATTTCTTTTAAACCCCCAACCTAAAAAAAGAATGTTTTGAGTTTGACCTATGTGTGTCTGTCTGTAGCATGCTCATAAATGAATGAACAGATTTCAGCCTGTTTTCTTTTACTCAAAAGTTAACTTGTGGTGGTTTTTGGCTTTTTAGCTATGTTTGGTAGACATAGGTCCATCAGTTTAAATTTAAAGAATATCAGCTCTTTCCAAAATATGTAAGGCACTTTTAGTCATCAAATTGAAGTATTGGTGTAAATTTTAATTATCCATACTAATATTATAAATGCGAAAGTCTGTCTGTCTGTCTGTCTGTCTGTGACGTTTTCACGGCTAAACCACCGGTCCGATTTGGATGAAATTCGGAATGAAAATAGTTGAAGACCCAGAGTCACACATAGGCTACTTTTTTTTCAAAAATCAACCCCTAAAGGCTTGAAATAGGGGATGAAAGTTTGTATGAAAAATCTAAACCGCCTGACCGATTTCGATGAATTTGCCCAGGAAGATAGTTGATGACTACCTTCTTCCCCAGTTCCCCGGTTAGCGATATAAACGAATTCCACGCGGGCGAAGCCGCGGGCAAAAGCTAGTTATATAATATTATGAAGATCTGTCTGAGCGTTTCATGATCATCGGCTCATTAAAGGATTTCCTCAGTTGGGAGTGTTTTGAACTTAAATTAACTGTTATAAGGTATTCCTGGAGTGTCTTACATAATAATAATATTTGACTTACCTGTATTCTGCCTTCCTCAATACTAGACAGTTGTTTCTGAGCTATGCACACTTGTTTTCTGAATACACATATTCTTAACATTAACGCCTTACACTCCCAGCATATAAATAGATTTGTGGAGTCTTTGAAAAATCCTTCCTATAAACAAAATATTTGTTTCATTCAAGATTTAGTATTTAGATTCATCTACATTGCATAGATGCTAGTGGCAAAGTAACCGCTTATGGCATAATTTCTTGAGCACTTCCATGCTTCCGATGGCACATAAAGCCGTCATTTCCGAATATTATCGAATAATATGATTCGTTATGCAATGCTGGAGGCCTTCGGGCAGCATGAAAACTTCCTATACTGGGTTGGCCACTCTTCCCTCTGCCAATTCACACTGGAGCAGCGTGGTGGAGTATGCTCTAGACCTCCTAAATAATGAGGAGAAACCCGTGCTTAGTAGTGGGCCATTTTGTTGTAGCCTATTGCATAGATTGCGAGTTACAAGTCTGTCTTATAAGAATGTAAATTAAAATGTTCTCAAAAGGTCGCCAAAGCGTATTTGGGCAATATTAGACAGCTGATATTGATATAGGCTGAGCCCAGCAGTGGGCAAGTTGTTGCAAAGGTACAAAAAGAAAATAACAACAAGCTATCTTATTGTGTGAAGCGATCTTTTGCATTTTAATTTTTAACGAATTCTGACAAAAAACGAATGATAAACTTTAGGAAAAGGTACGGTGAGTGTACAGTTTAAATTTTATTAATAATAAGAGCGTTAAACTTACTTTATAAGCTTCTAAATCGTACGAGAGCAACCAGTACAAATTATTAACTCCGTCCGGTATTCTACATAGTTGAAATAGTTTACGATCGACGCTCAGACACGTACAACACAGTGTTCTTATGTCCGCTTCACAAAAATCATCCATTTTTTAATAAAAAACTTTTAAAATAAGTTCCACACAAACTTTATTTATTTACATTTATCTCATTTGTCACTTTTACTACACATTCAATAAAGAGTGAACTTCAGAATCAGAATGCTAACAACTGGAAATGAAAATGGCGGCCTACCACAGAGTAGCACCTAATCCTCTGGGACAGAGTATTTAAAATTAAAATAATTATGAAACATACGAAATCACAAGAATTATTGAATAACATGAAAAATATAAAAATACTGAATCAGTAATAACAATACATAATACATACACTTCATTCATTGATGTAATCAAAGATGTATTAAATATCTAGATCGAACATCGAATCCGCGAAAACGAGTCAAAAAGTTGTGGCCAACAGTTAGCCACAATTTTTATATCATTACGCACACATAGACAATAAATGAACGCGAAAAACATCGCCTACACGCACACATGTTTGATAATGTTGCCTTTATTTTTTTGCTTTCATTGTAGGGCGACGCACAATCTAGATATTTAAAACATCATTGGATGTAATGTAACATAATAACGGTAAAAAAAACTTGTGCCCTCCCGTGCTTCGGAGAAGACGGAAAAAATTCGGTTCCGATTTTCATTTTATGGCAGAACACATTTGACTAATGGGTCCCCGAGACGATCAAGTGCGCTTGACAAGTCTACGTGATTGAAGCGAATATTGATCGTTTACGGCGTTGACTTGACGCATTCCTTCAAGCGATCTACGGCTTGACCAGAATTGACAGAAATTTTGATTGACGCCGCTTGATGCACCTACGCTTGATGCGACTTGACAGGACTTGACAAGCTTTTTTCATTAGCAGCCGAAACTTCGAAGATGGCGGACATGGCGGATGACGAAAACTACCGAGACGTGGCCTTGGCAACAAGCGCTGACATAATTACCGAGCGCGATTTTGTGCTATTGCTAATATCCCTTTACAGGGATTATCCTGTACTTTGGAAAATTAAAAGTAAGGAGTATGCTGACAAAAATAAACCTATAAAAAAATAAAAATACCCCATCGCCTCTTTCTTGTTTTTTTTCCTTAATAGATACCGCTAGAGTTATAGCAAGGAATGCCATATCTGCGTTAGAAACCATTTTTGTTTTTGCGACCACAACTTTCATGGGCACAGGGCTGCATGCGACTAAGGCACATGCACTTGACGGGACTTGATGGCACCTTCAATAGGTGTCATGTCCCTCGTCAAGTGAAACCGTCAATCACGTGAGACTTGTCCAGTGCGCTTGATCGTCTCGGGGACCCATAAAACGAAACCCTGGCACTTCTCACACTACGCTATTTATTAGCTACGCGACTGCAAAGAAAGCGACGCGAGGACGCGACGCTTTCATACATTGACAAGATCCGAGTCGCTTGCAAATAGCGTTGTGTGAGAAGTGCCTTACGATTACAGGAAATTATCGGACCTTTGTGATATTTAGCTTTTTGATAAACAAATGTCCTAAGTAACCATATTATGTAAGCATGTAATACTATTCTTGAATAGTTTATCTTTATGATAGTGTAAAAATATCTGAAGAATTCGTTATACAGGGTGGAAAAGGACAACTCCCCAAAACTGAAGGGGGGGGTAGAAGAAACCAAATTGTCACCGTAAATAAACGTGGTATAGCCGAGGACAGCAATTTGTTAAACAAAATGTTCATTTGAAAGTGTAGCGACGTGCGACACAGCGATAGCTACGTACCTACAGTGCACACCTGCGCCAACTTGCGTTGCCATAGCGACAGAGCCGTGCGCGCTTAAAATAGGTACCTAGTTACCGTGCACGTATATCTATGCACTAGCGAACCGCCCTCGCTTCGCTTCGGGACCCGTAAGTATCAACCGCGTAGGTCCCGCTCCCGTAGGAATTTCGGGAAGATAATAAACTATCAGCAAAATTAATTGAGGTTAAATTAAATTAAACTTACAAATAAAGCTTACGACAAAATAATAGCAAAGTAGCAAAGGATCACAGCAAGATTAATTCAGATTAAACTTGGAAACGCGGCAAGTTTGGTATGGCAGTGGGTTCGACCAAATTTGATTACCATAAAAACGGTTCTAGTGTGTTAATCTTAAAAGATAGACATATACTGTCGTGGACATTTTTTTAGATCATTTCAAGAGGAATAATTCTTTCATACATATATTTTTGGTATCTTGAATCGTTTTCGCAACGCATGCAACAAAAGCCCTCGAGAATGAATAATTTTCCCCGTTTTTTCCACATTTTCCATTATTTCTTCGCTCCTAATTGTTGCAGCGTGATGTTATATAGCCTATAGCCTTCCTCGATAAAAGGTCTATTCAACACAAAAAAAAATTTCAATTCGAACCAGTAGTTCCTGAGATTAGCGCGTTCAACCAAACAAACAAACAAACAAACAAACAAACTCTTCAGCTTTATAATATTAGTATAGATACCTACATACCTATACAAACCTATGCAACCTGTGAAGACCTGTACCTGTACCTGATACCTCGAATACCATACCAGGAAGGGAAAGGAAGATCAATATTAAATAACAACACAACTCAGGATTTAATATAAAAGCAAGCGACTCAATGACGTCCCGCATCATGATAATTTCATCTTGAAAAAGACGCAATATCATGCTAGAAACAGGAAGGCGAGACGGAACACTTGACGATCTTCAAATCTTCATCTGCAGCACAGGATCAACTACTTCAGTCTTGAATAAAGGAATACTTCTTCATTCTTCATGATCGTCGACAGCGAAAATGGCGCGAAGCCACGCACCGAGCAACGCGCCGTGTTCCGCCCGAACCAAGTGAGCGCGCCAGCCGCAATGAGGCCCCGTCGTCGTGAGTCTTCACTCCGTCCCCCTGAGGGCACGGGCGGAATCTTCGAGACGATGTGTCTCCTGTAGAGGGTTTCTCTCGCAACCCGTAAAGACGGATTGGTCCTTGTTGTGGCGAATTTCTTCGCTCCGGAGGCTGGCCGGCAGCTGCAAGGCAGAGGGCTGGGATAGGCGGCTTGGGTTGTCGTCCCCATGGTGTTGAGTTGCTGCCGCCGCCGTCTTCACGCTGCCTGAGCGGTCTCGCCCTACCAGGTGGAACCGCCGCTTGCCGCGACGGAAGCCCAGCAGGAGCTGACCAGCGATCAGGTGCGACTCACGGGCAGCAGCAGCAACGGGTTTCTGATTGCTGTAGACTTAGTCGTCATACAGGGTCTTGAGGAGCGCTGCTCCTCTTCTTAAGAGCGTAGACGGCGACTCCCTCCCCTCCCGGATGTTCGCCGCTAGCTCCGCGCATTGCCTGCGCTTTGCCTCCGAAGGAATCTGCCAGTCCCTCACGGGTTGTTCCTCTACAGGAGTATCTTGTCTGGGCTTGGTCTTCTTTGATTTACGCGCGGTTCCTGCGCGGGGTCTCGGGTCGTTAGCAGGTGCCATCAGCGACGTCGCCGACGACTCCTGTACAGTGGCTGCTTCTTCGTACGTTGGTTGCTCTACGCGCGGCGGCTCCGTCTTCCTCTGCGAGTAGCGGAGGGGTCTCGCACCGTCTGACAGTGCCACCGTACCTGCTCGGCGGTTCCGTGCTTCGCGACGGCGCACGGGGCATCCATTGAAGTTGGCCGGATGTGGCCCTCCACAGTTGGCACACGTCGCGGGCTCCTCTCGAGGCCTCGGGCACGTGTGGGCTTCATGTTCTTCACCACACCTCACACAGGCCTGCCGGCGATGGCAGTTGCGTGAGGAGTGGCGGAAGCTCTGGCAGCGATGGCACTGAGCTGGCTTTCTGTGGCCCCTCCAGGCCTCTATTCTGATACCGGGCATGCACAGCAACTCAGTCACTGCGTATATGCCCGGTATAAGGTTTTCAGTTCGGGCCAGGACCGCGTAGAAAACGCTCCCCGGTCTCCCTCTTCGGCCAAACACTTGGCGCACGCCCTTCGGGTCGTAGCCCAAGCGCTGGAGCTCTTCCATGACCTCGTCCGGAGAAGTGTTCGTCGGCAGCCCCTTGACTGCCACTTTGAGGCACCTCTCCGTCAGTGTACCGTAGTTATGCCACTCTACGGAGCTATCTGCTTCTTCTAGGCTGGTCAGGTACGCCCGAACCAGCTCATATTCTTCCATATCTATGGGCCGGAAACGTATCCCACGCCCATAGGGATGCGATTTGGGCGCACGGCCCAGTTCTTCTTTTAGTTTCCGTAGGTGGCATGACCAGTTCGGTAACTGTTCTACGACCAACGGAGGGATCTTCTGCTTCTTTGCCTTCTTCGGGGCTGCGACTTCTTCGTCTAAGGCGGCTGGGCGGTCGGACGCGGCGGGCGGCACGGCTTGGGCGGTGCTCGGCGCGGCGGGCGACGCGGGGCGCGACGTTGCGGTCGGGGCGGCGGTCGATGGCGGTGAACGCGGTTTCACAGCGGCTGAAAGCCGTAGGCGCGGTGTCTCGCGGGCGGTCGGCTGCGGGCGGGCGTGCAGAGACGCGGCGGCGGCCGGTTGCGCGAGCGGGGGCGCGGCGGCAGTTGTCGGCGCACTCGGGGGCGCGGCGCTAGATGGCGCTGCGCGCGGTGACGCGGCGGCGCTAGCGAATGAGCGTGCTGGCGCGGGCGGAGGCGTTGGCGGCTCGGCGAGGGCAACCGGGGCCACTCTCGGAGCCGGCGCAGGCCTTCCACGCAGACGCGGGTCTCTATTCAGGTGAGCGGGCGGGGGTTCGGGCTCCGTGCGCGGGCGCTTGGCTGCTCGTTCCTCCCCTCCTTCTTCTTGTTTTCTCCCCTTGTGGGGTGGCGGCGGCTGGATGGCGCTCTCGAGCGCCCTCCTCTCCTCATCAGGCAGCTCTGGAACAGCCTTCCCCCTCAGCAATCGCTGCCTGTGCTTGAGATGGCGGGCCAGGGCGGCCTGCGCATCATCGGACAGGAGCCCGTGCTCGGACAGCCTGGCTGCGATCACGCGGTCGCGCGCCAAGGCGGTCGCGGGCGATCGGTCGCGGGGCGGATCCGGCACAGGGCTTGAGGATCGCGAAGGGGTCCGGCTGCTCGGTCCCGGTGTCGTGTTGTCATCTCGGGAGGCGGCTTGCGGGGGCTCAGCGCTGTGTATCTCAGCGACTGAGTGGCGGCGTTCTCTTGTTGGGATGCGCGATGGTCCTGCGGCTCCTCGTGACGGGATCGGGGCGGGGCGCTTCGCATCAGCGAGCGCCCGGGGTCCCCTCCCGCCGTCCGTAGAAGGGCTGGGTGACGCTTCATCCGGTTCTTCGGCGGTCGCCGGCGCCTTCTTCAGGTACGCGGCGACGCCGGGCGGCGGAGCTGGACTTGGCTTCTTCTTGGGAAGCATCTGCCCACGGTCTGAGCGCCGTTAGCCGTGAAAACGGCTCGGCGCGGCGCTTCCAATACTGCAGATGCTCCCCTCAATCCGCCAGAGCGGACGGAATGTTCTCCGACGGCGAATTAAAAATTCTCGGCGGAGAAGCGGGTAGTAGCAGATGTCGCGCAATGCGTGGGTAGACCCGTGTGGCTCGTGCAGATGCGGCGAATCCATCAATGAGGCCCCGTTAGGTTGCAGCCTATATTTATAGAGTCTGGAATTTACGTTGCTATGCAGCGCTCGTAGTATGCGTTCATTCATAGACCAATGGTTACTTGTGTATATTTTGTTGTGTATGCTATTTCATCTGTTTTTTAAAACGCAATCCTATTGGATTGCAAAATAATGTAGACTATCTTATTGGATAACAATGTTTGTAAATTTTGTATATAAAGCGTGTATTTTTGGCAATAAATTAATTCAGCTCAGGACCACTCTGAAGAAAGATCTCTTATTTCAAGAAAACCTCTCCAGCTTCTGCAAGCCTTCAGCTCCACTGTAAGAGACCTGCCAGGTTATTCTCGACCTGGCAGACCACCTCTTCAAAAGTTTTTATCACTATCATCAGCCAGCAATGTAACACGAACAACGCGAAAATCCCACTCCGTCGCACGGCGTTCGGACGCGGCGGCGAACAAGAGATCTTATGGTAGTTACATGGAGTCAATAACTGACGTCAGTTACTGACGCGTCAACGCCTCCACGTAAAAATAGCCAATATCCATCCGCGCGGCGCGTCAGTTACTGCCTTGAAATCAATTTAGACGCCAACAGTAACTGACGCTTACTTATCGTTTTTCCTTGACAAAATACCTAGCCACCTTATTACGCTTTCTACTTTAACATAACTAAACATACCTTTAACACAACACAAACTAGAACAATAAATCATACGTGGTCATTTCCGACTTAGTTAGGAGTTTAGTACTTAGGTAGGTACCTCATCTATACTATAATAAAACTGTAGGAGCACGTGTTCTGTACATTGAATATTTTTTTTAAATTTCGACTAAGGGGCACTTACATATCGAGATAGAACTCAAAAATATATTTTTTTTATTTATTGTCTGTCTGTCTGTCTGTCTGTCTGACCGATCATCACGCGTAAACCACTGGACCGATTTAATTGAAACTCGGTAAAGTTATTACCTATATACTGGTGTCTATTATAGGGTACTTTTTTTTTCGAATAATATTATGGTTCCCTAGGGATGGGTGACTAAAGTTTGTATGGAATTTTTTTATAATGTCGTGCGATTTGCTTCAAACTTGCAACCAAGGGTTATCACTTAAATTAATAGAATACATGTTTCTCAGTTTTTCGATATTTTGTTAGGAAAAGAAAAAAAACACAAATGCGGAAATTTGTAATTTTTTAAGGTAACTTTCTGACTAAACTGAAAATGATTTTAACCCCATATTTTAAAATTATTATAGTTAAATAAGTAATCTTCAATATAAATTCAGTATTTAAAAAAAAAGCCAGCAAAGGGTGCAAAAATGGGGATAACGTTGGTACAATTAGAGGTACCTACAGTGTTTATTCAAGTTGACTTAGTGACAAAACAAAATCTATAGGGAGGTTAAGAAAGAGTACTAGAACAACAATCTAAAAAAAATAATTAAAATTAAAAAAAAAGTTTGTCTGTTTGTACGCGCTAATCTCCGGTTCGGCTGAACGGATTTTTATGGGACTTTCACAAGAAGATAGCGGAGATTCCTGTGCAACATTTAGGCTATTTTTTATCCTGGAATTCCCGCGGGATCAGGATTCGCACGGGAAAAATTCCTATGCGCGAAGCCGCGGGCTTTAATTTTTATGGAACTTTCACTGGGAGATAGAGGAGGATCTGGAGCAACACTTAGGCCCGGCGCCCATTATCGGCATCGGCAAGGAAAGGGATCTTTCGGCATCCCTACATGCCAGCGCACACTGTCGGAAATTGGCATGGCCTTGGCATGCTACAACGTTCTTAGGGATGACGAGGCGTCCTTAAGCATGCCGCACCGAGTGCTGCTTGGGCGAAGGTGACGACGCGACAGTGTGCGACGGCGTACTGAAGGATCCCGAAGTATCCCGAAGCATACTCAAAGCTGCCGATTCAGTAGCCTCAAGCATACCGAAGATTTTTGTTTCTACGATCATCAATCATGGAAATTTCTACTTTATTGCCATGAAGTTAATGTACCTATAATGCTTTTTATCACCTAAAATCCGTATCCTGACAAATCCTCAAAAAATTATGATGAAAAACTCCTATGCGCGAAGTTGCGGGCTTAGATTTATATGGGACTTTCAGTGGGGATAGAGAAGAATCTGGAGCAACACATGGGTTATTTATTATTTATTATTAATATTAAAAAACTCCTATGCGCCAAGTCCTGAACTTGGAGTTTTATGGGACTTTCACTAGGAGATAGAGGAGGTTCTGGAGCAACACATAGGGTACTTATTATCCCGGAATTCTGGCGGGATCAGGATTCACGCGGGAAAAACTATACGCGAAGGCCCTGGCTTGAATTTTTATGATAATTTTATTGCGAGGTAGAGGGGAATTCTGGAGCAACGTATAGGCTACTTTTTCTTCCGGACTTCCCGCGAGATCATGATTCACACGGGAAAAACCCCTATGCGCCAAATCGCGGGCTTAGATTTTTATGCGACTTTCACTGAGAGATAGAGGAAGTTGTGAAGCAACGTATAGTTTATCTCGGAATTCCCGCGGGATCAGGATTCACGCGGTAAAAACTCATACTCATAAGGTCGTGGGTTCAGATATTTATGGGACTTTCAGTGGGAGGTAGAGGTATGGTATGGAGTAAGTATTATAATAAGCTACTTATTGTTTCGGACTTCCTGCGGAATCGAGATTTACCCGGGAACAACTCCCATGAGCGAATCAAGTCGCGGACTCATTTATATCTATATATCGGGATATCTTTATATCGGGAATCGAACCGACTCTTTTTCTCATGACCAACTTTATGTTGCTTTCTCAAGGGTTAGCATCGCTTCTGGTCTTTATGTTTTGGCACCCGAAAAAACTACCAATGGAGTTTAAAATTAAGTATATATTTTTTAATTATCGTGGTTAAATTTATGCTTAAAGTTTGGAACAAAAAAACACGTTTATATCTTAAAGTCTTTTTATCCATTTTCTCAAGATATAAGTACATAAAGGATTTTTGTACGGTATGTCTAAAACATAGTAAAAAATCAAGTGTAGAGTAAGTACTTAATATGTGTGGAGCAATATATATGCCATTATTTACCTTAGAGTTCTTGCGGGGTCGGGATTCACGCAGGAAAAACTTTGTGACACACTGAGTTCCACGCGGGCGGAGCCACGGGCACAGCTAGTAATTAAATAATTTGAAAGATTTACAATAAAAGCTTTATGTATCTAGTACTTACCTAATTTCGGTGACGTATGAGGAACGGCTCGAACTGCGCTCCTCCCATCTCCACACACAGCTCGGCTCTTTGGACTACCTCTCGGTGGATGCTATCCCACAGCGGGTCATCGGCGCCCCTGCTGTTCAGGTCCGCAAACACGTCCCGAATCCGGGATTTCATTTCCTCCGCGGTATCACACTCACTAGCAAACACTCTGTCCTTAACGTATCCCCAGAGGAAAAAATCCAGCGGAGTCAGATCCGGCTGGTTGTCCAAAACTTTTTGGTACGCAGCCGTAATGACGCGAGGATCTGAAGGGTGCGCATGATTCGGGTAACGCTGTCGATAAATGCGTAACGCTCGTGAAGCATTCCCTCGTGCTTCTCCATAACACATCAACATTTGTCCGTATTCACGAGCACTGAACATTTTTACAAAACTAAACCTACAAAACGAATGTACTAAAACACGTGAAAAGTCAAGAAAAACACTTCAAACGATTTTTCTAAACTAATCACCAAACGAATTTAATAATCACGTCACAGAAAGCACTTAAAACCTGGAAGCAAATCGAAACTCGTAATTAATTTGCGAGCAGGACGCGTAATCTAGCAAGTTGCAATAACGACTGAACTAAAATTTATTTTTCATCACCCCTATTCGAAAAAGACGACTTGGTTCGGACATAAGGGGTTCCAAAGTTGCTGTTTTCTATTCAGCGGGCCGGAATGAATTTTCATACAACTTTTCCTGCCGGCTAGATCTTTTCCGTCCTATTTTGAATTTAGAACATTTTAGTATTTTGCGCTAAAGAAATCGAACACAAATATTGTTTGAATAAAGAATGTCTGGTTCGACGCGAGGGCCCCGCCAGCTGAATAATAAAAAAAGAAATCAAATTAAGATCGCTCGAACTATTTCCCGCGTTTTCGTGCATTTTTACGTATTGTTAGAAATTTTGTTTTGTTTTGAAAAAATGAGTTCTTCCAACGATAGTGAAAGTATCCTCCTGATAGTATAAAAACTGAAGCGAGTAATGTGATGAATAGTTTATTACCTGCGAAATCCCGGGAAAAATATTTGAAAGCCCATGATAATTTTTTGGAATGGAGAAATGCACGTATTATTTATTTTACGTATTATTTTCTATTATATATATATATTATTTTCTCATAGTGGGTGATGAAAAGTAGAGTGTATCACTCGGGTGCAAGTATATTTTTGGCTCGGGCGACGTACTTTGAATCCCTCGCTACGTTCGGGATTCTACTAAAGAATCCCTCGCTACGCTCGGGATTCTACTCTAGAATCCCTCACTTCGCTCTGGATTCAAAAAACGCCCTCGCCGAAAAAATATTACTTTGCACCCTTGTCATACAATCTACTATTTCCTAAAATAAGCCGCCAACACACGCACACACGCACCAACTTGCCGAAAGACGAG
This sequence comes from Hesperia comma, assembly GCA_905404135.1. Classification (NCBI taxonomy): domain Eukaryota; kingdom Metazoa; phylum Arthropoda; class Insecta; order Lepidoptera; family Hesperiidae; genus Hesperia; species Hesperia comma. Next base: position 4,813,581 of record FR990039.1, read on the forward strand.
CGCCATGTCGGTTTCCTTTGTTTGAAAAATCCGTTGCGCACGGAAAACATTTAACCCTTCACCACATTACCTTTTTTTCGATACGATACATTTGATTAATTTAAAATAATAAATGTAAGTACCAAATTAAATAAAGGATAATAATCAGAATAAGATACAGGAATTAATCATAATTAAGTGAAAAAAGTAATTATTTATACTAATTAAGGTGTAATTGAAACTGCAACTTGTTTGGGACACTACAAACAGACATACAAATTTGCATTCTGCCTGGAGACAACAAACATTAACTTCAAACTTAGAACAGATTTCATTTTGCATTTGGGGGCGTCCATAAATTACGTGAGGTTTTTAAGGGGGGAGTCAAATCTCATCTAATCTTACGTTGGAGAGAGGGGGGGTCCCGGGCAAATATCACGCAATTTTTTTTCTGATTAAAACAAAAAAAAACTATTTTGGTCCATTTAATCCATCTAATTATCATTTAATCCAATTGTACATGCTTAAGATTTAATCGTAAGACGTAATCGTAATACGATTAAGATAATTCACGAAGCATTTTTTTTCTTTTTACAATAGGTAACAATCCAACGCGTTTACCTAAGACCACATTTTGAAAAATCTCACGTGAAAAAACACCTCACGTAATTTATGGACGCCCCCTTTGGTGAAAATGGCGATGGCGGCCTCTACAAATTTAAATGATCACTAAATAAAATAATTAAACTAAATTATTTAAAGTGTCTTTAAAATGGTTTTGCTTGTTTTTCTAAGTTCAAAACAAAAATGATGACCCAAGATATTAGACATTAAAGGGTTATTTATTTACCTAAATCTGCTACACGTGTTAGGCCCTTTTCACATGCACCCGGTTGCCGTCTAAACGGCACAGCGCAAAATCTTTCACATGTGCACGGTTTACTCACGTACGGTAGCCCAAACGTTGGCAAAGGGTGATCGTTAGACATGGGTAACTCGACTGAAACGGTCGAGTTGCCAATCAGCTCACGGTTCAAGTGAGTGAGTGAGAGCTGCGAACCGTCTCACAGAACAGCTCAAATTGCCTACTCCTGGTATGTCATGTTCCTGACTGTCATGTCATGTCATGTCATGTCGCATAACGGTGTGACAGCTGACTCGGCGCGATTCGCTCGGTCTAAGTTGAAATGTGAGCTGCTCATTTAGACGTTGAGCCGCAGCTCGACAACTCAAGCCCATGTGATCTGCATATTTGAACCGATTCTGAGTTACACACCATTAGTGATCGTAGTATTATCGAGGTAATAGACTGCTTGCCGTGCCATATTATTACGCCCGTGTATACAAGTCAATTCATGATTGCTAAGGTTTCCGTGCCGTGCCGTGTTTATAGTCGTTAAGCACGAGTGACGCACGGTCGCCGTTCCATGTAAAAGCTGTCATAGTAGCTCATACGTTACTGCTTTCCGCAGCACGGTGACCGTGCCGTGACCGTGTGCATGTGAAACGGGCCTTAGGGCGGCGAGCGCCAAACGAAACCTAAATTTTTCGGGAGGCCTTTGTCGGCTAAGAACAAGCGGCGGCGAACGGCGGAGAAGGTACCGAATTTGGCGCGACGACGGTGTGGCGGCTAGTCGTGTGTGTCATTTACCTACATTGATTATTGTAGGTACTGTCGCAGTTACGTATTTAAGTTTGATGTTGTAGGTATTTTTAGTATTTACAGAATCAAATTTAAAACATTTCTTTGTTTCAATGTAATTTAGTTTACGTTTGCATTATGTTTACCCAGTAGATTAGGTACTTAGTGGACATTCTTGACGTGCCGATCGGCGTTTAACGCCATATCGGTATTGGCGCTAGTAGGTACTTGGTAGGTGGGCAGCTGTAATCGAAATACAGTGCTTTATGGGTACTTTAGTTTGTAGTAAGTACTTTTATTTTACCTAAGCAACTAACGAAATAGGTACATTGGGGAATGTAATGATGGAAGGCCGCATTCAATGAATGCTTGTCATCAGCGCTAACCTGCGCCTACCTACCAGCGCTGATAAGAGCATAATCAAGTAGAAAGCTGGTTACCTGTGCCCACCTACCAGTCGCGCTAGTCGGTGCTTATAAACACTGGCAGGTCAGGGGCCAGGGTCGATGATGCTACCCTGGTTGAATCGAGGAGTTTTGGCGCTTTCAGGCCGTTTCAGGCTTTTTGTGTACCGTATTTTGTAGTTAGTAGGTAGGTACTTTTACCGTGGTTAACCGACTACTTTTGTGTACCGTATTTTGTAGTTAGTAGGTAGGTACTTTTATCGTGGTTAACCGACTACTTTTGTGTACCGTATTTTGTAGTTAGTAGGTAGATACTTTTACGGTGGTTAACCGACTACTTTTGTGGAGTGTAATTATTACTTCAGGTAGGTAGGCACATACTTAAGTAGGTAAATTTAGACCGTGGTTTTCATCGATGACTCGGGTATGACATGATTTGTGAAAGGTATCTTTACGTACAAAAGTAAACATAATGATTAATTGTTGGGTAGTTAGGATTGTTCTACCTACATGAAGGTTTAAATTTTGTATGCACAGCGTGACCACACAGCTGAAACTTATGTGCAAATGATGTAGTACAGCAGCACAGTCGTACATCGCCTCCGCGCTTTCTACGGGAACTTGGCGAGGGGGATTGCGGTCTCAAGGATAACCTTTTTACCAGGGCGTGAACGAGAACTAAGTGTCTCCCGGCGGAGGGGGTCCTATCAGCGTCAAGTTAGACTAGCTGGGTCAAAGTCAGACTTCCCCCAGATGGTCGGGGGAGTCGCCTGACTCTAAGAGCTCCCGTGGAAGCGGGTAGCCCTCGGGAGGACGAGCGTGGAGAGGCGCGATACCTCTCAGTGATTCGTGTGGGCCATTGTAGGCGCGGGCGAACATCGCCTTTGCCAATCGGCCCACAAACTCCGCGACGGACGGTACTTTGAGGTCGCGCGCAATCACTTCGCTGATGTAGTGTGCGGGAGGGTGGGGGCGGGAAGCAATGTAGGGAGCAATGCCCGCGCGCCGCTCGGTGAACTTGAACGGCCCGCTCGAGGTCGATCGAGGCGAAATTAGGCGATCGCGATACATTGCTGTTTTTTATCATTATTTCATTTTCAGCTTAATTTAAATAAATAATCACAAAAATACTTTGCTGTTGTGTCATACTACACATACCTAGTTGCAAAAGTAAAAAAACATGGTGACGTCATTGAATTTTTTTTTAACAAAATTTCTTACAGGAATGTTCAGAAGGGTTGTCTGAATGCCCCCTTTCAGTTTTCGGGAGTAGTCCTGTTCCACCCAGTATGTTCACAATATTTTTTTGAAAATGAGGTAAACGCGCGTGCGAATTTCCGCGAAGTTCGGAGACCTAGGGCGGCATATTAACTTTCAACGCCCTTGTTTTGGCCACTAACTTCTCCACTAACCCACTCTGCAGCAGCGTGGTGGTGGAGTATACTCTAGAACTCCTCAGAAATAAGGGGAGAATCGTACTCAGTAGTTTTGTGGAAGACTAGTTTTTTTTTAATTATTCAATTACTGGCTTTCTCTATTTAATTTTCAAAATCATTGTGGCTGGATAAAAAAAAGACAAGTTTTAGGATATTTTTTATTATCAGTCCACGCAAAATAATTAAATCATTAAAAACGACATTAAGACTAAATAACAAAAATAATCGATATTTCAATCAGAAGAAATAAACATGGGTCAATACCCTCTCCCTTTCTAACTGTGGGCCAAGGAGTACTTGAAATCTGGCTCCCCTGGTCTTTTTTATATAATTTTAAATTCATGGAATCGTAAATAATCTAGTATTTACTTGCATAATTATCCCAATATTTAAGTACTAGCACTAGTAATATTAAACCAAACAACGCAAACACCACTTTTTCACATAAAAACTTCTTTACACTTGTAATAAGTATTGCATTGAAAATCAATAAAGATTGGAAATAAATAAAAAGGTACACGTGTAAATTTCATAATACCGGCATTTAAATACCTGTAAATTCCACAATACCGGTATTTAAACACATATAAACGACCCCATACCGGTATTTAAGCACCGGTATTATTACAATTTTTTTCTTTAGTGGCATATCTCATCATAACTTTGTGTATTGCCCGGGCATGAGTGACTAGGGCGGATTTTTGGGCGAATGTAGCCGTACAATGCGAACACGAGAACGGACGTTCTCCAGTATGTGTCCGTATGTGGTTCTCAAGGATACGGTTTGTCTGTGAACAGATAAAATAACATTCTAAATTCAAAAATACTGAAGACTATAAACCAATCGTAGACAGAGAACAATGTAGAGATCTGTTGAGCCAACATGGGGTTTTTTTGGAAAAACCAGCACGCAAAGCGAAACAAAAGGTAATTTTCATTGTTTAGTTTTTTTCGTGTCATTGGCGTGAGTTGCTACTTCTCTTGTGTGAGTGCGACAGATAATCATACAATTTCAATTAAATCCAAAAAATAAAATGTTTCTCTCACCACAAAGCCACGGCCACAGTAAGAGCATATCTTGTTCTTTGGCGCCTGAATATGATTGTGGTACGTGGCTATGTGCGTACGCAGGCGAAAACCATTCAGGAAGTACTGAAAATAATTGTAAAAGTTAAACAAGTTATATGTGGAATTGTGATTCCACGTTAAAAACGAATTTATTGCCTTTTTCTCACAGTTCAATTTAGCCTGTAAGCAAAACTTACTTAAGGCATTTCGAAGTGTCGCCGTCAATCTACAATGAACCCACAGACTTATAAAACAACCAGACCTAACACAATTTTCACCACTACAAAGACGTATGTTAAGCAACAATTTCATCTCTTTCTCTCCCATGACACATACAAAGTCTATCCCGTTTTATTTTTCTTGTTGCAACACTCGCACACACATAGACAAGATGGGGTTGAAGCACTTTCGCCATTTTGTTAAGCTACAAGAAGGTCAATTTTTGTATGAGAACCAAAGACAACATATGTAGACCACGAATGATTTGTATGAGTATTGTCAATGTGTGCAGCATGTCTATGTAGTTGTAACTGGCATGCTTTTTCTCTCTTAAGTTACGTCTGCTTATTTTTTATTTTTTGTAAGTCTGTAAATGAACCTTAATCACGGGGGAGTAAAGCTGATATTAGAAAACTTATATACTCTCACACTTACCCTAGAACACTCGTCACAGTAATAATCAGTTTTCTGCAAGTGTATGTACTTGTAATGATTGGTCCTTGCGATTTTTTTCGCGTAAACGTTAGAACACTCCGTGCAGGGGTAACTGGAATCAAAAATAAATAAAAAATTGGTTGTCTCACTCACTCATTAAACCCTGGCTTAGAAAGAGAAAGGTGGGGTTTTATAAGTTTGACCTCTCTGTCTGTGTCCTGTATCGTAGGTTTAAAACGGATTGACGGATTTCAATGCGGTTTTTTGTCATTCGAAAATCGGTTTCCTTGCAGTAATTTTAGTTATTTATGTTTTAAATCAGTTGAACAAATACAAAGCTCTTTTCCAAAATAATGGAATGCCTTTTGCATTTCGACGCCATCTAGATGTTTTGCGTTGAAAAAGAATAATATTCCATTTATTGTAGGAAAGCTAATTAGCTTTATAAAAGTAATGTAGCAATAATCAATATATTGATCCACAGCCTCCTCTATCTCCCAGTGAACGTCTCATAAAAATCCGTTCAGCCGTTCCTGAGATTAGCGTGCATAAACAGCGATCAGTTACAATTTTATTGTATGTATTTTATTGTATGTATAGATATAGAAGACGTACAGTAATTTGATTTTACTTACACAACCTTCGGCTTATGTTTCACGCTGGTCTTCAAATGCCTGTCGTATAGGGTAATATTATCAAACTGCATGTTACACTCCACACAGTATGACTCTTCGGAGATTTCCTTTGTATGTCTCAGTGCTATATGCCTCATCATAGAATGGTAATTTACATACCTCTTGTTACAGTACTTGCATATGTTCTCGCAATGGTTTACCCTGAAACATTTTATTAATAAAATAAATTGTTGTAACACGTTTAACTTGGGAAGTAAGTGAATGCGTGACAAAAGCGTTACGAAAAGTGTGATCGAGCGAGACGAACGGAAGTTGTGAGGGAGATATAATATAAGTTAGTGAAGATAGAGTAGGCGCAAGAGAGCCAAATAGACTGTAGAGGGGCAAAGAGCAATACCAATTAAAATATCCCCATTTCCGCATTCAATTATGATCTTTATATCTCGGTTTTTATGGTTTAATTTTGCTTCTACACCTGGTTTCGGTCCGGAGTTGGTCAGGACTAACATTCAACCGTAATGCCCGAGACATAAAGGTCATAACTTAACGCTTTCGTTTTAGTTGGTCCGTTGCCGCGTCGTTGTAATATGCGCAGTGTTAAATCAATAAGTTGATTTTAATCTAAATATATAAAACTCTTGCGTTACTGAGTAATTGACTGACAGACAACGGACAGCCGAAAATACTGAACGGAAGAAGCTGAAATTTGGCATGCATGTTCCTTGGGGAGTGTAGGGGAGCACTAAGAGAGCATTTTTTGGAAATTCCACCCCGAAGGGGGTGAAATAGGGGGGTGAAGTTTAAAAGAATTCCACGCGGGCGAACCCTGCGGGCGGAAGCTAGTGATAAATACATACTTACTTAATATGATTGATCAGGCGACTTTTCGTTGATCCTCCGAACCCGCAGTAATCACACTCAAACCGTTTATGCATACTGGTGTAATGCTTGTAAAACTCTCTATATTTGTCACTGAAACAAAAAAAAAACAAAATTTATCACTCAATCGCGTTATTTAGTCTGAGTGCTAGTGACAAATCTTAAAATATGGTTTTATTTTATATATTTTGAAAAAAATTGGACCTAGCCTATGTTTGAAATTGCGTCATCAACTATCTTCTTGAGTAAATTCATCGAAATCGATCAGGTGGTTTAGATTTTTCATGCAACTGTCATCTTAACTAGCAATCGATCGATCGATACCATTCTACTAACCAATCGATCGACCGATACGTAACCTAAGCTAACCAATCGATCGACCGATACCGTTCTACTAACCAATCGATCAACCGATACCGTTAACTAACCAATCGATCGACCGATATCGTTAACTAACCAATCGATCGACCGTCAGCTAGTATATACACTCACCGGAACTGCAGACCGCAATCGCGACACTCGTAAGCGACGCGGTGCACGCGCGCCAGGTGAGCGAACACCGCGCGCTTTGTCAGCCGCTCGAACCCGCAGAACGAGCACACGTACTTGCGGCCGTGCGTCTTCACGTGCCTCATTAGTATCAACTTCGAGGAGACGCGCACGCCACACACTGTGCATTCGTAGGGGTGCGACTGGAATATATTGATATCTTGATTATTTTATTACTCACTTTTTATAAAAAAAATATATACTTATCTATGTATATAAAATTCTTGCGTTACTGAGTCACTTATAGACAACGCACAGCCGAAACTACTGAAAGGAAAAAGCTGAAAGGCATATATGTTCCTTGGGGAGCGTAGGGAAGCACTAAGAGAGGATTTTTGGAAATTCCACCCTGAAGGGGGTGAAATAGGGGGGTGAATTTTAAACGAATTCAACACGGGCGACCCTGCGGGCGGAACCCCATCACTTCAACAAATCTTTACGACTTTTGAAGTATTTGTCAGAAAACTACTTCGAATAAACATTTTTTAAAATTAAGACAATAAATATTTATATTTATAACTAACTTTATATTAAAAACTAACCGACAGAATCTAGTTAGTTAGTTAAAATAACTCAAAAAATATACGTCAGAGGTTGCTTAAATATATATTAGATCAGACAAGACAAGACAGAAACGTTAAGGTTGACGACGCTAATTTAAAAATTAATAATTTTGCTTACAAGCTAACTTGAGCTATGAGCATGTGTAAAAATAAAGTTGATTTTAGTTTGCAATTCTACATTTTTTTATGGAATTAAGAAAGCAAACGCAACGAGCATGCAGCACCACCTTCCGCTGCCGCCCATGGCAACTGTGACCGACCCAGATCTAGACTCAATGAGTCTCGTTCTAATTCGGTCACAGATGCGTTGCTACCCCTGAGGTCTGAGATGGTCGCCTCTAAAAAAGTGTAACCGGCTCCACACCTTCCTATCCGGAACACAATTGTTCTTAAAACAATTATTACACGGTTGGAATGGTACTAAGTACCGTGGCGGGCGGTGGTACTTCCCCGGGTGAGCTCTAGGCCCTACCACCTGCATCCTACCTAACTGAGGTATCATGTGGACCATGAGTTAGCATTATTTATTTACATTCTCACCTCAGAATGATACACCTTCAAATGCTTGTCAAGCCTCTGTCGTTTGTTATAACCAACTACGCACATGTCACATTTGAAATTCGAATTCAAATACTCTGCATTTTTTTTCTCAGCCTCCACACACCGCTGTCTCTCTTCATCATCTATGGCCACAGCTACACACAACGTCGAAAAACTCTTGTAATCAATTCTTCTAAACGCCATGTATTTTCTCTTTCTCCTTCTCTTATTTAGTTCTGACTTAATTTGGTTTGTAACTTCTAATTCTGCTACTTCTTTTTTTATAGCAGTTTCTTCGTTATCTATAAAGTCGGCTTCATCATTTATACTCTCTGTATCATCCATTTCTATTTTAACATCGTACTCATTTTTCTCTTGTTTTTCTTGTTTGATATCTTCAAGAACATATTCGAATTCTGCTTTGACTTCTTCGCTTTGGTCATTCACTTTCTCTTCATTAACTATTGTGTTATTTTCAAGTATGAGTTTCATTGCATTTATTGCTTTGTTTTCAGGTTTGCTAGTTGAATGTGTAAGGGTGGACGGTTTTGAATCTTGTATCTGAGGAATAGATATAACAGATAATAAATTAAAATGAAACTGACTGGAAGCGCTCATAGCGCCATGGTGACATGGGGTTCTTGAAGAAAGGTGTAAAAAGAGCTCTCCTTCAGGGCTGGCGTTGCACTGGTGACTCCCCCGGTTTTGCTTGTGTCCATAGGCGACAATGACCACTTACCATCAGGTGACTCGTCCGCTTTTTCGTCAGCCCTTCAGGCTATAAAAAAAGCCCGATGGCTTGCGTCGATCCTAAGTGATCTGTAGTGTGTAGCTAAGTCCATTATATAAGTTAGGATATTATGCACTTAAAACAGTCTCAATAAAGACATAATTTAAGCAAGATGTAGTATCAATTCAACACCTACATCGCCCTTTACATCACAGATCGAAAAAGTTAAGCTACTGCGGGCGGTCGGTAGTTCGACGGGTGACCGATAGTGGCTAAATTTCTTGAGTGCTTCCGTGCCTTAGAACCCGTCCGTCCCGGTTGTTATAGTTATAGTCGTTAAGTCATGTCGGAGGCCTTCAGGTGGCATGAAAACATTCGACACTAGGTTGGCCACTAACCCTTCTCCACCCACACTGGAGCAGCGTGGTGGTGCAGGCTGGTATGCCTCCTCAATAATGAGGAAAGACCCATGCTCAGTAGTGGTCCATTAATTGATTGTAGCTAAGTAGGTTTGGCAAAGGGGAGATCTCCCGCCAGGCGAGACGACATGCCTGGGGGGCGGCCGAAGCCCCGAGTGTGTGTACTCGAGGCGTTGTATATATGCGGGCGATGTAGAAGTCTTTGATAGCGTGATTCAGGCTTCGGTCACGTCACCGTGTGACGTATGTGCTATATCGCCACATAGGTATTACCATTTCATCATCTGATTTTATTGCCATTTGTAATGATTTGAATGCTGCTTTAGCTGTTGCTTGGAATTTCTGAGCACTCTTGAGGATATTACGGCATTCCCGGCACATACATGGGATCTGAAAGAACATAGACCTTAAATATATTAACAACCAGACAACAAGAATTAGCTTTCGATTAAAAAATTAACTATACAAACACCCAGCTAAAACTTATATGGTCCACGTAGAAATTGGGAAACAACATTATTTTGATCATTATGAAAGAAAGTTGTTAAAAAAATACCAAGTGAAAAAGCGTGATTCAGAAAACTGAACAGCGCCATCTAGTTGTCGTTGGATGAATTATTTTACGTTGGGTTAATACATTTAGATGAAATTAAGTTTTATGTTATTTCTACCTCTTGCAGAAGAAATTGTAAAAAACCGTGAATTTATATTGAAGTACTAATATTTAGTTATTTATATACTGAAACCCACAATACAGTCACAAAGGATTTCTCCAGAAGCGGGTTTTGAAAACTAAGCAATTTTCATATTCATTTGTTTTTTTCTTTTTCTTGCAATACTTTGAAAAATTGAAATGAAGCAAATCGGTTGATGTTTTAAATTTTTTCCATACAAACTTTTATCTTGTCTTCCAAGAAAACCCTTAAATATTCTGGGATAAAAAGTTTTCTAAAATATGACCCTGGGTGTAAGTAACAATTCCACCAATTTTCGTGGAAATCCATTCAAGGGTTTTCATATGATGTCCGGACAAAGAGACAGACAGACAATAATTCTAAAAAATATATTTTTGTGCTCTAATATGTTATTGAACTGCCCCCTAACTGAAATTTTGCAAAAATATTCAATGTTCAGAAAAATTGCCCTTTGAATTTTATTATAGTATAGATAGATGACCATAAATACTCATTATTAGGAGTAACTAAATAACTACTTATCCATCAAATGTCGCTCAAAATCACATGAGTCCGGACAACAGCACAACTTTTTGAATAAAAAAGAATTATCAAAATTGGTTCACCCAGCGCAAAGTTATGAGGTAACACAGGTAAGAAATTAAAACAGACAAATTGAGAACCTTCTCCTTTTTGAAGTCATTTAAAAATTGGTGTCAGTCATGAGGCAGATTTGAACAGGCAGAATTCAAGGCCACTCATCGTAGGGATTTGTGGAAGCAATGGCGTAGTTTTGACTTTAGAAAAGTGTTTGTAAAAACCAAGTTCAAATAAAATTATTTCATTTTAATTTTCACTTTTCATTTTCGAGGACTGATTAATAACACCGTCTGCTAACTGGATTACCATCCTAGTCCCAATTTGAATCTTGTTGGTCTTTTGGTCACAGTTATCCACAGACTTATGAAAAATGAAAAGCAAGCAGACCTAGCATATGGGAGAAAAAAGCATGCCAGTTACAACTACATAGACATGCTGCACATATTGACAATCCCCATACAAAACATTTTGTGGTCCACAAATGTTGTCTATGGTCCTCATACTAAAATTGAGCTTCTTGTAACTTAACAAAATGGCGGGAGTGCTTCAACCCCATTTTGACTATGTGTGCGTGAGTGTTGCAACAACAAAAATAAAACGAGATAAACTTTGTATGTGTTATGGGAAAGACAGGGATGAAAGGTCTGGTTGCTTTATAAGTCTGTGCAGTTATCATGGGTGGCAGCGGAAGATGCTCATTTGCTACTTCAATGCCATAAAAAAATTATATGCCATTTAGAACTAAATCTATAATAATGTACATTGCAGTATAATATCTGTTTGTCCAGCTATTCATGATTGATTTTTTAAGACATTTTATTATTTAACAGAATAAATCAGTATGGCAACAATGATAATAATACATTTTAGTGTTAAAATGTTATGTACGGCAACCATGGCAACACTAAAAGTGACAATAATTATTAGTGAAAACAGGAAAAAAGTTTTGTATTTTTTGTTTTTATTTTTAATTAAACTTTATAACTAGGTACCATTCAAATCAATTTACTTTTAAGCTTCATTCGATTTGTGTGAATATGCTTTAATTTACGCAGTAAAGACTAAAATAATTATAGGATAGGTAAAGTGTAGGGACTGGTGACGAAATTAGTTATTTCGAATAGATGTCTATAAACATACTAAATACGCTAATAATTCACATAAAATTGACTTAAATACAATTAACTTACTGTTTTAAGTTTCATTTCGTCATCCAAAACATCGTCCATCAGCTTTCTATACAGAATTAAATATTCGTTAATAGGCAATAATCTTTTGCCAACAGTTAAACAACCATGACAGGGTTCGTTTTTCACAGATTTCTTAGACCTCGGCATTTTGCAAACGCTAAATAATGGAAGAATTTCTTGCAAAATGGATACAGAAATTATAGACTTGTTGAAACGCACTTTTCAGCTCCCAGACAACATTTTCTTTCTTTACGATTTTCATTTGACATTGACAACTACTGAATGGAAACGTCAACCAACCATGAATTTTTGTCAATATTCCTATCTCTATGGTCAATAATTATGCCAAAGATCACCGACCTCTTTCTTGTTTATGAACGGGTACCTATGTAGTAATCATAATGGTAATCATAGACGGAAACGAGTAGGTAATAGATATCAGTGAAAAGATTTTCTAATCTCCAGCACTTACCGATTGATTTCCAGTTGCCCCCGCGGTGATTGCCACCGGAGGCAAATAGGAATAAAAATTCTCAGTTGCCACCGACGGTGAGCCGGTGACTGGGAATTCGTTGCCCCCAATTTAATTTCGCTGTACATTAGGTAGCCTAAATGGCTACCGGTAGCCGATTGGATTTTTTGGTCGTCATTGGACCCCCTAAAGTAGCCTTTACAAAAAAAAGCCTTTATAATAGCGATAATGATAATAGCCTTATCTGGCAACACTGTTTGACATTGACAATGAGGGTAACCGTTTTAGTGCTCACCAGTTGGCGCCACTGCAGAGTGCGGTCATGCTGTCAAAGCCCGCCCATACATAAACAGTGACAAATGAAATTCAGACCATTCAGACAAGCGAAAAGTGACAGACAGACCTCCCTTCTCACTAGCGCCTCTAGCGGAAAATTCACACGCGGTTACCCTCATTGAGCGGATTGAATTTGATTGAAATTGGCATAGAGTGGAAATTGGGCCCTATTTTGATCGTTGCAAAGTAAATATTTCCTAATCTGTGCTTATAGTGATTTACTAAAATGATTTAAATGAACGATGTTTTGATTATTCGATTATTCCGTGGTCAATTATTCATCTATTGTTATAGTATATTAATTAAAAATTACTCAACAACACCGAACGGTAGGTAAGAATGATTATGGAGCATACGAAAAACATTAAATACCAGAGCAAGAACACATAAACACTGAAACCAAATAAAGGCGTAGAATATTTAAAAATGTCGGGGAAATTAATGATAATTATTTTCTGTGATTATTATCACATTGTATAGATCCAGCAATAATTCAAAAGGTATTTTAAAAATTTGTTTAATTATACAATACTATTATAATGCGATTAATAATTTATTCAGTTCGAATCATTTGCGTCTAGGTACATCACTATTTTGGAGATAAAAAAAAATACAGTAAAGAAATGTCATTAATGTCATCAAATTATTATCATATTGATTCAACTAAATAATTTTACAAAATGACGAAAACGTGTATAATATGTAAAAAGGAGTTTTTTCCGGGTAACTCGAGTCACAGTTTTCATAAGTAAGAATCTATACTTCTTTTATTAATTATTAATTAATTATTAATATAAAGCGGAAGAGTTTGTTTGTACGTTTGAACGCGGTATTCTTAGGAACTACTGGTCCGATTTGAATAATTATTTTTGCTTTCAATAGTTCATTCATTGACTAAGGCTATAGGCTATATAACATCACTCACGCTCCGAGCAAATTAAGGAGCGGAGCAACAAGTCTCCGAAAGCGAGGCGAGGGCGTCTACTTAATAACATATGTTACATGACGACGTCTGCCGGGTCTACTTATTATTTATATAGTGTATTTTATTAGTGTGTACAGTAAAACTATTTTTTTAGATTTGTGTTCAATTACAGCCTCCCTCAATTATATTTTCGTTGATATATTCAGCTTACAGACAACTTTTTTTTAGTTTATTTAAAAGTATGTATAGATATTCTACTAAATACATTATATTACAGTGCGGCCGCTCTGAGAATGCTTTTCTGACAGATTGTGATCGACTGGGCGATGTAACTTTGAACTGGCGTATAATTAATGGCCAATTTTAAAATAACTTTTAATTGCCTTATTAACGAGTGATAACATTAAAATCAAACATTAAATCGAATAATCATGCCAACTTATAAAATAAAATAAAAAATAAAAATAAAAAAATAAAAATAGCCTTTATTTCTACTACAACTTAAAATTATGTACAACTTAAAATTTAAAACAAAGCTGTTATTGCTGTTACTATATTATGTTACTTTTAAATATAAATGTTTAATAATTTGAGAATTTAAACTATTTACTATGTAGTAGTCGCCTCTTTGGCGTAGGCCTCTCCTAAACCTTTCCACGTATCACGTTCCCGTGCCACTCGCATCCATAGGGGTCCACATCTCTGGTTGAAGATGTCATTCCATCTTTTATTGGGTCGTCCTCTTTTTCTTTTCCTATTTCTAGGTATCCATTCTGTTAGACGTTTTGCCCATCTGGTGTTATTCATCCTACAGATGTGCCCTGCCCACTGCCACTTGAGTAGTCTTGTTCTTTTCCTTACATCAAATATTTTGGTTTTCTTCCTTATAGTTATATTGCTGACTTTATCAGATAGTTTTAGACCGAGCATGCTCCTTTCCATCTTACGTTGGCAGATGGCTATTCTATCTTCATCTTGTTTCCTCAATGACCACGTCTGACATCCGTATGTTAGGCAAGGCAATATCGCTATTTCGTAGAGTTTTTTCTTAATATTTATACTGATTTCTTTATTCTTCATTATCTCCTTCAATCCCCAGTATTTCTTCCAGGCCAGAGTTATCCTTCTTTCTATATCTTTCCTTGTATTGTCTTTAAATGTTACGAGTTGTCCCAAATATACATACTCTTCTACATATTCAATTTTTTTGTTATATACCGTAATGTCTCGGGGTATTCCATTGGTTAGGATCTTAGTTTTTGTCGCGTTCATTGACAGTCCTGCCCTTTGACTTTCCGTTGACAGTTCAATCATCATGCTCTCCAATTCAGTGGCACTTTTCGCGAAAATTACTATGTCGTCCGCGAAACGTAGGTGGTTTAGTAATTCTCCATCTATTCGTATTCCCTTTCTTTCCCAACCTAGGCGTCTGAAAATTGATTCGAGCACTGCTGTAAATAATTTTGGGGAGAGCGGGTCTCCCTGTCTTACTCCTTTGTTTATGGGGAATTCAGGGCCTTCGCGTTCTAAGCGTACTTTGGCAAAACTTTTTGTATAGATGTTTTTAATTATGTTCACATATTTTTGGTTAACACCTTGTTCTGTGAGTGCTGCCCATATAGCTTCGAAATATAGAGAGTCAAATGCCTTTGTATAGTCTATAAAGCATATATAAATTGTCGTTCCATACTCTTTTGCTTTCTCGATTACTTGTGTGACAGTTTGAATGTGATCTATAGTGGAGTATCTTTTCCTGAAACCTGCTTGTTCGCGCGGTTGGTGTTCATCTAGGGTTCTGGTTATCCTATTCAATATAATCTTTGAAAAAATTTTGTATAGATTTGACATGAGGCTGATAGGTCTGTAGTTGCCTAGATCACTTCTATCCCCCTTTTTAAACAATAGAATAATTGTGGATTTTGACCATTGGCTTGGTGTTGTTTCGGATCTAAGTATATTATTGAATAATGTTTGCAAGGGTTTCAAGAGTATGGTTGAGAGAGCTTTAAGCATTTCGTTGGTAATATTGTCGCTTCCTGGGGTCTTGTCATTTTTTTGGGATTTTATTGCGTACTCGATCTCAGAAGTAAGAATTGTTGGTATTTCTTGGATTTCATTTGCTCTATCAAACTCATTCGATTCGGTGCAGAGGGGAGAGTAAGTGTTAGCTGCGGCAGTGTAGAGTTCTTTGTAGAATTGTGTGGCTTCGTTTATGATATCAGGTCGTTTTGATAGTAGAGTTCCCTGTTTATTCTTCAAGGTTCCTGTCCATTCTGATTTATCGTTTAGCTCTTTATAGGCTTTACGTAGACCCCCCGTTTTACTTATAAAATTTTCAAAGGTACTTTGCCGTATTGCTCTTTTTTGTTGTATAATATTTCTATTAATTTTTTTGCTTATTTTAGTTAATTCAAATTTTGTCTCCTTTGTTCTCTTCTTCTTGTATAGATCTTTTCTTTGCTGTAGCAGATTTTTTGTTACCTCATTTATATATTTGTTTCCATGTTTTATTTTTCGTGGCAGCTGTTTTGAAAAATTATGTAACTCCATTTCTAACTTATCGTATTGACTTTGTACTGTTGTGTGAGAGTTAACCGTTTCTAAGAATTTACTTTCCCAGTGAGTGGCGTCGTTTTCTGAGATATTCAGAGTGACTCTAGTGTAGTCGACGGATTTAATTTTTCTTCTTTGTGGTTTTGAAGTCAATGACAGTTCACATCTGATCATCCTGTGATCAGTGTTAAAGTTCAAGTTTTTTATTATATCGAATTTTTTAATATTGGTTGGTTGGTTTGTAAGAATGTAGTCAATCTCGTTAAAATGTTGACCATTTGGTGATTGCCATGTCCATTTTTTGTGTGGTTTGCATGGGAACATACTATTCACGAAGTAATAGTCGTTTTCTATCGCAAACTCTACCAGTCTTTGGCCGCGTGGGCTTCTATTTCCATGTCCTATATTCTTTCCTTCATTTTTCTGAGCTTTCCCTATTTTTGCGTTGAAGTCTCCTAGCAAGATTATATTTTTCGTATGGATAGAGTCTAAAGCGGATTGGAGTATTGTATAAAAAAACTCTATATCTTCTTTAGAGCACTGTTCTGTGGGGGCGTAGGATTGAACAAACGCCCAGAAAGAGTTGTCTGATATTTGTAATTCTAATAACGCCACGCGATCCGAGAAGCTTTTGAGATTTATTATATACCTTTTTAAATATTTTTTAATTAAGAATCCAACGCCATTTCTTCCATTCGTTCCGGGTGAGTTGAATAGGATAAAATCCGTGTATTCTTCTATTGATTCTTTCTCTTTTCTTATCTCACATAATCCTATGATATCCCATTTTATTGACCTGACAGCGTGTCTTAGCTCTTCTATTCTACTGTCTGATAGTAGTGTTCTTACATTAAGGCTTGCTATGTAGAGACTTTGCGATGTTGTCGTGTTATTTGTGGTTTTGTTTATTCTGGTTATTTGGTTTTGAGTGCGGTTTAGGAGGCGATGGTCTGACTTCTCCTCGGTGACCGGCCGGCTTGGAGAAGGTAGAGAGGTTACGGAGGCGCTACTTAGTTTTTTGTGGTATCTTCCACATTTACAGTTGGTGGTGTCGAGTTATTGAGGTTCAGTTGTGACGGGCGTAGAAAACCAGTTATAGTTTGTGACTTATTTCTTTTGGGTAGTTGTTTTGCCTTTTCACTGTTGTAATTTTTTCCTTTGTCCTTTGTGATGTCTTCAGGTGATATAGACATACAACGTTTATTTGTGTTTCTTCCTGTGGGTGTATTGGTTTCAGATTTTCGTGGTTTCAAAGTCACAATTTTGTCGTAGCGTAATACTACTTTTTTCCCTGCCTCTCGCTCTCGTTTCAGGTCTTCCTGTAATTCTCTACGTTTTTGAAGCACACTAGGAGGAAAATCTTCTTTCAGATAAATATTTGTACCGTCCAGTGATTTCTTCTTTTTAAGTAACTCTATCTTCTTGCTTGTTGTAGTTACTGTGACAACCACTGGTCTGACTTTTCCTGAGTTTTTCCCCATCCTGTTGACGTGCTCGATTTCCCATTTTTGACAGGGTATTTCCATAACATTGTTGATAATGTCCAGCACTATTGAGAGTAAGCTTTCATAACCCTTTTCTTTTTCTTCGATTCCAAATAATATAACGTTTTTCTTTCTAAGTTGCTTTTCTAAGATATCTATAGTATTTTGTTGCTGTTCCAATTTTTTTTCCAACTGTTTGGTTTTGGTTTCAAAAATGAGAAATTTTTCGTCTATATTTTTATTTATCGACTCTTTGATGTTATGCTCCATCTCTTTCATTTCTTTCTTGCTATTTGCTATGTCGACCTGTATATTTTGTAAGATTTTTGCGATTTCGTCCATTGTGAATCTACTAGTTTCGCCCTCTGTTGGAATTGTAACGAACTATTATGGGTCTCAACTCAATTTGTTGTTCCGATCTTGCGCATGATTCAAATGGCACCTAGTAGTTCTGCTACTTTCCGATAGATGGCGCTATCTTATATATTTTGATAACGTACGATGACTTATAATTTATGTTAAATGCAATTCGAGGTTATCTTTTATACATCATAGTCTCACACTCGTTTTTTTGCACTTGTACCTTACTTGGAATTTAGGTAGACGGTTTTGTTGTTGTTTGTATGAGTTTTTTCTTCAATATTCTTCCGTAGATGTAGTTAACACTTGGGTTTAGCTGCCAACGGATTTTTCGCTATTTCTTCTTTATTGTCCAATTTTTGCAGCACATAACATTACACGAGTTGATTCACAGTTTATTTCACCTATTTGTCGCTACTTTATATCAATTCACAAACTTTTACAATAATAAACGATTTTAAATAACAGAGCCGATGTCAACACTGGCACAGGTGCGCCCTCTCTCTCTTAACCAACTTATAATAAATGTATTAATCTTGGGCTAAAATTATTACAATTACTTAAATAACAAATATAAAAACAATACCTTTTAAAAGAAAACCACGTCAAATGGTGCTGTTTCAAGGTTATATCAACTTTTTGTTTTTGTAGTGATGTGACAAAATAACAAGGCAATTGTAATCTGATAGTTTTGTAATCTTAATACAATGTTGGTAAAATATAAAATAAAACTTTAAAATATTATAATATATTATATAATGTACTAAGTATTCAATAAAGGTAATAATATTATTGTAATAAAGGTACGCCCAAACATAACTTAGGAAAATTTGTGTAATAATATCACACAGATGAATGAAATGAAAATTAAATAAATAAATAAATAAAACATTTTTATTTTCTTCTCTTGATTACATTTAGAAATTATGATTCAATTCAATTAATTGATTCATTAAAAATTTATTTACATAACGAATATTTATTGAATATATTAAAATATAATTCCTATAAAAAATAATGACATATAAATTAAATAAATATTATGCATAATGAATGCATGTTGTTATTGTTATATATTACAATGCATAATGTTATTTATTGGACATCACTAGTCATGACGAATTGACAAGTGTCAGGAACACATTCTCAGAGCGGCCACACTGTAATTGCCAGTTTCGTTAGGCATGACTTCTTTGGGGTAGAATTTTTTAATTTCAGTTTATCCCCCTTTTCATCTCTTTCATATCCAAAAATCCTCTCTCAATACTCCCCTACACACCCTAACAAAATGCATGCCAAAATTTTACTTTTGTCCAGTAGTTTCGGCTGTTGCCTGTCAGACACTCAGCCAATTAATTAATAGTTGAAAGGTTTTATTTGTATCATGATTTAAATCTAAATTACAGCTTTCTGTCAAACAATGTAATGAGACAGAAATGGATGGCCGCCGTTGGAATACGAGAAATTAAACAGCATCATAGAATCTGCAGCGATCATTTTGAAGATGATGCATACCATCAGACTGACGAATACACAAGGACCAGACGGCTTTTACCAACAGCCGTACCAGTAATTCAAAGAACAAACCCACCATCAGATGAAATACCCAACATGGTGGTACCAAGGCTGGTTGTAGAAAATGGTTATAAAAATTGTCCTGTTAAAGATGAATCTTTAGAAACTACATTAGAATCAAGAAGCGAAAATGATGCCAATAATTTTATTATTAAAGTTGAAAATCCTCTTTCTGTTGACGAGAATGATTATCCTGATGATTTGGTTTCGGAAGATGTACATGAACTCTCATTTTCACAACCAAAGAGTATTGAGATAAGAAATGACATGACTAGCATTAATTATAAAAGGTAAATAAATAATTAACACACTCATATAATGCTACACACTCATAGCCCCACACTAGGAGCCCCTGATTCGGGGGTGACGTGGACATCACAAGACAAAGACACACCCAAACCGAGAATCCTACTAATATTATAAATGCGAAAGTTTGTAAGGATGTATGTGTGTGTGTGTATTTGTTGCTCTTTCACGCAAAAACTACTGAGTGGATTTTCATGAAACTTTGCAGTAATATAGCTTAGACATCGTAATAACATAATTTGCTAAAATTTATAGAGATTTTTGGAGGGACTGGTTTCCCGAAGCGAAGCGAGGGCGGATTTACTAGTGGAAATTTAAACTCATCATTTAAATTTCCGCCTCACTGAGAGTCAAATTCAGGACCCAGCGATCTGGCGTGTTAACCATTGTGCCATTGGACCTTTGTCATGATTATCTATCTGTGTCTCCTTCAGTATCCATTTGTAAAATTAAGCTGAAGTAACAAGTTTAATAATAATAATAATAATTGTGTGGTACTACTTGTTTTTTCTATTAGTATGTTTTTTTCTGAATGGCCATTGAAGGCCATTTCAAGTTTCTGGATTAATTTAACGAATACCTTGTTGTTTTTTTTGTTTTTATTTGGAATGATATTAGTAATGAATAATGAATCATATTGTAACGGACGTGACGTAAGCTAATGCACCGCCAGCTGAATTGTGCCTAAAGGAGCCGCCTGCCAACGCATCACGTAGCCTTAGCCTTAGTTAGAGCCAAAGCCACCGCCCGCCATATTGATGATTCTCTCCAGCCACAGCCAGACGGTGGAGCGGAAGGTGTCAATATAAGCCAAAGCCATAATCTTAGCCTTATCTGTAGCCATTAGCAATACTTTTTGCATGAACTGATGTTAAAAAGAAAGATGACGTTGGCGGAATTTGATTTGGTATTCTATTCCATGTGTTGTCATTGAGCAGGAAATTATAAAATCCGAAAGTAAAAATAGCCGTATTATTTCCCTTGTTTTACAATATTATTATATATTTTTCAGCAAACAATCAATAACCAATGAATGTCCTCTACCAAATAGAAGGTTTCGTTTCATGGACGGATATCAATGTCTTTACGTCTCAAGAAAAGATTTTGTCTCCGATGAAGCGTGGGGAAGATTCATAAAACTAATGAGATATAAAACAAAATTTATGACAACAGCTAGAAGAAGAATTTGGAGTACAAGACAACAATTATCTAAGTGTAAGGAGATGGTGAAAAAATTACTGAAAACCAATAAATTGACTGCAGCCGACCAGGTAAAGGTAACGCTTTTATGTTTTATTTTAACTGACTTCAAAAAAAAGAAGAGGTTCTCAGTTCTACTGTGTTTTTTTTTGTGTTCCATCTCTTATTTTCTGAGTTGGTGAAACGATTTTGATAATTCTTTTACGGGTTGGCTTTAGTAAACTGCGGCATTAGTATCAGGGTGATTTTGGCTCTAATCGATAGGCATTGATGCCCTTACTCATAATGTAATCGCGTTTTGTGCGGAAATGAGTCGTTTTTTTTACATCTTAATTGTAATTTTTGTCGTTGTTTTTAAAAGCGTTTGGCTTTAATCGATAGATAGGTAGTGATGCCCGAAATAAATCTAATTGCACATCAGTATATTAGTAAAAAACGTGGGGAGTGCTTCATGGGTAGAAAAGGGGGCGGCGCAGGTAAAACATGAAATAGGTAAAACAGTAAATTAAAACAATATTTTTTTAAAGGGATGGGTTGGCTTAGGGTCATTAGGTCGACATATTAATTCAAGAAAAAAGGGAACCCCGCTCAGCGAGGTTCCCTCGACATCAGTGACATTTGTTAGTGAGCCTTTCAAACCGACTGCTGTAATAAAGTACTATTTTTTCACTTTTAAATTTATATGGAATAGAAACACATTTAGTTTTTTTTCTAAAATTGGTGGGTTGAGAGTGTCTTCTCCTAAAGAGGTGGATATTTTAAACTTTTTGCTCCATCTTTTGACATTAATTTTTACCAGTTTAACACAAATATTAAGTAGTTTTCTGGTTCTCACTTCAAACTTAAAAAATAAATAACTCAAAAACTATGAGTTTCCGCGTCTCCCCCTTTGGGGGGAAGTTCCTGTCCCCCTCAACATCCCCCTTCTCCCTACCCCTGCCGCAGGATACTAAAGAAATACCCTTTTTACATTCGAAATCTGATTTTTCACGTCTAGTACCATATGATTTGAGCGACAACTGAAGGGTAGTTTTTAGGGTTAAACGGGTAAAACGGGACCCTATTACTGAGACTTCGCTGTCCGTCCGTCCGTCCGTTCGTCTGTCACCAGGCTGTATCTCATGAACCGTAATAGTTACACAGTTGAAATTTTCACAGATGATGTATTTTTGTTGCCGCTACAACAACAAATACTAAAACACTGAATAAAATAAATATTTCAGTCGAAATATGGCTTGGACGCTTCAGCGATAAATTAGTTACCTTTCGGTCCAAGAGATGGCGTTGCTTGTGGCTACAAAAAACTAAAGTAAATATTTAAGTGAGGCTTTCATACAACAGACCAGATTTTTTTGGCGTTTTTATACATAATGGTACGGAACCCTTCGTGCGCGAGTCCAACTCGCACTTGGCCGATTTTTAAGTTATTCTTAATAATGTGTATTTTATTTATGCTTATATTCTCAACTTTTGACTGGGTATTCCGATTTTAATAATTCTTTTTTATATGCAAGCTAGTGGTTGTTCTCTAGTCCCATATTAATTGAAGCGACATCTGACGGGTAATTTTTGAGTTATTCCTTTTTACCGATTTTGAAGTTGATTATTTTATTTAGTAAAAAGTTAGTTACCTATTTAACCCTATCTTACTTTACTTATGTTATAAATATGAAAGTTTAGATGAAAGTTTAAACGATTGGATGTTTGAAGCTAAAAATGTTTTACGTTTCTGTTCTTCAGATGCCATATTCAAAAAATAATTCTGACTATAGAATATCAGGCATAAAGACTAAAGCAGGCAAACCCAAAATTAAAAATACCAAAGCTAAAGCAAAGAAACTAGATGTCAAAAATGAATTTGATGATGAAGTTTTTAAGGAAGAGAATGAAGGATATTATGAGGTTAATGTGGATTACGTTGACGCTGACAATGTGGAAGGGAGAACAAATAAAAAACAAACTATTAGTGAAGAAAATACAAGTTTAAATGATCAGGACAATGATATTACACATAACGATGAAGTTAAAATTGAATCAGAATGCGTTGAAGAAGTTCAGGAAGGATATATTGAATATGACGATGATGACAATATGAAATATGAGTATCTAGAAGACATGGATTATGAAGATATAACTGAGAAAACTTCAGTGGATGAAGACATAAAAAATAATGGAAAGATTTCACAGGAAAAGATTAAGGGAGACAAAGAACAATTAACATCAAAAGAAAAGTACATAAAATATAATATGAATTATAAAAATTTTATGAAATTGTGTTCGACAGTGAAGATAAGTGACGATGAGAGACAGAGATGTATAGATTTAACGCGGCGCAGTCAACAGTATTTGATCAGTAATTATAAATGTGACGAATGTACAGTTTATTTCAACGTAAACGCGGAATATGAGAATCATTTAGAGGATTACCATTCAGAGGTGAGGTTCTTAATTCGTCTGTATGTTTTTTACCTCAACTCCTCTGTTGGGTGTTTCCTTGTCTCGTGATGTCGACGGCACCCCCGACACAGGGATTCCTAATGTGGAGATATGAGTGTGAAGTGTTATTTATTTCTTTAGGGGGGAAATTACAAAAATCCTCTCTTAGTCTATGCACTCTCTAAGAAACATGCTTGCCAAATTTCAGCTTGCGTTCAATAGTTTCAGCTATGCGTTGTCTGTCAATCAGTCAGTAACTGAAGAGTTTTATATATATACAACGTGGTTACCACCATACAACAATAAATTTAATTTTATGTACCTAATGATTATCTAAGCCCCCAAAAATGTTTTCAATCAAATGCCTCCTTTTCATTCATTTTTTTTTTCAATATTCAAAATTTCAACACGCTGTATCTATTATTATTGTAATAGCAGAAGATTGTTGCCACTCTTTTCAAAGCTGAGTGACCGATGTTTAGATAGGCTGTTCTATTTTTACACGCTTTATATTAGCTTCACTTGTATGTTTGTATGTTTGTTTGTAACCGACTTCTTTGGGCGCGATTTTGACCCACTTTAAACGGCCAGATTTCGTTCAAACTTTGTAGATTTATCGAGTTCCGATGACATTACACTAATTTGATAAAATTATTCCAATTTTCAATTTGCAAAATAAGATTTTTATTTTTTTTACTCTCACACTACTGCCATCTACCCATTTGCTACTGCCATCTACCCATATTTACGGGCAACTAGCTGTAACTCCGTATTCAGTTTGACTGCGTACATTACGTTTTACTAGATGGCGTTGTTCTTCTGTTTATTTGAATTCTAAGTTATCACGGAAGTAATAGTCGATAGATCGATAGAGACCAATAATAATAATTTAAAATTATAAAAACAAGCTATTATGAATAAACCAAACTAAAAAGTAGAAAATAAATAATAGTTTAAAAAAACTAAAAAACACGCTTTTTATAGAAAACCGAACTAAAAAAAAGAAAATAAGTTTTAATAAATTTAAATTAAGAATAGTGTTGAAAATTTCAATAAATATGAATTAATAAAAGTGTAAATAAAAAAATATTTTATTTAAAAAAAAGTGTGGGGTGCATGGTGTCATTTTGATAATATCTTAAAAAGCACCCCACGCTTTTGACGTGACAACGTCTTATAAATTGGTTTGCCGGGTGACACTTCAAGAAACTGCGTTACGCTCCGCTCACGTTATGCGCTCACAATGAGAGCGAGTGAGAGGCACGCGTCCCTTCCACTCGGGCATGGTTAGCCCGCCTAAGAGCGAGAGAGACAGACATAAAAAGCACAATCGGCCTTTGCGTTCGGCAGCTTGATTACTTTGGAGGTAGATATTTTGGTAATGTATCCAATTATTACTTTGTTATTGACTTCTGGGACTATTTATAAATTTTAAATGTTACCTTTTTATAAATGTTTCCTGTATTCCTTCTTTATTTTTATTGATAAATTTCTGTAACTTTAAATACGATTTCATGACGTTTGTTTACTTTGATGATATTATTTGTCAATCATTCCATCAGTATTTTCTTAAGACGTTGTCACGTTCAACTATCGTCAGTAAACCGACTTTACAGACAACCAGTTTTTTTTTTAATAAAATATTTTTTTATTTACACTTTTATTAATTCATATTTATTGAAATTTTCAACACTATTCTTAATTTAAATTTATTAAAACTTATTTTCTTTTTTTTAGTTCGGTTTTCTATAAAAAGCGTGTTTTTTAGTTTTTTTAAACTATTATTTATTTTCTGTATTTTTGTGCTTTTTAGTTTCTTTGAAAAAAAAAAAGTTTTAGTAAATAAGATGTTAGGCGTTTATTTAAATTTGTTCCTTGCATGAAGCAGGACTCGTGGTTACATTTATTGTTGAATGGTGGTATCCACCTTGTATATTATTATTATGATTGATATTATTTATTATATTGATTGATTGATAATATTATTTTTCTTCTTTATTCCAGTCAAGCACATATAAATGTGAACTGTGCGCAGCAAGGTTTTCCACTGAGTTATTGTTGAGTGAACATGTCACAAGTCACAACTATAAGTATGTCTGTGCGTTCTGTAATTATGAAAGGTTGCACAAAAAGTTGGTGTATGACCACATGTCTCACGAACATGGTATGACTTACAAATGCTATGCTTGTGGTATGAAGTTTGGGTAAGTTTGTTATGAGCTTTTATTATTTTTTTATTTGACTTCAGTAAGAGGAGTTGTCAATTCGACTGTATTTTTTTCGCACTGGATGAACTGATTTTGATTTTTTTTTGTATTCTAAAGTTAGTGCTTTACATCTGGTCCTATTTATTGGGCGACATCTGACGGGTAGTTTTTGAGTTATTCGTAATGATCGTATATTTAATTTATGGTCGTTACCTCATAACTTTTGACTGGGTCTTACAATTTGTATAATTCTTGTTTAATCGAAAGCTAGTGCACGTCCTCTGATTCCATATAAATTTGGCACATCTGACGCACAATTTTTGAGTTATTTCTACTTATGTGGTATCGGATATTATTTTGTAAAAAGTAAGGTATTATAGCATAAACATGATAACAAGCGGACGGGTCACCCGTTGGTAATTGATATCCGTCGCCCATGGACCACCATGTCGCACGCTTAATAAACATCAAGCAATCAATCAAATAATAATAAAGAGCATTAACTCAAAAATTCAAAATTTTTGGAAATCGCGTTTAAAGTTTTGCATCATACACTACTTGTATGAAATGAAACAAGCGACCGACCTGTTTTCCCGCTCAAATGCATCAAAATTGAATGACTTTTGAATTCTACATATATTATTCTTTTCGCATTGTTATATCACAAAAACTCAATTTTCACAATTTTTTACTTATTTCTCTTTAATATTAAGCGTGCGATTGCGTCACCAACGCGTTGCCAGCTAAGGAAGCGATGGACGCGTTTCTTGAAGGATCACTGTTTAAATGGTTATGGGGTCCTTTGATCCGCTCTCGGTGAGTCCTTGTCTTGCGATGTCGACGGCACCCCCGACACAGGGACTGTGATTACTATTATTAATTATTAGTGATTAGGACTAGGTGTGGGGCTGTGACTGTGTAGCGTTATTTATTTAACACTTACTCTACAGATTTTACGTCTTAAAAAAACGCGGCGTAAATTGATTCCAGGTTTAAATTTTTTGCCCCTGTCATGGTGATTCTTTGAAGTGAAATGTTAGAAAAGGACAATTTAAACTCTGAGTATCTTTACACCACGTTTATTAATAAGACAGGACATAATTATTGTATATTGTTTTAAAGATGACAATGTGTGATAAGTTAGGCACAGTGACTACATTTATTGCTTTGTATTTATAATTAGTGCTATGAAAGTGGAGTGTGTGTTTTACAGTATTAATTTATTTTCAGCGAAAATCATGAAGAGTATTTCAGTCATTTCAAGCGAACTCATACAAAGTTCATTTGTGATAAATGTGGCTTCGTTGCGACGACGCGACGGACACTAATAGGTCATATGGGGTATGTCTGTCTTTTGCCTTAAGGTTGTCTGGAAGAAATCACTACTACAGCGATAAGACCGCCCATTGTGTTCATCACACAGACTTATAAAAAATAATAAATAAGCAGACCCAACATATGGGAGAAAAATGCGTGCCAGTTACAACTAAATAGACATGCTGTACACATTGAAAATTTCGATACAAAACATTCGTTGTCTACGGTCTATGGTCCTATGTTGTCTATGGTCCTCATACTAAGATTGAGCTTCTTGTAGCTTAACAAAAAGTGCGGGAGTGCTTCAACCCCATTTTGTGTATGTGTGCGTGAGTGTTGCAAGGACAAAAATAAAACGAGATAGACTTTGTACGTGTTATGGGAGAGAAAGAGATGAAACTATTGCTTAAATACGTCTATGTAGTGGTAACCATTATGTTAGGTCTGCTTATTTCTTTTTCTTTTAAGTCTGTGGTTTATTATAATTTATCTACACTAATGTTATAACATTCTACTTATGTTTCCAATACTTGACTTATAATTACTACTGTTATAGCGCAGATAACAAAACACTCAATTTAAGCAATTTCACATGATGGTATAATATCCACATCGATATCGTAAAATCTCATTATAACATCGCGCGCTCGCTCCTGATTGGCCCTGCGCGCGCAGCTGCGCTCTCATTGGTTAGATTTTAATGGCGGCAAGTTCACTGTGACAATACACGTACGCGTGAATTTAATGTTTCGCAATGTGTTTTGTTTTTAAAATACAAATTAAATTGCATTAGTGAAGATAAAGTAGTGTATGCAACTGCATATAACACGGGTATTAAAACACTCGTTACTATTATGAAACTCGCTGCGCTCGTTTCATAAACTCACACTCGTGTTTTAATACCCTTCATTATATGACAGTTGCATAAACTACTATTACCCTGTTCTGTATAAATTTTTCAGTGTGCACAATAAAGTATATTGTATTGTATGTTATGGGTGGTAGAGCCTAGAGTTCACCCGGGGAAGTACCACCGGTACTGTGGTCCGGGTTCGAATCCGACCTCTGACTTCACGTCACTCACTGTAACGGTGAAGGATAACATCGTGAGGAAACCTGCTTGCACGAGTTCGCAAAACTCAAAGGTGTGTGAAGTCACAATTTGCACTTGGCAATGGTGGACTATTATGGCCTTACATTTTTCATTCTGAGAAGCAACCCTCTTTCAATACTTATCTCATACATCATCATCATCTCAACCCATCATGGCCCACTATTGAGGACGGGTCTCTCTCTTCTCGGAATGGGAAGGTTAAGGCCACAGTCCACCACGCTGGCCAAGTGCGGATTGGCGGACTTCACACACCTTTGTTTTGCGAACTAATCTCATACAGTTTTACTTTAATGCCGCCCGCCGTGGTCCACTTGCCCAGCCCCCCCCCCCCCTGCGTTGCGCCCGCGTGCACCGCACGCCTTGCACGCCCGCTTGCGGCGCCCCTGGTGGGCCATGATGGTTTGACAGTCTGAGATGATGAAGTATCATTTACTGGTATAGCGTTTCTCAATGAATGGACTATTTGTAACAAAATTTTTCTATTCAAATCAAACCAGTACTATAGTTGCTGAGATCAGCGCGTTTTATATTATTAGTAAAGATATAATTAATTTGTCTTTCAGTGAATATCACACGGAGAACACATGCAAGTTCTGCAAAAAAACATACAACAGGCGTAAATACTTTAAGGCACACGTGGCCCTGTATCACAGCACCGAGGCCTCCGAGGCCTCTGAGGAGGCCTTCTGCGTGGAGTGTAACAAGCAGTTCGATACTGTCGCACTGTACCAGAGACATCTTAGTACCAGTCGCAAGCATACGGTTAAGAGGTAGTAAGTCTTTATTGTATACCAGCTTCCGCCCGCAGGCTTCGCCCGCGTGGAATTCGTATAAACTTCACCCCCCTATTTCACCCCCTTTGGGGTGGAATTTCCAAAAATCCTCTCTTAGTGCGTCCCTACACTCCCCGAGGAACATACATGCCAAATTTCAGCTTCTTCCGTTCAGTAGTTTCGGCTGTGCGTTGTCTGTCAGTCATCAGTCAGTCACTGAGTAACGCAAAAGTTTTATATATTTTTAACCGACTTCAAAAAAGAAGGAGGTTCTCAATTCGACCGTATATATGCTTTTTTTTTTATGTTTGTTCAGCGATTTTTTCGTCGTTTATGGGCCGATTTTGATAATTCTTTTTTTGTTGTAAAGTAGATATGCGCAGTGGGGTCCTTTTAAAAGAATCACCAGGATCTGATGATGGCATCTCGGAGAAATCGAGGGCAACTTTCGAAAATTGTAGGGACGACTAGTGTATTTGTCAATGTTTTCATAAGTACATGAAAGCGCTACATTTTCATGAAGGTCTGGAGTCGATCTGATGAAGCCGAAAGTCAGTCGAGGGAACTCCTCAACGATTTACTGTAGTTATCTAGTGTTTGGGCTTGATTAATTTGTAGTGATGAGAACTTTACACCTACATGTCGAATTAAGCGCCATCTGGCGAGTAGTTTTTGAGTTATCTCTGTTTATCGAGGTTGAAGTCGGTTATTTTTTTTGTAAAAAGCAATAATATAATATATATAAAGATAGGCTAAGCTAAGCTCTGTTGTGAAGCTCGGCTACGGTGGAAATCCACTCTTATTTGTATTGTATTTAGTTCCAGTTACCAATGTTCGCAGTGCCCCAATGTGTACATGAGCAAAGCCTACCTGAATATGCATTATAAACTCAAACATTTGAACACAACCAACTATTACTGTGACAAGTGCTGTAAAGTGAGTATTGCATTTTTTTTTATCACTAAATAAAATAAAGTCGCCCTCCATCTCTGTCTGTCTGTGCCTTTCTAAGTCTTCTTCTAAACCACGCAACGGATTTTGATGCGGTTTTCATCATTAAGGCCGATGAGTCAAACGGACTGTTTACGATCAGTATTTAGATAGATAACAGTGCTCAGAATAAGATTACCAGTTTGTCCACAATCGGAATATTTTGCAAGGCTTGGGGTGGCTTTAGGGGGGGTGGGAAGCTATGATGGGACACAGCCCCCATGTACCAGAATCAATTGCGGTTGTATATTTGAAAGAAGTAATAGCTACTTGCCATCCACTCCTGACCAACTTCGCTCTGACACCAAGTATAGAATCGAAATTCAACCGTAACAAACAAAAGATCATAATTGTGTGTTACTTAACTGGAATAGCTGAAATTGTTGAAAACTGGTTTTGATGGTGTTATTAATAACATAGTAATAATTTTTACAGTAAAGGATAAATAATTTGTTTGTATCTCTCATTTTGTTTTCAGTACTTCATGACTAAGCATAAACTGAAGATTCACATCGACGCGTTACACCTAAAAATTGCACCGCCCAAGGACAAGATATGCTCTTACTGTGGACGAGGGTTTTCGGTAAGTAACTCCTGAGCCGCCGCTATCTATTACAGTACGCAGAAGCAAGATAACAGTAATACTATGCCTTTTTCGTTGTCAAATAGATTAAAAACTATTCAAGTTCACCGTTCCCGCCAAAATTACAAGTTAATAGGGAAATATTACGCAAAGCTCGGCGTAGATGGCGCCATCAGCACATACAGTAAGCAAATTATAAGCCGCGTTCCGTAACTTGACCAAAACGTTCAAATTTCTATGAAAGTGACATTTTGGGCGTTTTCGTCCAGTTACGGAACGCGGCGGTGTATGTGCTAGTGCTGCACTCTAGCATCAAAATTTGGCCGTAAGGTCTACTATTGGTCAAAAATTTTGTTTACTGTTTGTGCTAGTGCTGCACTCTGTCGCCAAAATTTGGCAGTAATATCTCCTATTTTCACTATTTTTGTGGTAATCTGTCCACAGACTAATTCATATTTACTTGCAGTGTTTATGAAAAATTTAAATTTTGACATTATTATTTTATCTGTTCACAGACAAACCGTATCCTTGAGAACCACATACGGACACATACTGGAGAACGTCCGTTCTCGTGTTCGCATTGTACGGCTACATTCGCCCAAAAATCCGCCCTAGTCACTCATTCTCGAGCAATACACAAAGTTACGATGAAATATGCCGCTGTTTGTAAAAATACCGGTACTTAAATATCGGTGTAGAGTTGTTTATAGGTATTTAAACACCGGTATACAACGTGGTTACCACCATACAACAATAAATTTTATGTACCTACCTAATGATTACCTATGCCCCCAAAAAAAATTTCAATCAAATACCGCCTTTACTTTAGCCACAGCAATTTTTTTTTTCAATATTCAAAATTTCAACACGCTGTATCTATTATTATTGTAATAGCAGAAGATTGTTGCCGCGCTTGTCAAAGGTGAGTGACTGATGATTAGATAGGCTGTTCTATTTTTTCCTGTACTTTGTACTATTTAGTTTGTTTGAAAAAAACATTTTTGTAAATAAGATGTAACGCGTAGGTAATGGTATAATAAACGCCAAACAGTCCAAAAACACCAAAAGGACAATTCACAAAACACAATCACAGTCCAAAGATATGCCAAGTCAGTAGTTTGCAGATCAATTAATTTAGTGCAAAAAGCGAAGCCAAAAGTCGTCAGTACAAGAGCCACGATAAGGTGGCACAGTAAACAAAGTAGCATGTCATGTCCCTTTGAAATTCCAAGAGATTACTTTTAATGAGAACGATTAAGTTGGTCTTGTTTAAAAATGGTACCAATTTTTTTGTGACTACATTTCTTAGAGTATAATACCATTTTGTAATCTTGGTTAGATGCGTCAACTTTTGAAAAAACTGGCCGCAGTAGTGTTCATACTTTTTTTACACAATGATGAGTGAAAGTAGACTGGAGGTAAAAATCTTGCAAAATTTTAAGGGAATTTTGGTGTTTGTTTGAGTTTTGTGGAAAAACTGCAGGCTTTCTGGGATTTTGAAGAATTGTGTTCAATAGTAGTACTTCTTAGGTTGCCGATACAAAAAACAAATCTGAAATATTTAAAAAACTGTGGTCGTGGTAGCTCAAAATAACACAAAGGGTGTAAATTTTTGAAAATTTATTTTTTTATGAAAACAAAGAGGGCTGGTTTTTTTTTCTTATTTTACCTGAAGTAGTAATGAGCAAGTCCACCCTCCGTTCCCGCTTATTGAATTTTGGAATATGTTGTATATATTGATCACTGCATCGCATTTTCGGGTGCATAACCCACCAATGGAGAGGCTATTTACACGCCCCACCATACATCCATGGCCAATACGAAGTAGCGCATCACAAAACACTGTCATGGCCGCCGTGTTTTGATTGGTCAGTTACTGTACCTGCGCAAACATCTCGGAAAACGAAGTTCACATCAGCCTGGTCAAAATGACCTTACTGTATTGCTTACTCATTTGGAATGATTTTTAATAGTTTGTGTTAAATCAACTCCAGTTGTAATACAGTTCAAATTTGATTTAACGACCCGGATGGCGCAATGGTTAACACGCCGGTTCGCTGTTCCGAAAGTCCTGGGTTCAATTCCCGAAGCGAAAATTTGAATGATGAGTTTAAATTTCATTTTTAGATACTGTTGTCAATATTAAATGTACCTTAATCGTATAGGCGGAACGCTGGCATTTGTGTGCCATGCAATTATAATGAATTCCAGATCGAACGCGAATGGAGCATAGCTGTAATTAAGAGTACCTACCTTAATTTCGTATATATTAAAATAAAAATAAGTAGTATGTAGATAAATTTACATGTAATATAAGGCTGAATATGAAATACATTGTGTATAGTAATTATTTTTAATTAAATAAAAATTTATTATTTATTTCTGGAGTTTTTTTTCATAGCAGAACTATGCAAGATAAATGGTTACGAAATCGACACTTATTCGGCACAATCATAGGATTCCGTTATATGACGTCTGTCAATTATGAACAGCAACTAACTTTGTATGGACGTCCTCAACCCACTTATTACGGAAACATATTTTTTCGATTTGATATACGGACCGCTGTTAATATCTATGTTACTATGAAGAGAAGATGTTTTGTAATGAATCATAGGTAATTTTGGTTAGATTATACAATGCACCGTAAATAATATTGTAGTTCACAATATTTTTATTAATTACGCAACTTATAAAACTTTTTAACTTTATAATGTTATAAAAATGCGAAATTTAGGGGCTTCCCTACCACCGACTAGACGGCGAGTAATTCTCAGATATTTTCGCGCTCAAGAAACTTACAAAAGTTATGACAGAATTTCATGAACAAAAGAGATGCATATGGCAGCGAGTACTGTGTGTAACTGTTCACACGGCCGATGAGTACTCGTTCGAATCTGATTTTGTTTACTTGCTTAGCTTTGCTTTTAAATTTTCGCAAAGAATAGGTATTGAAACTTGGTTTGGCTTTTTTACGCAAGAATGTCATTTAATATATTAATTACACTATTGCACCAGTACAACCTGGATCCATCCTTCGGCCTTTCTTCAATGAAAACCAACGTCTCCTGCCAGTTGCAAAACTTTGAAGTCGTGTCCCTGCTCATGGATATCACTGCATGAGCTTTTACCGACGGTTCTGTTATATAATAGAAGTAGGACGGTTGTCTAGTAGATAGCTGTCACCCTTCCAATAAAATCGCAAGTAAAATGATAATTTGCTTTTATCAATTGCACTTCTTTAATAACGGCAACGTGTTAATGTCTTGTAATTTGGTTCATTTTCGTAAATACAAATTTTCGGAGTGCTCAGTCCTGCCTGTTTAGTAGGTATATTAAGTCCATTGTTTCTAGTGTGCAATGATTGGTCAAATTAATGTCAAATGCGTCCGACATGGCCTCTTTCATTTCAATCTTAAGTTGGGTTTACTAGAATGGATACACACACGAGTTAGAGAGAAATAATAAATTTTATTTACATAAAAACAGCTTACAATTTAGCTTATCACTACATAGTATAAAACAAAGTCGCTTTCTCTGTCCCTTTGTGTCCTTAAATCTTTAAAACTACGCAACGGATTTTGATGCGGTTTTTTTAATAGATAGAGTGATTCAAGAGGAAGGTTTATACTCGTATGTATAATAACATCCATTAAATAGTTATTGCACCCGTGCGAAGCCGGGGCGGGTCGCTAGTTAATAAATAAACAATATTTCGCACATACGTAATAATTACGATGCCTTTAAAGCCTTTGCTTCAGGAGATCGAACGCACAGGGCTAATTTAAGTCCACCTGGGGCTTTATTATTACGTAGCTTTTTCGCTATATAGCTTATATAACAATTTTATTACACACTATACTTTGCACAGGTAAAAACCTGAAAATATCTTTAAAACATCAATATAAAATATACCGGTGTTTAAATATCTATAAACAATCCAATACCGATATTTAAGTACCGGTATTATTACAATTTTTTTCTTTAGTGGCATATCTCATCTTATCTTTGTGTTTTGCCCGAGCATGAGTGACTAGGGCGGCTTTTTGCGTGAATGTAGCCGTACAATGCGAACACGAGAAGGGACGTTCTCCAGTATGTGTCCGTATGTGGTTCTCAAGGACATGGTTTGCCTGTGAACAGATAAAATAATAATGTCAAAATTTAAATTTTTCATAAACACTGCAAGTAAATATGAATTAGTCTGTGGACAGATTACCACAAAAATAGTGAAAATAGGAGATATTACTGCCAAATTTTGGCGACAGAGTGCAGCACTAGCACAAACAGTAAACAAAATTTTTGACCAATAGTAGACCTTCCGTTCCGTAACTGGACGAAAACGCCCAAAATGTCACCTTTTATAGAAATTTGAACGTTTTGGTCAAGTAACGGAACGCGGCTTATAATTTGCTTACTGTATGTGCTGATGGCGCCATCTACGCCGAGCTTTGCGTAATATAGGGAATATTACCTATTATTATATTCTCTATTAACTTGTAATTTTGGCCGGAACGGTGAACTTGAATAGTTATTAATCTATTTGACACCTAAAAAGGCATAGTGTTACTGTTATCTTGCTTCTGCGTACTGTAATAGATAGCGGCGGCTCAGGAGTTACTTACCGAAAACCCTCGTCCACAGTAAGAGCATATCTTGTCCTTGGGCGGTGCAATTTTTAAGTGTAACGCGTCGATGTGAATCTTCAGTTTATGCTTAGTCATGAAGTACTGAAAACAAAATGAGAGATACAAACAAATTATTTATCCTTTATTGTAAAAATTATTACTATGTTATTAATAACAAAATTAAAACCAGTTTTCAACAATTGCAGCTATTCCAGTTAAGTTACAACAGGTCTGTGCACATTTTAACTACCAGGCAAGGGACCGACTTAAACCAATGCATTCAAATATGATCTTTTGCTTGTTACGGTTGAATTTCGATTCTGTACTTGGTGTCAGTGCGAAGTTGGTCCGGAGTGGATGGCAAGTAGCTATTACTTCTTTCAAATATACAACCGTAATTGATTCTGGTACATGGGGGCTGTGTCCCATCATAGCTTCCCACCTCCCCTAAAGCCACCCCAAGCCTTGCAAAATATTCCGTTTGTGGACAAACTGGTAATCTTATTCCGAACACTTATCTATCTTAATACTGATCGTAAACAGTCCGTTTGACTCATCGGCCTTAATGTTGAAAACCGCATCAAAATCCGTTGCGTGGTTAAGAAGAAGACTTAGAAAGGCACAGACAGACAGAGGCGGAGGGCGACTTTATTTTATTTAGTAATTAAAAAAAATGCAATACTCACTCTACAGCACTTGTCGCAGTAATAGTTGGTTTTGTTCAAATGTTTTAGTTTATAATGCATATTCAGGTAAGTTATTCTCGCGTATACATTGGGGCACTCCGAACATTGGTAACTTCTGGAACTAAATACAATACAAATAAGAGTGGTTTTCCACCGTAGCCGAGCTTCACAACAGAGCTTAGCTTAGCTTGTCTTTGGTGGACAGCCATCCTAAAACAAGCTTCTAATATTAAGTGATATTAATGATACTTTGCGCTTTCAATTTTATGCAAACATAGGCACCATTCATGATATTGAAATATTGAACCACTTTGAACTATAGTCCGTTTTTGACGTGACAACGTCTTATAAATTGGTTTGCCGGGTGGCACTTCAAGAAACTGCGTTAGTAGCTCCGCTCACGTTATGCGCTTACAATGAGAGCGAGTGAGAGGCACGCGTCCCTTCCACTCGGGCATGGTTAGCCCGCCTAAGAGCGAGAGAGACAGACATAAAAAGTGAAAGGCACGCGTCCCTTCCTCCTTAACATTACTTATGGTAGCTACGGCGTACACACGTTGGCGTGTTTCAGAAAATGGTACAGCGCCATCTCTGGAGAAGTAGAGTAATCTCGTATGTTACCTCACTTAGTTGTGACTAATGGTTAATGGTCTAACGGTTAGCAGCGCTAGATGGCGGATGGTGTTACAATGTTTTAAATATAATTCTTTGTATAAATAAATGTTTTAAATTGTTACTATTATTTCATCCTTCTTCCTACTATACGAATGAATATTCACATTAAAATTATTTTACCACTCAAAGTCGTTGTCACGTAAAACTTTCGCCCGTATACCGACTTTACAGGCAACCAATTTTTTAGAAGAGAGTTAACTACAAAACAAATATGGCCAATAATTGTCAAAGTCATACTAGTCAATAAGACACTGACATTACACATGTACAGTAAAACCAACTTAACATTGAAATGTAGAGAGACGCTGTCGGACGCATTGGACCAATCATTCATGTATGAAATGTATGCATTATAATTGTAAATTCAAAGCAATTTTTGGTGTAAAACAAAGTGCAATATACCGAGTGAACCGATTGAATTGTTTGTAAGTAGTTTAATGCGTGTAACATTGTGGAAATGTGATGTTTCGGAAACTCAGTGATTTGTTTTATGTATGTAACTCTATTCTAAAATAACGGATTATAGGTTGGCAATCTGAGATCGATTAATCGAAGAATCGATTCCTTGGACCAAAAATATCGATTATTTCAATCGATGTTCAGTACTGAATCGATATTATTCCCTAGAAAAATCGAGCTTCGAAAAGATCGAATAGTCCATTCTTTAGCCTTAAATTTTTTTGTGAATCGATTTATCACATTTCGATTCAAATCGATCTAAGAATTGATATATTTCGGACAGAATCCCCATCCCTACTTTGAACCACTATAAATCCACTATATTTAACAATGTTTCTTGATACCCAAGCGTGCAATGTAAAGAGCTATTTGGAGACCAGAAACTTTCTTAAGGACCTTGGGCCTGGAATATGAACATGCATGAGACATCGCATTTTAGATCGAGGATATTGTTACCACATTGTGCATATTCCGTTTTTGCGGAAAATAACGTGAATAATGAA
The DNA here is from genome assembly GCA_905404135.1 of Hesperia comma. NCBI lineage: Eukaryota > Metazoa > Arthropoda > Insecta > Lepidoptera > Hesperiidae > Hesperia > Hesperia comma. The sequence goes on from FR990039.1 coordinate 4,851,125, forward strand.
ATATAGTCGCCTTACGCACCGCGCACTTATAGTATCTACTTTAGTCGTTTAATAATTTAATGATATGATGTATCTAACTAGATTTTTAAATATGAAATGGATGTATCAAAATACGCAAGATTAATTTGAGGACATTGAACAAGCTGTTCGCTCCAGGCCCAAATCTGATGTTCTCCTTTCTGTTGATAACTCGACTTGCACATATTTTTTTTTAATACTTAATAGGCATTAGGATTGTTAATTTAATATAATGAATAAATGACTTAGTCGACTGGTCTGTTTTACCGCACATAGCAAACATGCTAATATTCTAATCTAACACCATCTACTAACTGGACTAACCATCCTAGTCGCTTGAGTCTAGTTCTGGGTCGGTCACAGTTGTTATGGGCGGCAGATGATGGTGCTGCATGCTCGTTTGCTATCTTAATTCCATAAAACAAAAAAAAATTAATAGCTCTCTTACTAAAGGACACAATGTAACTTGTTGAAATATATGTACAAGTCGACATCAACTTATTCACTTCTGGTACGGAAATCTATTTATACCTATACATATAATAAAACTGTATGTGATCACTGTCTGTACATGGCAAATATATTTAAAAAAATATAATGGTGCGTACAGACTATATAACAAAACATGTTATAAAAAACAGTTATATAACATGTTTTATAAATGTGGACGATATGTCTTACAAAAACCCATTGTCTTGTTATATGTTTCATTATTGTTAGACAACAATGTTAGATAGTGTGGACGTGTTATAAAACAGAAGTTATATAACATGTTACATAATCTGTACGCACTCTAATGGGGAGCTTTTATATGTATAAGAGATACCAAAATAATGTGGATTTTTATGGGACTTTCATTTGGAGATAGAAGAGGTTGTGGAGCAACATATAGGCTACTTTTTATCCCGGAGTTCCCGCGGGATTGGGATTGACGCGGGAAAAACTCCTATGTACGAACTGGTATTCAATAAAGACTTACGTCCTCTTAACCTTATGCTTGGGACTGGTCTTAATATGTCTCTGGTATAGTGCGACACTGTGGAACTGTTTGTTACACTCCACGCAGAAGGCCTCCTCAGAGGCCTCGGGGGCCACGCTGTGATAGAAGGCCTCATGTGCCTTCAAGTATTGACGCCTCGAGTACGTTTTGTTGCATAACTTGCATGTGTGGTCCGTGTGGTATTCACTGAAAGACAAATTAATTATATCTATACTAATAATATAAAACGCGCTGATCTCAGCAACTATAGTACTGGTTTGATTTGAATTGAAAAATTTTGTTATAAATAGTCCATTCATTGAGAAACGCTATAAATTACCAGTAAATGATACTTCATCATCTCAGACTGTCAAACCATCACGGCCCAACAGGGGCGCCGCAAGCGGGCGTGCAAGGCGTGCGTTGCACGCGGGCGCAACGCAGGGGGGGGGGGGCAAGTGGACCACGGCTGGGCGGCATTAAAGTACAACTGTATGAGATTAGTTCGCAAAACAAAGGTGTGTGAAGTCCGCCAATCCGCACTTGGCCAGCGTGGTGGACTGTGGCCTTAACCTTCCCATTCCGAGAAGAGAGAGACCCGTCCTCAATAGTGGGCCATGATGGGTTGAGATGATGATGATGTATGAGATAAGTATTGAAAGAGGGTTGCTTCTCAGAATGAAAAGTGTAAGGCCATAGTCCACCATTGCCAAGTGCAAATTGTGGCTTCACACACCTTTGAGTTTTGCGAACTCATGCAAGCAGGTTTCCTCACGAAGTTGTCCTTCACCGTTACAGCGAGTGACGTGAAGTCAGAGGTAGGATTCGAACCCGGACCACAGTACCGGTGGTACTTCCCCGGGTGAACTCTAGACTCTACCACCCATAACATACAATACAATATACTTTATTGTGCACACTGAAAATTTTATACAGAACAGGGTAAATTATTATAAACATAATGGGCGGTCTTATCGCTGTACAGTAAGGTGATTTTAACTCGGCTGATATGAACATATAGCTACGAGTGGCTGCGCAGACGTCAATTTTAAGGCCAAAATGGTGGTAGGAGGCGGGGAGTGCGGGCGGTAGGATAGTTAGCCAATACCATGGACCTAAATACGTCCGTTGCCAATACAAAGTAGCGCATCACAAAACACTGTCATGGCCGCCGTGTTTTGATTGGTCAGTTACTGTACCTGCGCAAACATCTCGGAAAACGAAGTTCACATCAGCCGAGTATAAATGATCTTACTGTAGTAGCGATTTCTTCCAGACAACCTTAAGGCAGAAGACACAGACGTACCCCATATGACCTATTAGTCTCTGTCGAGTGGTCTCAACGCAGCCACATTTATCACAAATGAACTTCGTATGAATTCGCTTGAAATGACTTTCACACTCTTCATGATTTTCGCTGAAAATAAATTAATACTGTAAAACACTACCACACACACTCCATTTTCTTATAAATACAAAGCAATAAATGTAGTCACTGTGCCTAACTTATCACACATTGTCATCTTTAAAACAATATACAATAATTATGTCCTGTCTTATTAATAAACGTGGTGTAAAGATACTCAGAGTTTAAATTGTCCTTTTATAACATTTCACTTCAAAGAATCGCCATGACAGGGGCAAAAAATTTAAACCTGGAATCAATTTACGCCGCGTTTTTTTAAGACAGGTAAAATCTGTAGAGTAAGTGTTAAATAAATAACGCTACACAGTCACAGCCCCACACCTAGTCCTAATCAGTAATAATTAATAATAGTAATCACAGTCCCTGTGTCGGGGGTGCCGTCGACATCGCAAGACAAGGACACACCGAGAGCGGATCAAAGGACCCCATAACCATTTAAACAGTGATCCTTCAAGAAGCGCGTCCATCGCTTCCTTAGCTGGCAACGCGTTGGTGACGCAATCGCACGCTTAATAATAAAGAGAAATAAGTTAAAAAATGTGAACATTGAGTTTTTGTGATAAAACGCAACAATGCAAAAAGGATATGTAATTAAAAAGTCATTCAATTTTGATGAATTTGATCAAGAAAAAAACATAAGTCGCTTGTTTTATTTCATGCAAGTAGTGTATGATGCAAAACTTTAAACGCGATTTCCAAAAATTTTGAATTTTTGAGTTAATGCTCTTTATTATTATTTGATTGATTGCTTGATGTTTATTAAGCGTGCGACATGGTGGACCATGGGCGACGGAGACGACGGGTGACAAGTCCGCTTGTTATCCTGTTTACGCTATAATAACTTACCTTTTACAAATAAATATCCCATTACACAAAAGTAGAAATAACTAAAAAATTGTGCGTCAGATGTGCCAAATTTATATGGAATCAGAGGACGTGCACTAGCTTTCGATTAAACAAGAATTATACAAATTCAAATACCCAGTCAAAAGTTATGAGGTAAATACCAACCATAAATTAAATACACAATTATTACGAATAACTCAAAAACTACCGGCAGATGTCGCCCAAATTTAAATAGGACCAGATGTGAAGCACTAACTTTAGAATACAAAAAAAAATCCAGTGCAAAAAAATACAGTCGAATTGACAATCTCCTCCTGTTACAGAAGTCAATTAAAAAATAATAAAAGCTCATAACAAACTTACCCAAACTTGATACCACAAGCATAGCAATTGTATGTCATACTATGTTCGTGAGACAAGTGGTCATACACCAACTTTTTGTGCAACCTTTCATAATTACAGAACGCACAGACATACTTATAGTTGTGGCTTATTACATGTTCACTCAACAATAACTCAGTGGAAAACCTTGCTGCGCACAGTTCACATTTATATGTGCTTGACTGGAATAAAGAAGAAAAATAATATTATTGATCAATATCTATATCTATATATACAAAACTCTTGTGTTATTGGTGATTGACTGACAGACAACGCACAGCCAAAACTGAACGGAAGAAGTTGAAATTTGGCATGTATGTTCCTTGGGGAGTATAGGGGAGCACTAAGAGAGGATTTTTGGAAATTCCACCCTAGAGGGGGTGAAATAGGGGGTGAAGTTTAAACGAATTCCACGCGGGCGAAGTCTGCGGGCGGAAGCTAGTCTTCTATATATATAAAACTCTTGCATTACTGGTGATTAACTGACAGACAACGCACAGCCGAAACTACTGAACGCAAGCTGAAATTTGGCAAGCATTTTTCTTAGAGAGTTTATAGACGCACTAAGAGAGGATTTTTGGAATTTCCCCTAAAGAAATAAAAAACACTTCACACTCATATCTCCACATTAGGAATCCCTGTGTCGAGGGTGCCGTCGACATCACAAGACAAGGAAACCCCCAACCGAGAACGGTAATTTAAACTTATCATTCAAATTTCCGCCTCGCTGGGAATCGAACTCTTGGTGCGGCGATTCGGCATGACAACCATTGCGCCTATACGGTCGTCTGTTCAAAAAAGAGACAGAGTGAAACAAAAAATCTACGCGGGCGAAGCCCTGGAGGAAATGTCAATGTCAATATCAATAACAAATAACTTTTTATATAAAAAAAATCGACTTCAAAGTCGACATAACTCAAAAACCATTCGCCAGACGTCGCTCAAAATAAGGGACCACACGAAAAACACTACCTTTCGAACGCAAAAAAGAATCATTAAAATCGGAACACACAGTCAAGTAATGAGCAAAAATTTAATTCACCTAACAAGTAACTCAAAATAATAATATCTTTAAAAGTAATACGTCGCGTTGGGGGACCGCTCCTAACTATTCATTATCTACGATTTTTTTCATAAGTATCACACCACCTACTTAGTCTTTTACCCAAGACTTACCCATTATTTATCAATATTTTTTTGTGTAAAAGTTAGAAGTAAATGGAGCGGTCCCCCAACGCGACGTATTACTTTTAAAGATATTATTTTTTACTTTTTAAATGTTTGTGTCGGGGGTATTTTTAATTTTTAATTTAATTTTTTATTTTATACTTTTTATAGGTAAGAACATTCTGGATTCAGTTATAAATATTCTCTTACTATACGCTTTCATTTGAGACCCCACACGAGTATATTTGCATACATACGGCTATTCTTCCCCGCTTTCACCTCCCACAACTATTAAACGGCTCAACCGATTTTCATCAAACATATTTTAAAACATGCGCCCGTAAGTTCCCTTTAATACAAAAGAACTAAATTGAAATAGCTTCATCCGTTCGGGAGCTATGATGCCACAAAGAGACAGAGTGAAAATTCTTCCCCACTTTCAACCCCAACAACTTTTAAACGGCTCAACCGATTTTCATCAAACATATCTAAAAACACGCGCCCGTAAGTCCCCTTTAATACAAAGAATACTAAATTGAAATCGCTTCATCCGTTCGGGAGCTATGATGCCACAGACAGACAGACAGACACACAGACACACACACACACACACACACACAGACACGTCAAACTTATAACACCCCTCTTTTTGCGTCGGGGGTTAAAAAGAAAAAAAACATACAGACGAATTAAGAACCTCACCTCTGAATGGTAATCCTCTAAATGATTCTCATATTCCGCTTTTACGTTGAAATAAACTGTACATTCGTTACATTTATAATTACTGATCAAATACTCTTGACTGCGTCGCGTTAAATCTATACATCTCTGTCTCTCATCGTCACTTATTTTCACTGTCGAACACAATTTCATAAAAATTTTATAACTCATTTTACGTTTCATGTAAATGTATTTTGATGTTAATTGTTCTTTGTCTCCCTTAATCTTTTCTTGTGAAATCTTTCCACAATTTTTTATGTCTTCATCCACTGAAGTTTTCCCAGTTATATCTTCATAATCCATGTTTTCTAGATACTCATATTCAATATATCCATCCTGAACTTCTTCAACACATTCAGATTCAATTTTAATTTCATCATTATGTTTCATAACATTGCCCTCATCATTTACACTTGTATTTTCTTCACTAATTGTTTCTTTTTTATTTGTTCTCTCTTCTACATTGCCAGCATCAACGTAATCCACATTAACCTCATAACATCCTTCATTCTCTTCCTTAACAACTCCAACTTCATCAAATTCATTTTTGACATCTAGTTCCTTTGCTTTAGCTTTGGTATTTTTAATGTTGGGTTTGTCTGCTTGAATTTTTATGCCTGATATTCTATTGTTAGAGTTATTTTTTGAATGTGGCGTCTGAAGATCAGAAATTTAAAACAGTTTTAGCTTCAAACATCCACTCATTTAAACTTTCATCAAAACTTTCATATTTATAACATTAGTAAAGTAAGATAGGGTTAAATAGGTAACTAACTTTTTACTAAATAAAATAATCAACTTCAAAATCGGTAAATAGGAATAACACAAAAATTACCCGTCAGATGTCGCTCAAATTAATATGGGACTAGCTAGACAACAACCAGTGACTAGCTTGCGTATAAAAGAGAGTTATTAAAATCGGAATACCCAGTCAAAAGTTGAAGGTATATATCCTTACTAATATTATAAATGTGAAAGTGTGTTTGTTTGTTTGTTTGTTTGTTTGTTTGTTTGTTTGTTTGTTTGTGACGCTTTCACGTCGCAACAAAGCTATTATATGGTAAGGTTTATGTGTGTGGGGATAGTTAGGAGGGTGGAGAGTGACGTAGGCTACTTTTTACCGCGGAAAAACATCCCATTCCCATGGGAAGATCGATGTTTTGTTAGTTGCTAGATATTTATTTTCGGAGTTGTTAATAGATGGCGGTAATAAAATTCAGTTGCAAGTTCTGAATTACGCTATCAAATACTACATGTAATTTACTCAAGTCATAGGCAAATGTAATAGGCTACTTTAGCTGCTCTGCCTCGAGAACTCCCCGCTCCGGCTGTATTCAGTGTACCGCCCGCCCGCTGGCACTATCCTGTTGACTGATGTCCGCAAGTTGCTCAGCCAACAGGATAGTGCCAGCGGACCAGAGGGGCCTTCGAGTCGAGAGCCTGGACGACTTCATCGAGAGATTGGCACGCAACATGTTCGGGCGTGTCGACGCGTCGCGGTTCCCGCATCTGCAGGACCTGGCGCCGCTCCACACCCATCCACCGGACCGCTGGGCCTTCCCGCGCGACTTGCTGGTTGCGCGGGACGGGCCTAGCACTGACTGATACTGGGGCTTCGTAAGTCGTCGCCCGGCGCTGATCGGCTCCTGCTGGGCTTCCCACCAGCGGGATTCACCCGGTAGGGCCTCGATCGCCTGGGCGGCGCGAAGATGAACCCCATCCCGTTTAAGACTCTGTGGCCTGTAAAAAGGCCACCACTCACCGGACTTGACCTATTGGTTAACCACAGATGGACAACCAAGGGCCTTAGGGCCCAGCCCAAGAACTGGCCCGTTTTAACGGGCCGCGAGAGACACCCCCAAAGGGGAACTAACTGTCCCGAGGGCTCCACACACCTCAGACAGGGTGGAGTGAAGAGAGCGAGTAGTAGGCTACTTTTTAGCCTAAATTCCCACGAGAGCGGGACCTACGCGGCTGTTACCTACGGGTCCCGAAGCGAAGCGCGGGCGGTTCTCTAGTACCATAAATAAAATACGCATTTCCATTGACTTCCAGCGAAGTGAACGTACTATGAAATCATGGCAGCTTCGGCTGTCGTTGGAAGCCAATGGCGAATAACTCAAACAATACCCTTCAGATGTCGCTCAAATCATATGGGACGTGAAGAATCAGATTACGAATGAAAATAATTATCAAAATCGTTTCACCAACTCAGAAAATATGAGATGGAACACAAAAAAAACACAGTAGAACTGAGAACCTCTTCTTTTTTTAAGTCAGTTAAAATAAGACAAAAGCATTACCTTTACCTGGTCGGCTGCAGTCAATTTATTGGTTTTCAGTAATTGTTTCACCATCTCCTTACACTTAGATAATTGTCGGCGTGTACTCCAAATTCTTTTTCTAGCTGTTGTCATAAATCTTGTTTGGTACCTCATCAGTTTTATGAATCTTCCCCACGCTTCGTCAGAGACAAAATCTTTTCTTGAAACGTAAAGACATTGATATCCGTCCATGAAACGAAACCTTTTATTTGGTAGAGGACATTCATTGGTTGTTGATCGTTTGCTGAAATATATTTATTAATGATTCATTATTGATTACTAATATTATTCCAAATAAAAACAAAAAAACAAGGTATTCGTTAAATTGGTACAGAAACTTGAAATGGCCTTCAATGGCCATTCAGAAAAAAAACATACAAATAAAAAAACAAGTAGTACCACACAATTATTATTATTATTATTATTATTAAACTTGTTACTTCAGCTTAATTTTACAAATGGATACTGCAAGAAACGGACAGATAGATAATCATGACAAAGGTCCAATGGCACAATGGTTAACACGCCAGATCGCTGGGTCCTGAATTTGACTCTCAGTGAGGCGGAAATTTAAATGATGAGTTTAAATTTCCATTCTCGGTCTGGGTGTGTCCTTGTTTTGTGATGTCCACGGCACCCACGACACAGGGGCTCCTAGTGTGGGGCTGTGAGTGTGTAGCATTATTTGTAAATAAATATTTATTTACCTTTTATAATTAATGCTAGTCATGTCATTTCTTATCTCAATGCTCGTTGGTTGTGAAAATGAGAGTTCATGTATATCTTCCGAAACCAAATCATCAGAATAATCACTGTTGTCAACGGAACGAGGATTTTCAACTTTGATAATAAAATTATTGGCATCATTTTCGCTTCTTGATTCTAATGTAGTTTCTGAAGATTCATCTTTAACGGGACAATTTTTATTGCCATTTTCTACAACCAGCCTTGGTACCACCATGTTGGGCATTTGATCTGATGGTGGGTTAGTTTGTTTGTTTGTTTGAAGTACTGGTACTGCATTTGATACAAGCCGTCTGATTTTTATGTATCCATCTGTCTGATGGTATGCATCATCTTCAAAATGATCGCTACAAATTCTATAATGTTTCTTAAAATCTTGTATTCCAACGGCTTCCATCCATTTCTGTCTCATTTCATTGTTTAATGGAAATCTGTAATTTATATTTAAATCATAATAAAAATAAAACTGACTGAGTGACAAATAGGTACAGCAGAAACTACTGGACAAAAGAAGTTAAAATTTGGCATGCATATTCGTTAGGGTGTGTAGGGGAGTATTATAATAATAATAATAAATCTTTATTTCAGATGTCGAGATCCATATATTGTTAGTAGTGTGTTAGTAACAATGGTGCCTAAAACTATGTTAGTAGGGTTAGTATAACAGAGAGTAGGGTTAGTATAACAGAGTATTGAGAGAGGATTTTTGGATATAAAAGAGATGAAAAGGGGAATAAACTGAAATTAAACAATTCTAACCCAAAAAAGTCATGAAGTAACGAAACTGGTAATTAATTTAATGTATTTAGTAAAATATCTATACATACTTTTAATAAAACTAAAAAAAAGTTGTCTGTAAGCTGAATACCTATATCAATGAAAATATAATTGAGGGAGGCTGTAATTTGAACACAAATCTAAAAAAAATAGTTTGACTGTACACACAAATAAAATACACTATATAAATAATAAGTAGACCCGGCAGACGTCGTCCTGCAACATATATTATTAAGTAGACGCCCTCGCCTCGCTTTCGGAGACTTGTTGCTCCGCTCCTTTTGCTCGGAGCGTGAGTGATGTTATAATTATAGCCTATAGCCATCCTCAATAAATGGACAATTGAAAACAAAAAGAATTTTTCAAATCGGTTCAAAGTTTAAAAATAAATCTTAAAAACGAGGGTATCTGTGATTTTTACGTTGCGCTATGTCAACTATCAATTCGTGCCGGCAATATAATAGGCTATAAAAAAAAATGTCGAGGGAACCCCGCTGTGCGGGGTTCCCCTTTTTTTCTTGAATTAAACTGTCAACCTAACGAACCTAACCCAACCCGTCTGTTTGAAAAGTTTCTTTTTGTTTCTTTTAAGGCGGGGGGCTTTGCCCCCCGCCATCCCCTATTCCCCGCCCTTAAACCTTAAACCCCCCCGCCTTCCCTCCTTTTTAACGGATCTATAGCTCAATATTTGTCTTCAAATTTTATACATAACCTTAAAAACTTAAAATTAAGATAAAAAAAAAAACTATGCATTTCCGCACAAAAAGCAATTAGATTATGATTCGGGGCATCAATACCTATTGATTAAAGCCAAATTTGTCCAGGAAATCGTGCAGCCGGATACTAAAGCCAACCCGTTCCTAAGATTATCGCGTCCAAACGAACATACAAACAAACTCTTCCTCTTTATATTATTAGTATAGAAGTATAGATTCTTACCTATGAAAACTGCGACTGGGATCAGCCGGACATAACTCTTTTTTACATATTATACACGTTTGCGTCATTTTGTAAAAATATTTAGCACTATAACAACCAACGATATTCAATCACAACAATGTATAAAATAAATAACAAGCATATTCGAATCAATGTGAATCACAGAACACTATTGAATAGTCTAAATACATTATATACACAGATTACAACGTGAGATCAAATCCAATTAATTAATTAAATTATTCCGATAAATTGGTGTAATCAAATCAGACAATAATTTGATGTTGTTGATGACATGGACAAATTGACATTTCTTTACTGTATTTTTTTATTATCTCCAAAATAGTGATGAAACCTAGACGCAAATGATTCGAATGAATGAATTATTAATCGGATTATAATCGTTTTGTAAATCGTTAATCGTGTAAATTGTTAAAATACCTTTTGATTTATTGCAGGATCTATACAATGTGATAATACTCACAGAAAATAATTATCATTAATTTCCGCGACATTTCTAAATGTTCTACGCCTTTATTTGGTTTCAGTGTTTGTGTGTTCTTGCTCTGGTATTTAATGTTTTCTGTATATTACTAGCTTTTGCCCGCGGCTTCGCCCGCGTGGAATTCGTTTATATCGCGAACCGGAAAAGAGGGAAAGGGGGTACGTCATCAACTATCTTCCTGGGAAAATTCATCGAAATCGGTCAGGCGGTTTAGATTTTTCATGCAAACTTTCATCCCCTATTTCAAGCCTTTAAGGGTTGATTTTTGAAAAAAAAAATTGGTTGCCTGTAACGTCGGTATACTTACGGGCGAAAGTTTTACGTGACAACGACTTTAAGTGGTAAAATAATTTTAATGTGAATATTCATTCGTATAGTAGGAAGAAGGATGAAATAATAGTAACAATTTAAAACATTTATTTATACAAAGAATTATATTTAAAACAATAATTTATACAAAGAATCTCGCACTGAATTTCATATTAACAAAATTTTATTTTTACCTTTACACATACCTTTATTTTTGTTAAATAGTTCCTCACTTGTAAACAAGATGGCATTGTACCAATTTGTGAAACGCGCTAACGAGTGTAACGTGGAGTTTATATAAGAGAAAAATTTGTAGAGGGCAATGTGTCGACTTCTTTGGTTTTATAATAAACTGCTATTTTGGGTTTGCAAGCAGTTGTGGTTATTTGTGAAGTTGACCCTGCGTTCCCGTATCTTCATGGGGTAAACGTATACAAAGAATTATATTTAAAACATTGTAACACCATCCGCCATCTAGCGCTGCTAACCGTTAGACCATTAACCATTAGTCACAACTGAGGTAACAAACTAGTTACTCTACTTAACCAGAGATGGCGCTGTACCATTTTCTGTACACTGTTACCAAGGAACGTGAGCGGAGCTTACTAACGCAGTTTCTTGAAGTGCCTCCCGGCAAACCAATTTATAAGACGTTGTCACGTCAAAAATTAGCCTATATGTGACTCTGAGTCTTCAACTATTTCCATTCCGAATTTCATCCAAATCGGACCGGTGGTTAAGCCGTGAAAACGTCACAGACAGACAGACACACAGACAGGCAGACACACAGACAGGCAGACAGACAGACAGACAGACTTTCGCATTTATAATATTAGTATGGAAAGTATGGATTAGCGAACCGCCCTCGCTTCGCTGCGGGACCCGTAAAGTATCAGCCGCGTAGGTCCCGCTCCCGTGGGAATCTCGGGATAAACTCCCGGTTCCACGGGATTTTAGACAAGAAGCTATACCCATACGCGTAGGAGTTTTTCCCGCGTAAATTCCGATCCCGCGGGATTTCTGGGATAAAAAATATCCTATATGTTAATCTAAGTTGCCCTCTATGTGTGTGCCAAATTTCATGAAAATTGGTTCAGTAGTCTTTGCGTGAAGGAGTAACAAACAAACAAACAAATACACAAACTTTCACATTTATAATATTAGTAGGATAGGATTCCATAATTAGTTATTCTTACCTATCAATCGGTATTGTTGTGTAATTTTTAATTAATATAATAATAGATGAATTGACCTTGGAATAATCGAATAATCAAAACATCGTTCATTAATCCTTTTAGTAAATCACTATTATTCATAGTGCCCAATTTTAATCATAGATTTCAATCCGCTCAATCATTAGGTATGTACCTGTCTACTCTTAGGCTCAAATGTCAAACTGTGTTGCCAGATAAGGCGAATGGGGGTCCAATGGCGACCAAAAAATCCAATCGGCAAACGGTAGCCATTTAGGCATCTAATCGGCTACCGGTAGCCATTTAGGCACTTCTCACATTACGCTATTCATTAGCTACGCGACTGCAACGCAATCCCAAAATTCTATGGATCTGACACTTTTGACTGACAGAAGTCGCATCGTGTCGTATCGATAGTTACACTATCGATTGTTGACCTTGAAAATCAGTTAGGATATCGATAGTCCTATCGATATTCTCACTATTGCCACTATCGAGCGGCATCATTAGAAAAGTGTCAGATACATACAAATTTTGGATTGCATTGCAGTCGCGTACCTCATAAATAGCGTTGTGTGAGAAGTGCCTAGGCTCCGCTAGGAGTATATTGTTCTATGCATTTAGGCTACCTACAAAAAAAGTTGTTAAACATCTAAAAGACTGTTTTCGTTCTGAATTTCATCCAAAACGGGCCAGTGCGGTGGTTTAGCCGTAAACGCGTGACAGACAGACTTACGCATTTATAATATTAAGTATTATGGATAATATGAATTTAAGTTATGGACGCAGTGCCGCGGGCCGCGGCCGGGCGGCCGTGGAGAGGGGACAGTCTGGCCCGGGTGACACCAATTTGGGGGTGACAGCCATGCTAGCTACGCTCCACGCCGCTGGATGGACGTAATACATAGCATTGTGGCGACACCGCACACACGTCACACGGTGACGTCACCGAAGCCTGAATCGCGCTATCGAAGATTTGACGATCGCCCGCATATATACGACGCCTCGAGTACATTCACACGGGGCCTCGGCCGCCCCCCAGGTAGTGATGCTGAACTATCGATAGTTACACTATCGATTGTTGACCTTGAAAATCAGTCAGGATATCGATAGGACTATCGATAGTATTGCTAAAATCAATACTATCGATAGTATATAATATGGTAATACTATTGATGATCTGCAATAGTATCGATACTATCGATAGTATTATACTATTGACATATAATAGTATCGATAGTATTATACCACCGATACTATTACAGAATACATAACTATCGATAGTCCAAAACTATCGATAGTACCGATACTATTGCAGATAACCAATAGTATTACCATAATTTATACTATCGATAGTCTCACTATTGCCACACTATCGATAGTAGCCTATCGAGCGGCATCATTACCCCCAGGCATGTCGTCTCGCCTGGCGGGAGATCTCCCTATTGCCAAAGCATTCAAGCCAAATAAATTATTTCTTACAATAAAATAACCGACTTCAAAATCAAAGTATTGATAACGTGACTTAACGGGCTCCCTAGGTAAACGAAGCAGAGCCACCTAGCGGACGTAAATTATATTCTATGTATAATATTTAAGTACACAAGGGTATGTTTAATCGCTTATATACTCATAAATTAACTAAGAAATGTTTAGTTTTAGTGTTCATTTCGTAACCATTCATCCTGCATTGTTCTGCTATAAAAAAATAATAACTCCAGAAATAAATAATAAATTTTTATTTAATTAAAAATAATTACTATACACAATGTATTTCATATTCAGCCTTATATTACATGTAAATTTATCTACATACTACTTATTTTTATTTTTATATATACGAAATTAAGGTAGGTACTCTTAATTACAGCTATATTCCATTCGCGTTCCATCTGGAATTCGTTATAATTGCACGGCACACAAATGCCAGCGTTCCGCCTATACGATTAAGGTACATTTAAGATTGACAAGAGTATGTAAAAATACCCTTGTAAATTTTGTTCAAAAGCTAAATATTGAACTGTGAGCACAGGTAATAAGGTTGGTTTTGGCGGGCTTTGGCAATTCCGCGAACTGCATGAGCGCCCGCGTGCATTACCGCCATGTAATTCACTTTAAGTTTGTTAAAAACACATTCAAATTGATTAAACAGCATTTATAAGTCAGCAGAAACAAATACACAGAGAAAAATTAACATTGTTATGGGGTCTACAACATAAAATAAATACCCTCAAACTCAGATCAATAAACTATAGACAGAGCGCCTGGAACAAGAGTGAACCCAGCAAAAAGTAAACCTAGCCTTGTATACACACAGCGGCACTCACGCCAATACGAATTTTGTGTTCTAAATAATAAAAAATGAATGAAGCTTTGTGTCCTAAAAAATAAAGTTTAAATTTTGTTCTAGTTCAAACTGTCAACATAGGGCATTCTAATGATTTCGACGTGTGCTTTCGCCTGACTTTTGCCGGTTTCACTCTTTTGTTCACGGCGTGCCGTCTATAGTTTATTGGTTTGAGCCCCCAAGATTATTTAATCTCAAATATCTTGCACATACAGATACTATATCACTCTACCAGCACAATTAGACAAATCAATAGAATGCGCTCTCCCCACCCCTCTAAAATAACCTTGGAATAAATTTAATTTAATTGTTACAGTACAAGCGTTTATGTTGATGATTTGGCTGAGCCCAGTTATAGATGCGGGCTTATTGGTCAATCAGTTAAATGCCGCCAATTAGGTGCCAGCTGTCAGGTTATTCAACTGTCAGGTGAGGTATGTCAAAATGTTCAAGTGTTACAGTTAAAGCGCATAACTATAACTTTGTTCCAACCAAGTGTTTCTTCATCAAGTGCTTCTGCTGAGGTTCTCAGTTTGACCTGTATGTATGTATGTGTGTATATTTGTGCGCGATTATCTCGCGTTTGGATGAACCGATTTTGATGAGGTTTTCAGCATAGTATTTGTCAGACTTAGGTGAAGGATTTAGGAATATTAACCGCGTTTTACTGAACCGATTTTTACTTTTCGGCGTTAAAGTCGGTTCTATTTTGTTAAAAGTTATTGAAACATTAGACCTATGTCTGATTGAGCTGGTAAAGTTGTAGATCAGATATTGTGACATACATAAGCTCCTGTCCCTACAAATGCAAAATTCAGGTTTTGACTGTAGCAATATACAGATTATGCGAAGGAATTGCATATTATTATTTAACACAGAAAGAAAGGTTAGCGGTGGCTCATAATACTTTCTATATATAATTTAAAAAATGTGATTAAAAAAATTAATTAATAAAATCAACAAATTGTTTATAATTAATTGTAAAATAATTACCACAAAATTAGAATGTCAATATTTAAAATGTCAAAGATAAAATTAGCAATTGAAAATAAAATGGTTAAAAAAATAAATAAAATTGGTTACAAGTAGATTTATAAGGATCCATTATACCAAAACGTCACATGTTAAAGGATAAGGTCATACGGGAGGACTATAGTTGTACTGTTAAAAGTTTCATAACATCACATATTTAAATGTCATATGCTAAAATTGTAAAACCCTGGTCACACCCAGTTTGTTGACAAGTTGTGTGACAGGTTGTTGTGACACCCATGTGATAAGGATAGGAGGGGATTTAAAATGTTGTAAAATCTGTGTGACATAATTAATCAACCCCATAAAATCAGACTATTTATATCCAACAAATCAGTAATCAAATGAAAGCTTTAGTGTTGAAAACCCTAACTTTACTCATTCCCTTATGTAAATACAAGCAAACCCGCCCTCGCTTCGCTTTGGGGAACCAGTCCCTTCAAAAATCTCTATAAATTTTAATAAATTATGTCATTCCGATGTCTAAGCTATATACTGCAAAGTTTCATGAAAATCCATTCAGTAGTTTTTGCATGAAAGAGTAACAAACACACACTCACTCACATCCTTACAAACTTTCGCATTTATAATATTAGTAGAACAGTGAGGGATCTTCGTATGTACAAACTTTGGGCAGCCATTGAAAATGATTTCTATATTTTGTAGGGCATTACCTCATCATAAAATTTTAATCCTGATGTCATTTAAATCACAATAATCGTAATTGTTAAGTTATGACCTAAAACAAAAAAAATGCTACTCTGTGTGTAAATATCAATAAATAAAAGTATGGTTACATAAAACCTGAATTATTGCATTTTTCCTTACAACTCACAAATGTCTACTCTAAGGCCGTTCTCACACAATGCTTTTGCAAGCGTCTAGGATGTTGACCAGGTAACAAGGCGACGCGTCTACGTTGTGTCCTGTCAGTAAACAGTGTCAGTGTCGGCAAATGGTGGATTGCGTCGGAGTCGCGTAGCTAATAAATAAATAAATAGTGTAGTGTGAGAAGGGCCTTAATCGTTGTCATTATCAGTTATACAAGTAGACTATCATCAAAAATATAGTGCCACAAACTTATCTAAACCGGTAAGAGGGGCGCTACTATCTTCGTCTGACAACAGTATAACATTTGAATTAGTTCCAATTTTGGCCACCGGGTCAGATAATTTTGTGGCACTGTATCAGGATTTATTGTGTGACACCCACAAAGATAAAGTTTAAGATCAGATAATAGTGCGAGGCAACAGTGCACTCATTACACATGACAGATTTGATTCATGCTTTTGAAGTTTGTCACTTGCATATACAAGTTTCATACTGATTATCATAACACTGCTGAACTGGTCATTTGCACAAAATCCTTCTGAGCACCAATACTAAGAGGATTTTGGTGTTACATAAACACAGTATAGTTCAGAACAACGGAGACATGTTACCAAAGACGATAACCTATTACTTACGTTGCCGTATCATTGGCATTGACTATTTGCAGTCTATCACTACTTAGTACGACACAGGAGGAACTTGTGGCAGCATATTGGTGTATATACACTGATTTTCAACCGGCTTCATCTGCTGCATCGGCTGATGTTGCATTACTGGTTGCATCTGTTGTATCTGTGGCGGCGGAGGCGGTTGCTCTGGAGGCTTTTTATTTTTCTTCTCGCATTTCTTAAACTTAATACCTAGTTTGTTAAGCAAAATTAACCTTAGAGATTCCTTGCCGCCACGGTAATTTAGTTCGTGTTTGGCCGCGGCTAGGATCTTCCCGAGCGTTGGCACTTCTTTCTGTACTGAATAACTATTTACTATGCCTCTCAACGCGCACAATTGGAAATAGTCGAGCTGTACTTTCGTTTTTCTTATACGTTTCTTCTTCGGCCCAGTCATTTTGGTTTGAGTCGCTTCGGCGCGGAGTCCGTCGCGTTTTATTCGCTTTATCGTACTTTCCGACAGCCCCGTTGCAGCGCAAGCTCGCTTGATAACGTTTTCAACTGGAAACGCGTACCCACGGTTCTGTTTTTCACTCTCGAAAAATTTTATCACTTTGTAAATGATTTCGCGCGCTTGACCGTCAATCGCTTCCTTTTTTTTTTTGTTGTCGACCCGAGGTGCAATGTGATCTGTCTGTACAGCCTGTGAGTGTGGGTTCGGTTGGATCTCAGCGTTGGTCATGGCCACTTGGTTGACTTGGCTGTGCTGGTCGCTAGTGTTCTGGATCTGGACTTGCACCTGTACTTGCTGGATTTGCTGTTGTGGTTGGCCCATTTGCAACTGATTGTTTACAGTCACAGTTATTGGTATATCGTGTATGTGCTGCTCCATTTTGCCGTTTTATTATTTAATGCTACAGTAAACTAGATATAACTAAACGTTCATATGTTAAAATTAATTATTTGCCTCGTACTCTATTTATTTATAAGGTACAAAAGGCTTATTACTTATAACTATTGGCCGCCATCACCCCGATACGAACACAATTTGACAGATTTTGACATTTACATGACATTTGTTGAGTGGAATAGATTATATAACTGTAAAAAAAATATGCACATTTTTCCACAGATACCTATAAATTTTTTCTTTTGTATGTTTGACAAAGAGTAGTAAATTAATGTTTGCTCAAAAAAATATACCATTTTATGTGTTAATTCATGTATTGTGTGTCTATAAGTCATAAGTCTTACCTCTTTCCTTCTGAAAACAATGGAGAAGGTAATTGACTATCATATTAGGGACACCTACTTAAAGGTTAGACCCCTACATGCTAAACAACATGCATACCAGAAAGGGAAATCAACTGAATCGGCCTTAGCAGAACTAACCGATCAAATTGAAAAATCCCTCGAGGACAAGGAGATAGCACTCTGTTGTTTCCTGGACATAGAAGGGGCTTTTGACAACACCCCGACAAACATTATACTGGAAAGTATGAAAAATCGTGGTATCGATACTACCACCGTAAACTGGATGGAGTCTATGCTTAAGAACAGAGCAATTCGTACATCCATTTTTGACGCCACACTGGAAGTGAAAGTAACTAGAGGATGCCCGCAAGGAGGAGTTTTGTCACCTCTACAATGGACCATTGTGGTAGACTCTCTCATCCAGGAACTAAATGATGCATACCTGGACACTCAAGGATACGCAGATGACCTGGTCATAACCATACGTGGAGGCTGTCCAAGCACTGTGTCTAACCTTATGCAAGCAGCTTTACACAAAGTGGAATGCTGGTGCAACCGCACCGGACTGAACGTAAATGCTAACAAAACGGTCATTGTACCATTCACAAGGAGGAAGAATACACAAAGTATGTATAACCCCTCATTGTTCGGAACCACAATACCGTTCTCCAAAGAAGTAAAGTACCTAGGGATCACAATGGACCAGAGGCTTACTTGGAACCAACACCTTACACAGGTGATCAAAAAGGCAAAAATCTCACTAGGGACCTGTTGCCGATTCGCGGGCTCCAAATGGGGCCTGAAACCCAAACAGGTGCATTGGGTCTACACGGCAATCGTAAGACCCATTGTGACCTACGGCTGCATAGCCTGGCAAAAGAAAACAACCCAGGTGACATGCATCAAGAATCTAAATAGCATTCAAGGCTTAGCCTGTCGAATGATAACTGGAGCTCTAAAAACAACTCCAATAGCAGCCATGGAGGCCGTCCTCAACCTGGAGCCATTACACATATATGTGCAAAAGGAAGCGAGGGCGGCTGTACTCCGAGCTGCAGAAGGAGGCAAGCAGAGCTGGAAATCGAATGTCATGAGAAAAGTCTATGAAGACCTCATGGCATGTCCAATTATGGCAATGCCAAGTGATGCCATACATAAACAGCTAAGTTTCAACAAACTGTTCCAAGTGGTTATACCGCGACGGGAAGAATGGGACGAAGCTGCACCAAAACCCTTGGGAGGAGGCGACATCGTCTGGTATACAGTTAAACTCAAACTTAGGCCGTTATGCAACCGTATTCCAGGCTGAACTCTATGCAATAATTGATTGCGTACATCAAAACCTTTATAAAGGTTACGCTAATAAGCGTATTACCATCCTCTCTGACAGTCAGGCAGCACTTCTAGCACTGAAGTCGGAGACAGTCAACTCTAAGTTAGTATATGAAGGTATCCAAGCAATAAATCGACTTGGATATAACAACAAGGTCACCCTAGGATGGGTACCTGGACATAAGGGTATACGAGGAAATGAAAGGGCAGATGAACTGGCAAGGAGGGGTGCGGAGGCGCCCACCATGGGACCAGAGCCCATGGTGGGCGTTTCAAAAGCGGCTTCTCGAGCTGTCCTCAGAGCCTTGGCTCTGAGACAGGGCGAGGAGCTGTGGCAAAAGGCACCCGGACTAAGACAGGCAAAAACCCTTATCACTGGTTACTCGAAAAACTACTCAACTAAAGTGCTCAACCTAAAACGGTCAGACATCCGACTCATAATTAGGCTGCTCACTGGTCATTGCAGACTCAACCGACACCTATACAATATAGGCTTACTAGTAAACCCGCCCTCGCTTCGCTTCGGGGAACCAGTCCCTTCAAAAATCTCTATAAATTTTAACAAATTATGTTATTCCAATGTCTAAATTTATAGGAACGCGTCGCGTCGCGCTGCGGTCGGCGGCTGCCGGCCAATAGGTACCGCCGCAAACGCTACGCAATGTATTTTTAAATCTGTAATATCTTCGAAAATATTCAAAGAAATTACTTGCTGTAAAAGGCCATATAAATCTATGTTAAATCAACAATCTATTTAAGGTATTTAATTAAATAAGGAATAATGCTGTAGTGCTTAAAATCGCTTCGAAAATTAGCTATTATTTGCCGTAAAAAGTAAATGACAAAAAATGGTTTTGTGGGATATCGATAAGAGATAGACATATACCATCGCGGACTTTTCTGCAGACCTTTTCAAGGTGTACAATACTTAGTACATTATTTTTATAAATCCTGTAAGGTTAAGCCTGCGTACGCAATGTAAGCGGCAAGAAATGTAAGAATTTACGACACCACATTAGAAACCCTGAAAATAACAGTATTTCTCCATTATTTAATAGATGTTATTATACATAAAAACCTTCCTCTTGAATCACTCTACCTATTACAAAAAACCGCATCAAAATCCGTTGCGTAATTTTAAAGATTTAAGCATACAGACAAACAAACAGACAAAAATAGCGACTTTGTTTTATACTATGTAGTGAAGTGAAAATGCAACATGTAGATTCTGTGGTGGGGCGGAGGAAACACCCATACATATCCTCTGCGATTGCATAGCAATTACCCACTACAGAAGTCGTATACTTGGAGGTCACATAATCAAACCTGACCTGATTAAAGAGATGGACCCCGGAAACGTACTACGGTTTATTAAGACTGTAGGCCTGGGGGACCAGATCTAACTAAAACTGGGATGGCTACAATAGATCAGAGATGGTCGCAGTGGCCTCGTAGGGATACTTGTTCCCTATGCCCAGACACCAAAATAATAATAATAATGTATTGTGTGATTTGTTCTGCGTCACCGTTGACTACTACAACACTAACACCCATCAACCGAGAATATAATTAAAAATAATATACAATATACATGTCATTTATCTGCGACATAAGCATCTGCAGCGACAAAAAATTATTTATTGTTTCCTTGCTTCAGACTAAACAGTCAAAAAACAGTTTTGACTATTAATCATGGACTTAATATACTAACATTAAGCCCATTCTATTAATATGGACTTTTATGTCCATTCTATTAATAAATAAAGTATTCAAACTAAGAGGAATTTAAGAAATAAGACAGTATCTCAATGAAATAAAACAAAACATTGAAAGTTATTATTATTTTTTATTCATTATTTTCGTATGATCTATGGTCTTCTCGTAACATACAGGAAACTTGGCTTGGCTCTTTTCCCAACCATTGACTGTTTCTATTTCTTAACTTTTTTAGGGTTCCGTAGCTAAATGGCAAAAAACGGAACCCTTATACTGCCAGTAGTCTGCCACTTTTCTCCGAAACTATAAGAAGTATATTGTTGAAACTTGGTAAGTATTTCCATAATCTATGATTCATAGTCTATGGTTTAGTCCGTAGATTCACTGGAACCCGCGCCGTTTGCTTTTCATATGAATATACTTGATATGCGACAGCATGCCGTGTTTCTGCGTAAACTTTGCATCACAGTACTGACATTCATACGGCCGCTCCCCTGAGTGCGTACGTATGTGATTCATCAATGTCCTGTTAGCCTGAAAATAACATTTTGAGTTATAATTACTGTAGTTGAGTCGCCGAGCATATACAGGGTGTGGCGTAATGAGTGGATAATACGGTGCCTACGTGTAGAGGGCATCATGCCGGTTCAGATAAATACATGTTATATTCAGTAAAAGTCCTTCCGTTTCCGAGATATAAGTACGACATTTTCAAATTTTTTAAATTGTTCCACCCTACTTTTTGGCGCCAGGATCACAAATGAAGTTATTTTTGTATCTGTGTTTAGGATAGTAGGTACTCTTGAATAGATGTGCAATATCATCAATTATTTTTATAACAAAAGCACAGATGAAGATTTAACACCAACTTTACGTTTTTTCATATTTCGTTCCTGACTTAAGATACTTTTCTGTGGTTAAAAAAAATGTATGGTGGCTTGAATGCCAAAATCAAAAAAAAACTAGCCCATTTCACCCAGAATTCAAATGGTATCTTACGGGGTATGGTCCACCTTTAAATTTTAAATTATTTTCTTTTAAATTGAGCTAGACCCCATTTTTATGACATTACAAAATAAATTCCAAATTTTGGTTTGTTGCCTTTGCATTCGTCAACTATTCATAAACGTAAGTTTCAAAGCACTCACAGCAAACCCCCTGCCACATATGTTGCACATCTTGTTCTTCGCTTTGGTTTCGCCTTCGTGGTGATACTTGCGATGCTCGACGTACCTCGTCCGATTTAGGAAGTGCTGTTGGCATGATAGTAGAGAGTTAAGTCGTACAAGAAACTTTTGGCGCGTGAGTGACAGAGACAGTGCCTTACAGTTTGCTTTACCTGTAAGGCGTTGTCTCTGTCACCCACACGTCATCCACGCGCCAAAAGATTCTTGTAGGACTATAGTAGAGAGTTAGACAAGTCACACTTAGACAAGATACAGTAAAACTAACTTGAGCTTGAAATCAAGAGAGGCGCTGTCGGACGCATTGGACCGATCATTGCACGCAATTCGACAGGTAGTAAGTGACAGATGAATGACCACAACGTATCAATGAATGACTTTAACATGGCGGCGTTAGTTCCAATTTTTGCCATTTCAGAGATAAGTTGGTCGCACTGTACAGTGCACTTTTCGAAAGTCAAACTACGCCATCGTTTCAACAAGTCGCTACGGTGAGAGGTCTTGGAAGAAGAAGCAAGAAACTCCCAAGGAGCATCTTTTCCTACTCACAGTTACAGACTGCACTTACTACTACTTACGGCTAAAATACGAAACTCATGCTCATGTCTAACCTGTTTTATCATTTAAATATTCATCAAGTTTCATTTTATTCATCAAGTTTCATGTTTCATTCATTAAAGGACAGGGACTGTCCGTGATAGACATTAGAGTTAGTCCTGTTAGTTGTTGTTTAGTGACCGTCCAGTTAGTAAGGCGCTTTTCCCACGGAGCAACTATTGCAGCAACTGGCAACTAGCTGTTTACATACATTTCAATTAGACTGCGCACACACAGCAACTCGAGTTTGGAGTTCCGGCAATCGTCAACAATTTTCAGTTGCTGCAATCGTTGACTAGGTCAGTTCCTAATTGCCGCAACTAGCAACTGTTAAATATTATACCGCTTTTTAAAGTTGCCGGTTTCCGCAGTTGCTTAACAGTTGTTAATCTCAATGCGTCGGACGATTTCACACCCTCCCTCTGCCTGTACCCGGAAATGCAAAAATTAGCAACTCGCATAAAAGTTGCTCACAAATTGCTATAAAATTGCGGCAACCGTAAACTTTGCAGCAACTATCAACCTTTTACAGGAAACTTTTAAGTTGATAGTTGCCTCAACTCGAGTTGCTCCGTGGGCAAAGCGCCTAAGCGTTAGCAAGTCTCGTTCTATGATGACAGTGGCAGTTAGTGAGTCAGCCCAGTTAATTGTTGTTAGTAAGAGCCTCGTTCTAATTCAGTTTCAGATGCGTTGCTACTGTGAACGACTTAAAATGATCGCCTCTACAATGAATAATCTTACCCTGTCACAATCCGTACAATAATGCTTAGATTGTTTCATATGCACATGCCGGTAATGATTCATCATATAGGTCTTCCTTGAATACACATTTCCACATATGGGGCAGCTCACTTGCTTTTTACCTCTGAAAAATAATACCGTAAATAAATACCGTAAAATATAATATACTGTAAATTTTAACAAAATAGAACCGACTTGAACGCCGAAAAGTAAAAATCGGTTCAGTTAAACGCAGTTAATATTCCTAAATCCTTCTCCTAAGTCTGATAAATACGATGCTGAAAACCGTATCAAAATCGGTTCAGCCAAATGCGAGATAATCGCGCACAAATATACATACATACATACAGGTCAAACTGAGAACCACCTTTTTTGAAGTCGGTTAAAAATATATTGTCAATGAAAAAGTGTATACATGCCCTTAACATCATTGGCTTAATATTGGAAAAGTATTCACGCCTGGTCCCATATTTTGAGCGACGTCTGACGGGTAATTTTTGAGTTATTTTTAATTGTATCACGCGTATTTAATTTATGGTCTAACTTGGTCCATCCCCGTCACTCACCTATCGGCGTCCCGCTCGGCCGCGTGCGCCTGGCTCGTCTGCACGTGCCGTCTGTACAGCGGCACGTTCGGGAACTGCTTGTCGCATTTCACACAGTACGACATCTCGCCGGACGTCTGTTTGTGCTTCATCTCGCTGTGGTTCCGCAGGGAGTTGCGTGACGCGTACACTTTGTTGCATATCAGACACACGTTTTTCTCTGAATGGTGCCTGCGAACATATTGGGGTGATAATGTTTTATAAATCGATGAGTAATGGGTGCACGAAAAAGTGTCGCGCTCCGGCTGAGCCGAGCGCGCAAGCGAGAGCGCGGAACAAGCGATAGAGCGGCGTTAGTGTTCGGCTTGTGGCTCAAAGTCATCTTATTAATTAAAGTATATTTTTTACATTTAATAAAATATCACCTCATATGTTTCTCCAGAGTATATTTGGTCCGACAGCGCTTCCCACAGTGATCACAGATAAACACGGAATGGTTTGACTTATAATGTTTGTGGAATAGATTGACATTGCTGGAAAATAAACATTCAATTAGTACATTAATGTCCTATGGCGCTTTGCCCACGGAGCAACTTGAGTTGAGGCAACAAAGTTTACGGTTGCCACAATTTTATAGCAATTTGTGAGCAACTTCTATGCGAGTTGCTCAATCTACGCATTTTCGGGTACAGAAAGAGGGAGGAGGGTGTGAAATCGTTCGACGTGTTGCGATTGACAGTTGCGGAAACCGGCAACTTTAAAAACCGGTATAATATTTAACAGTTGCTAGTTGCGGCAATCAGGAACTGACCTAGTCAACGATTACAGCAACTGAAAACTGTTGACCATTGCCCGAACTCGAAACTCGAGTTGCTTTGTGTGCGCAGTCCAATTGGAATGTATGTAAACAGCTAGTTGCTGCAATAGATGCTCCGTGGGCAAAGCGCCTAATTCTCCTAATGAATTTAGAGATTGACTAAGGAAGCTAGCACATAATATTTTAAGTCCGGGAAACTTCAATATTATTCCAATAATGGTTCAGCTGCAATCCATTAATGGCCCACTACTGAGCACGGGTCTCTTCCTATCATTAAAGAGGCCTAGAGGACACTTTTCGGCCTGAAAACTTCTGACATTGGGTTGGCCACTAACCCCTCCACCAATCTGTGGTGGAGTATGCTATAGGCCTCCTCAATAATGAGGAGAGACCCGTGCTCAGTAGTGGGCCATTAATGGGTTGTAGCCAGAGAACACTTCACCACACTGCTCCAATGCAGATTGGTGGAGGGGTTAGTGGCCAACGCCCGTATCAGAAGTTGACATGCCGCCTGAAGGCATCCGACGTGGCTTAACGACTATTCTAACGATATATTATAATAATTATGATATGACTAATAATCCATACTAATATTATAAATGTGAAAGTGTGTTTGTTTGTTTGTTTGTTTGTGACTCTTTCACGTGTCAACATGGCTATCATATGGTATGGTTTATGTGTGGGGGATAGTTAGGAGGGTGGAGAGTGACGTAGGCTACTTTTTACCGCGAAAAAACATCTCATTCCCATGGGAAAATCGATGTTTTGTTAGTTGCTAGATATTTAGTACCGGATGTTGTTAATAGATGGCGTTAGTAAAATTCATCTGCAAGTTCTGAATCACGCTATCAAATACTGCATGTAATTTACTTATATGTCATAGGCAAATAGAATAGAATAGAATAGAATTTTTTTATTTCTAAGGCCATGAACATTATTACATCAGGGATAAACAAGCAACAAATGTTATATCTGATGTTCCAGTATGTGTAATAGGCTACTGTTTGGACGAGATTCCTACGGAAGCGAGACCTACGTGACTGTTACCTACGGGCCTACGGGTCCCGAAGCGAAGCGCGGGCGGTTCTCTAGTTATGATATATTAATGGCCCACTACTTAGTATTTCATCATCCTTGAGAAATCCTCGGAAGCACGATGCAGTGAAGAGTCATTTTCCACTATCAGACAATAATAATTTACTCACGAGAAACACGCATCACAATGCGCGCACGTCACTACCCGTTTGTGTCGGCTCATGTGTCGCTTGATGACGTGTCGCGACAGACACCGGAACTGACACAGGTCGCAGCGGTGCGCGTGGTTGTGTCTCGACACGTGAGTGACCAGTTTTTGTTAATAATAACGATTTACTTACGAGAAACACGCATCACAATGCGCGCACGTCACAACCCGTTTGTGTCGGCTCATGTGTCGCTTGATGACGTGTCGCGACAGACACTGGAACTGACAAAGGTCGCAGCGATGCGCGTGGTTGTGTCTCGACACGTGAGTGGCCAGTTGTTGTTTGCTCGGGAATTGGGAGTTGCACACGTCACATGTGTAGTCGCCGGATGTCTGACAACAATGGAATAAAGCATAATATATTATCATCACAGATTATACATTATATGTATATTGTATATAAAACTCTTGCTCTTGTGTTACTGATTGGTTGACTGACAGACAACGCATAGCCGAAACTACTGAACAAAACAAGCTGAAATTTGGCATGTATGTTCCTTGGGGAAAGTAGGGGAGCACTAAGAGAAGATTTTTTTTAAATTCTACCGCGAAGGGGGTCAAATAGGGGGGTGAAGTTAACGAATTCCACGCGGGCGAAGCCTGCGGGTGGAAGCTAGTCCCTTATAAATTTCCGCTCTCGATCTGGGTGTGTCCTTGTGTTGTGATGTCCACGGCACCCACGAAACAGGGATTCCTAGTGTGGGGATGAGTGTGTAACGTTATTTATTTATTAATCGCTGAGAATCGACAGAGGACCCTTTACTAGCGGTCCGGCAAGGTGGCCATTGCGCCACACGGGTTGACGGTCGTCAATGGATGTTAGTTTACAGAAAAACGTCTAAACAAGTGGCAAAGTGAATTGTTTTGTATTCCAAAAGCAAACTATAGTGCGCCCAACTTATCTCTGAATTGGCAAAAATTGGAACTAATGCCGCCATGTTAAAAAGTCATTCATAAGTACGTTGTGGTCATTCATCTGTCAGTTACTAGTGTGCAATGATTGGTCCAATGCGTCCGAGAGCGCCTCTCTTCATTTGAAGGTCAGGTTGGTTTTACTATACTTACAATGTCATGGTACTTTTTGTCATGTTCTAATTTCTTCTTAACGCTTGAAAAAGCACATATACAGCTGTGGCATTTATACGGTCGCTCCACATAGTAGTCTAGTAATTTCTCCGTTTCCCGCCAAAACTCTAACTCACTGCCCTCTATTTTACATCGAGATCTGAAACGTTTTAACTCCTCTGGCGACACCCGAACTATTCTAAAGTGTTCTTCCAAGTCCTTCTTCCTCAAACCTTTTCGCCTGACATTGTCATTTTTATTCAACTTAATTACACTTGACTTTTTGATAAAATGAATTTTCTTGCTCAAATCCAACTCTTTGCTATCGAATTTTTCAGATCTCTCATCAGTTTTGAGCACGGTAACATTAAAATTGTGTTCTCTATTTAAATTTGATTCCTCTAATTCTTTTTTTAAGTATTCCTCGCCAGTTGTATTTCTGGTAAAGCATTCATATTTACTTTCAGACAAATTATCCATACCATCATCCGATAAGACATTTTGTTCGAATTTCGCACATACAATATCTTCATTATGTATGTAATTTTCACATAGTATATTAGCACTAGTTCTAGGGTAAACAAGTGGTTTTGCTTCAAATTTAAATCCATGATTGTTTGTTTCTTCGGCAACATATGTTTCTATTTTTAATGGAGTCATTGCGAGGGTAGATAAACATCTTGGTTGTTGATGCTGCAAATAAAAAATGTAAATGAAATAAATTTTATTCAAACTTAGTTTTTACAAACACTTCAAAAGACAATATATACTATAGCATCAAAAAATACCTGCAATGAAGGAAGTTGTGCATGGCACCCACGACACAGGGAATCCTAGTGTGGAGCTATGAGTGTGAACCGTTACTATTATTATTATTATTTATATTCTAACACCATCTACTAACCGGACTAACCATCCTAGTCTCTTTGAGTCTAGTTCTACGTCGGTCACAGTAGTTATGGGCGGCAGCGGAAGGGTGGTGCTGCTTGCTTGTTTGCTATCTTAATTCCATTAAAAAAAACATTGCTTAAAAACTTCACAAACAAATTGGCTTTCATTAAAAAACCACACTCAAATCGGTTCAAATACTCAGGGGCAACAGTGTCACAGCCAGCTGGACATGTCAAACTTATAAAAGTCCTCTTTTGAGGTTTAATAACAGTACAGTAAGTTCATTTTAACTCGGCTGATATGAACTAGCTACGAGTGGCTGCGCAGATGTCGATTTTAAGGCCAAAATGGTGGTAGGGGGCGGGGAGTGCGGGCGGTAGGATAGTTAGCCAATACCATGGACGTAAATACGTCCATGGCCAATACAAAGTAGCGCATTACAAAACACTGTCATGGCCGCCATGTTTTGATTGGTCAGGTACTGTACCTGTGCAAATATCTCGGATAACAAAGTACACATCAGCCGAGTAAAAATGAACCTACTGTATGTACTCACATTTCCCCATTTAGCATGTAGTATCCTTTGTGCAATATAGCATTTGGTTTCAAATACTTTTATCTTTTTCAGTACCGCCAGACATTCCCAGCATAACTTCATGTTGCAATTTTCCTGAAAACCATTAAAAAAAAACTAGCTTTAAAAAACAATACAAAATCGATAAACAGAAACGAATCAAAAACTACACACTCGAAAAGCAGAGATAACTCAAAAATTACTCGTCAGATGTTCCCTAAATTTATATGGGATTAGTATTAGACTAAAGGCAGGTAGCTGGGGGAGCAACTGCACCATCGGACCTCTGATGAAGCACCTACGGTTGTGGCACCGTATAAAAGTCCGCTAAACAAGGTACACCCAAAGCACATTTAATACTAGGCCGTTGCTAGTTGACCTAGTTTTCCACTAAATGGATGAATAAAATAAATTATTTGTCCGATAAATCTGATTCTTATAGGAACGGTATGCTTACTAGACTAATAAAAAAATGAAATCTGAATGGATCTTTTTCTGCATGGTTCTAATTACAGTCCAACCTAACCTTTACCTATCCATAGTGGGTTGAGTTGTCTTAATTTTGATGGGAGGGGGTTTTCGCCCCCCAAGCTCCCCTTTTGACGCTTGACGCTTTTGAACCTTGAGGGTCCCTTTTTCCGTGTGGTTCTAATACAGTACAAATCCTTAGTGGGTTGTCTTGTTTTGCTTTTATTTCATTTAAGTTTAGCGGACGACTACACGCTATTTTATTCACTTCGTTAGACACTTAGTTAATACTATACTTTATACAACTTACTTCAGCACTGAGACCTGTGACTCTGTTAAAAATGCCCGCGTGTTCTCCAAGCGGCACCGTCTTCCGATTCCCACATAAACACACATTGCAAAAACTCTGTGGCTGAGAACTGCCAAATTCTATTTCATTCGCCTCGTACATTGTATATCACGAGAGTAATTATTTGTTTATACTAAATAAGTTACTACAATATCTATATAAGAATTCTACTAATATGAACTTTGAATAATAATAAACAAACGTACAGAAACAAATTATACTTCTATTTTTATAAACAATAAACAATAACAATAACAACAAAACATTAATATTAATTTGTTATTGATACAACCATGGATGTAGAAGTCTAGATGGGCCCGTGCTTCCGTGATTTGCGACATCGCGCACACATCGCGACGCATGACCACAGATTACAATAATATAAAATATGGCGGGAATAGGGATTCCACAACTGAAACGCTGTGATAACCGGTTCTTCTTTTCCGTTGATTTCCGAAACCGGTATTTCGGTTTGCTTTTAGTTCTCAAATAAAATATCGCTGTAAAATCCATAATTATCTTCCAATTCCTACTATATATTTTTATTATATTATTTATATACTTATTGTACATATTATAATAAACTTATTATTTATTACATAATTAGATATTATTTATATTTATAATATATATAGTGTTATAAACATACTTGCGACATATTTTCATCTTCGTGATCTTTTTGAATCGCTTTAATCCATTTTTCTTTAATAATCGGTTCTCGAGGGAACCTAGTTAAGAAAAGAAATAATTAAGTAAGAAAAAAAATGTGAGCCGTCATGGGACGCCTGGCAGATGGCACACACATATATATATATACACATATATATATATGTGTGTATACTTATATATATATATAAATATATATATATATATGTGTGTTTCACATCTGCCAGGCGTCCCATGACGGCTCACATTTTTTTTTATTAATTGTATTTCATATAAACTTGGCGAGGTGCACTGCCGTGCACTAAGTATTATAAGAAATAGGAAACGAAAAAATAATTTTAATGAACAAAACAAAAGGGGTATTTTTTGTGGAACTTGGCGAGGAGCACTGCCGTGCACCAAGTATTATAAGAAATAGGAAACAAAAAATAATTTTAATGAACAAAACAAAAGGGGTATTTTTTGTGGAACTTGGCTTAGACACTACCGTGTCTCTAATGAAGCTAATATTCGAATTTGAAATATGTATATAAAAACCAAACGGAGGTCGACCGATCGAGTGAGTGAGATAAAAGATGACGCATTGTGAGATAGAATGAGCGTCGCGTCGCCACGGGCGAAGCGTAGGCCACGCCAAAATTCAGTTTACAAGTGAGCCATAAGATGTTTCACATCAAAAGGAATCAATCAAAATAATTATTAAAACATAAAATGCAAATTTATATGCGGACGGAACCAAAGCGTGCGCACGGCGCACGATCTTAATAATGGCGGGAATAGGGATTTCACATCCAAAGCACTTTATCAGTAAAACTGTTATACATAATTAAAGTAGTCAAAATGACGTATTTTATTTTTTATGTAACGTTAACCAAAAAGAAACAAAATTAACCAAAAACTCCTATAGAAACGATTTAATGAATTAAAATACCGGTACGATATTTCGGTTTCGGTAAAAAAAGTTTGCATTCCATTCCTAGCAATCGAATTTGGTTTTTATTAGTCTGTTTGAAAGGGAAAAAATTACATAGTGATATCTCGCTTCCGCGTACTGTAATTTTAGTAGTTCGGTCTCTGTCATACTTTTACGTACTGGAAATAAATTTTAACAGAGTCAGTGTTTTAGAAATAATGAAATTAAATAATAATCCAATATTTACGTGTGAAAAGTGACTCCTTTGGACTTATTTGTGTTTCTTGTATTGTTAAAACATTTTTTGAAGGCACAGCAAGCCATATTTTATACTTTTGCGGACGTAATCTGAAATAAGTTATGCGTAAGGAAGATGTGTACCTCGCTGCTGTCTACAACTGACTGACTTGATCAATCACTCAATCACACAACCTAATGTTGACCACTCGCCGTGCGCCTTATGTATGTTACGGGCCCATCTTGACTTTCTACATCCATGGATACAACAGAAACAGTATATTCCTATATGACACAAACTAACTGTCATGTCAGTGATGACAGTAGCTGTCACTATGGAGTTATAGTCAGTTAGGTTATAGTCATAGAGATAGGAATATACTTATAGATCAATGGTTGGTTATAGTTTTATCATTACTCTGAGGTTATAGTTAACTAAAATGCTAAAATGTCTAAAATATAAATGACTAGAGCACAGACTTGCACTCGCACCAATGGCACCAATGCCACAAATTAGATAAACCATAGATTAAATAGGGAAAAATTAAAACCTAACTTACGGTGTGCTCAGCAGCATAATGGTGCTCAGACATAACATAATATGGAAGAATAGAAATACGGCACACATTGACAATCACCATCCATACTAATATTATAAATGCGACAGTCTGTCTGTCTGTGTGTCTGTCTGTCTGTGACGTTTTCACGGCAAAACCACCGGTCCGATTTGGATGAAATTCGGAATGAAAATAGTTGAAGACCCAGAGTCACACATAGGCTACTTTTTGACGTGACAACGTTACGTTTTATAAATCGATATACGGCTGCACGCACGAAAAACATGACGTCTATGCGTCGTTACCTGACGTCATCGTCATGAGGCGTCCATGAAGCGAGAGGGCGGAACGAGCGACAAAGAAGCACAATCGGCCTTTGTCAATGTAACTCTGACGTCTGTTTAGTTTTGCTTTTTATCGAAATTATTTATAACCAGCCAGGTTTGTTTTGACTTGTTTATGGCACATTGACATGACGTCATAATATGCACAGACTAGCTAAAGATTAATGTTTCGTTATACCACATTATACGGTATGCAACGACTAGTCTTTTTGGTAAAATATTTATAGTAGGCACAATCATAAGATTCCGATATGAAGGCTGTCATCACAGTGACAATAGTGAAGTACAACAAAAATCGATGCATTAAATAAACCGATTTATAAACTTAACCGATTATAAGTAATAAGACTTTCTAATCGTTTCGTTAATTAAGTTCGGAACGATAATTTATAAACCGATCTCTGATTGTTTTCTTAAAATCAGTTAAAAACAGATGTAGCGTTGAGATTAACACCGAAAGGGATAATAAGGCAATTTGACCAGTAAGTTAAGGTGAGGAAATTATATTAGTTATTAAAATGGAATTTCATTAATCTAGTGAAAACGAAGAAACTGTTAAACGGTTAATAATTATCCGATTTGAGTGGAAAAGGCTTAAAAACGTGTGTATCGGGAATTTATAATAGCTACGAAAAATCGCAATGCTTTAGACATATTAAGGAATCTATAACTATTTGTATTTTGGGTGCGACATGGTAGCACATACTTTCGATTATAGTAATGTATCGATTATGGTCGATTCATAAATTGTTTCAAGAGGTCACATAACTATAAATCCAGCCTCCTTATAAAACATTGTAGTGACGTCTTAAATATTTGTTCAATTTTACACAATTTATGATGTAAACTGATTAAAATAAAATAAAATTATTTATACAATTTATAAGTAACACAAATAAAAAACAAGCAGGGATGGTTTACATATTTCGCCAGAATTTCTAGTATTTACCTATGTAAGTACGTATAAGTAAGTACCTATCTAAATACTCGTAGTAAGTAAACAATATTACTCCAATTCGTTTAACCCGCTAGTTACTTGCGTTTAATATTACGGACTAATGCCTAATTAAAATATTTAACAAACTGTGGGCAATTTTATAACATCATGCTACGAGCAATAGAAGCGATGTACCAATAAAATATGTTGCAAAAATGGGAAGAAGTGTTTATTATCTGTAAACATAAAAACAATTTTCCAAAGCGAAGAGGAGGTGGATTCACAAGTACATTATGTACCTACTTATAAAGCTGCTTTGATAATAAATATAAACTGTATACTGTATATGCACAGTAAATAGTGCATTGCATAATTTAACCAAAGTGGCCTATCATTCACTACGAAATATCTTCACTTCATAGTATCATTACCAGCGGTTCAAATTAAAAAAAAATATTTTTCCGTAATAAGTAAGTTGAAGACGTCCATACAAGGTTAGTTTGTGTTCATACATGACAGACGTCATATCGGAATCTTATGATTGTGCCGACTATAATAAAGGTTTTTAACTGCAATATAACAGTAAATAAATTATAACTAAGTATTCAAAGATAGTTTAAGATGACTATTAGTGATTATGCTACCATTCCATCAGTATTTTCTTAAGACGTTGTCACGTTCAACTATCGTCAGTAAACCGACTTTACAGACAACCAATTTTTTTTTCAAAAATCAACCCCTAAAGGCTTGAAATAGGGGATGAAAGTTTGTATGAAAAATCTAAACCGCCTGACCGATTTCGATGAATTTTCCCAGGAAGATTCTTCCCCACTTCCCCGGTTCGCGATATAAACGAATTCCACGCGGGTGAAGCCGCGGGCATAAGCTAGTCCAAAATATTTGTGGTCTACAAATGTCTGTCTATAGTCCGAATACTAAAAGTAGGCTTCTTGCGGCCTATGAATATGGCGGGAAAGCACCATTCATATGGAACCAAGATGTTATCCACAAAAGTCAAGTTCACACATCAAGAGATTATCCAACGGTTTGTTATTCAAAAACGGAATAAAAAGAGACATAAATAAATGGTCATAAGAAATAATTACCAGATAAATTCAAATCACGTTTATTCATTCAACAAATATTTTATGATTTCAATTTCAATTTTATACTATAAAGGTATACAAGTCTTTGTTTAAAGGTTGGCGCACACTGACATAGTTGGAAATGAATCTATTAAATAAATCGCTCCAATTAGTCGGCTCAATAATTAACTTTTAGATATAATAGTAGTTCGAATTTACATTTCCAAGGTGATATTGTGTCATGTGCGTCAACTACATAGCCCAAAACATACAAAACAAGCATGTGTTTGAAAATACAAAACAAGCATGTTACAGAGTAGTTACAATATTTCAGAGAGATTTGCATACACAATCACAATAATTTTTATATAGTACATTAATTTCAAAAGAAATTATTAATTTAACTAACCGACATGTATCATCTACGAATAATTTATACAATCTCTACAAAATGTTGAAGCTATACACAACATGTATTTTGATAAATCTATAATTTAAAAACATTTAGCAACTTCTCACACAACGCTATTTATGAGCTACGCGACTGCAACGCAATCCAAAATTCGCGTCTTCGATGCGACTCCTGTCAGTGAAAAGTGTCAGATACAGCAAATTAGATTGCGTTGCAGTCGCGTAGCTCATAAATAGCGTTGTGTGAGAAGAGCCTTACTATCTCTACAATAGGTTTAAAAAATCGAAATACATTGAGACTTGTAATATACAATATTTCAACAATGTTTGTTTGTAGGTCCAGTAAGTACATCCGAATATATTACGTTTCGAGTTGCTCACATGAGGCCTTCGTTTATAAAAATAAACTAACTGGTTTTTCCGATAAAAGGCTAAGGTGATGAAACAAATAGAGAAATTATATTCCTATAAAATCGAGAAAAAATACTCATAGTTTATTCATTACTGCAGTTTTGCAGTTTTGTAATTTCAGTATTTATTTCATAGATTTAGTAATATTATTATTCCGTACAATAATTTTACATTAGGATTTGGCATTCAAAAAAGTTTAATTTTTTGTACTAAATATTATCTTTTAACCACAATACATACCAATTTGATTGTTTTTTAAATATAATAAACCAAATAAACATATATTTATTTTAATATAATATAATCCAGTACATTACATATGTTAAAACACATAAAATATTTGCCAAATATATCATTTCTTTGGTTTCAAAAGACTAAAAATAATAAAACTAAAATACAAACTATAATTATGATAATAATTAAATCTCTATAAAAAACGTGATATACAAAAGTAAAGCTTTTATTAATCATTTGTGTTTAAAGGCAATTTTATATATGATATGATGATAAAAAAAAACAAGGAATAAAATTATTACATAAATGTATGCAATTTTGAATTTGTTATAACTAGGTCAAGTAGTTTTATATGACTTCAACGAATTTATATTTAGAAATTATGAGTAAAGAATCAAAAAGACCTCATGTCTATACATTAGACATTTACAAAAAATTCAACAACTTATTAATAAATAATAGTTTAAAAAAACTAAAAAACACGCTTTTTATAGAATACTGAACTAAAAAAATAGAAAATAAGTTTCAATAAATTTAAATTAAGAATAGTGTTAA
The DNA here is from genome assembly GCA_905404135.1 of Hesperia comma. Classification (NCBI taxonomy): domain Eukaryota; kingdom Metazoa; phylum Arthropoda; class Insecta; order Lepidoptera; family Hesperiidae; genus Hesperia; species Hesperia comma. Next base: position 4,887,397 of record FR990039.1, read on the forward strand.
AAATTTCAACAAACATGAATTAATAATAGTGTAAATAAAGAAAATATTTTATTTAAAAAAAAGCGTGGGGTGCTTTTTAAGATATTATCAAAATGACACCATGCACCCCACGCTTTTTTTTAAATAAAATATTTTCTTTATTTACACTATTATTAATTCATGTTTGTTGAAATTTTTAACACTATTCTTAATTTAAATTTATTGAAACTTATTTTCTATTTTTTTAGTTCAGTATTCTATAAAAAGCGTGTTTTTTAGTTTTTTTAAACTATTATTTATTTTCGACTTTTTAGTTTTGTTTATTTATAATAGCTTGTTTTTATAATTTTAAACTATTATTTGGTCTCTATCGATCTATCTACTGTGATAACTTAGAATTCAAATAAACAGAAGAACAACGCCATCTAGTAAAACGTAATGTACGCAGTCAAACTGAATACGCAGTTACAGCTAGTTGCCCGTAAATATGGGTAGATGGCAGTAGCAAATGGATAGATGGCAGTAGTGTGAGAGTAAAAAATTAAAATCTTATTTTGCATATTGAAAATTGGAATAATTTTATCAAAATAGTGTAATGTCATCGGAACTCGATAAATCTACAAAGTTTGAACGAAATCTGGCCATTTAAAGTGGGTCAAAATCGCGTCCAAAGAAGTCGGTTACAAACAAATATACAAACATACAAACATACAAGTGAAGCTAATATAAAGCGTGTAATAATATCATTATGGTAGTCTCTTTATGCGAAGGAGAGTTACATACAAACATACATACAAACATACAAACATACAGGTGAAGTTATAGGCTAGGGAAGGTGGAAATTAAAGAAGTTAGGAAAAACGCCTATTTTTAGGAAAATCCGCGATAGATTTGCGTGGAAAGGGTCTAGAAAATTAGGGATCAACTGTTTATAGGTGCGTTATGAATTTGAAGCAAAACGCCTGAGGGGCACGGAAGATATTAACAGAAATGTAGGTTTAAAATGAACGAATTTAGTATAAATCAAGGAAAAACAGTTGTAACTCGGAAAATTCGCGATGGATTTTCGTGGAAAAGGTATAGGAAGTTAGGGATCAGTTAGCTTTAAGTTAGTTATGAGTTTGAAGCACAACGGTTGAGGGGCACGGAAGATATTAAAGGAAGTATAGGTATAAAATTAAGAAAAAAATGAGGAAAAACAGCTATTTCTCGGAAAATTGTGGTCGGATTTTCGTGAAAATGGTATAGAAAGTTAGGGAATAATTAGTTGCAGATGCTATATAAGTTTGAAGCAAGAAGACCTTTGGGCACCGGAGATATTAAAGAAAATGGAGTAAAGTTACATACAAACATACATACAGGTGAAGTTAATAAAAGCGTGTTAAAAAAGCATTAACTATCATTTCAATCACGTTGAATGCATGAGGATTGATTCAATTTCCATTTAAATATTTAACTCAATAGAAGAAATTGTTTATTTAGCGATAAATTAGACAATAGGAATAATTTTGTGGTTTCATTACGATAATTTAAATATTTAGGGGTTAGGTTTTGAAAAAACAACAGTTAAGCCATTATTTCTATCGAAGCGCCACCCTATTTAATACCTTTCAACTGACACTTACTTGCACAGAAGTGGTCCTCCATTTTTATGATCTGTGGAAGAAGGTATTCTTAGTCTATGGTAGCATTACTTTCTTTAAATGGAACCTGATATAGTTATATCCTGCTTCAAACGCTCCTATTGTCTTACAAGGATCTTTTGACATGTAAGACAGAGACAGTGCCTTACAGTTTGCCTTATCTGTAAGGCGCATTGACACACGACTGTATTTTATTATTCCATAAACAATTTTCATCCACATAAACAGTTCCACAGAATACAGGTAGAAATATGACAGAAGATTTAATTTTATATCAGACCAACGCAAATATAAAATTCTGCGTGTCGTTGACATACCTGAAAATTAGAAATATTTGTATCAACCACACTTCCATTAGGCCGCTATCCCACTGACGTTTTACGAGCGTTGGCGTTCGTCCAACGTCTGCGCAGCGTCGCCGTTGCGTAGACGCGACGTTAACGTTGCGTTTGGACTGAACGCAACGTTAACGTCGCGCTCAGTACCTGTTCCTAAAAAATGCAACACTAACGCCGCGTTGACGCGACGATAACGTTGCGGAATCGTAATGTCAACGCTTGCCACTAGAGACCTGTGACGTCAACGTTGCGTCTGCGCAGCGTTGACGTCGGAGAAACGCCAACGCTCGAAAACCGCTATTGGGATAGCGGCCTAAGTTGCAAAACCGATATATATTAATGGAATTGCTGTGTCATTCAAAGTTTTGTCCGTTTGTCTGAGCAAATCTCCGTAACAGCTGAACCAATTTGTATGGGACTATCTCACAGACAGACAGATACAAATTTATAACACCACTTCTTTTAGGTTGTGGGTTAAAAACTCAATTAAGCAGTATAGACCGAAACATTATTATTACTTTAATGATTAATCCACATGCCTTTTAACCCAGCATAACAGACAATACTCTACACTGACAATGACGACCCGGATGGCGTAATGGTTAACACGGCGGATCGCTGTTCCGAGGGTCCTGGGTTTTATTCCCAGGGAGACGGAAATTTGAATGATGAGTTTGAATTTCCGTTCTCGGTCTGGGTGTGTGCCCTTGTCTAGTGGATTATCCATGGCACCCACGACACAGGGAATCCTAGTGTGGGGCTATGAGTGTGAAGCGTTATTTATTATAATTATTATTAAAAGCCAATACTCACATATTCAAGTCCGTTGCACGTGACCACATACAAGAGGCAACGTTGTAGTGGAGTCTACATTGTGTTGTGAGTTGTCCCGTCTCACTGGCTCTATCTGTAAATTCTGATTGTGTTGGCTGCTCTGCTGCTGTCTGAGTTGTTCAAAGTCTGGGTAAACCTGAATGATGTCAAAGAATTTTATGAAGTCAAATAATTTTATGAAATATGGACATGTAACTACAATTTAATACGTAATTAAACAATTAAGCTTATCTAAAAAACAGCTAAACTAGAAGTTAGTTCTGAAATCTCATAAATAGTTTGCTAGTTTAGTTAAGAACACGAAAACAAACTTACCAGATTAAAATATGACTGCATAATTTTTTGTGCATTGAAACATCTGGTCTGAAAAACTTTGGTTTTTCGTAATGCAAAAATACATTCTTTGCATAAATGTATTTGATCCTTTGCCTAGAAAATAAAAAAGTAATGCAAGACATAAAGGAACTGAGAACATACACACATTTTATCTGACACCTAAATAACTAGCTGACCCGGCAAAGGTCGTCCTGCAACATATATTATTAGTAGACAGCCTCACTTCGCATCGGGAAACTTGTTGCTCCACTCCTTTTGGTCGTAGCGTGATGTTATATTGCCTATAGCCTCGCTCAATAAACGGACTATTCAAAACAAAAAGATTTTTTCAAATCGGACCGGATAGAACTTCCTGAGATTAGCACGTTCAAACGAACAAACTCTTCCGCTTTATTATTAGTATGATTTGCCGGGAATCGAATGCCGGACTTCTCGCTTAGCAGGCAAGGCGACAAAAACATAATATTTACCAAATCGCTAAAACAGCAAGTTTTATTGTCATACACTTTACAATATTCTCCGAGGGAAAATAAGCTCAAATGCTTATTATTACACGCATCACATGACGGATCGGGATACGTAGAGTCGAACTGTAATTGTTTAACGCCATACATCTTGCTTTTTAGATTATTCTCAAAACAACAAACAAAACAAATCGAGTACCTAATTTTCTTGACATAAAAACTGCGAGTCCTTGACATTAGCAGTTTTTTGTAAAACAGAAAAACTAGACAAGGGCATTTGTGCATACAGCCAGAAATATTTATTAATTTATTTAGGGGACATGTCTGGAATTATTTGATAATTTAATTAGACATAATAAATTAACTACATTTGGGTTGTTCACACTACAATCAATTTTTTTATACACATTGGCTATGGCTGCGTTGCGGGCGGGCACAAATTAACATAACAAGCTTCAAGCTTCATACAGGCCGCGTTCCGTAACTCGACCTAAACGCCCAATTTCCACAGAAAAAGCAAAAAAGGGTCGTTTTGGGCGTTTTTGTCGAGTTTCGGAACGCGTCCCTTGTGTGTAAATAATGTCAAGTACCTATGTCAACTGTCATAAATACTGTCAAGCACAAAGGTCAAGCAGGCATGTAAACAAAACAAAACAGTGTATTTAATAAACACAAAAGTCTGAATTAATATTGGAAATAGTATAAAAATGGATTTTTGGGGCACTAATCTATGCCAAGCTTGCTTAAGCGACGATCGAAAATTATACCCCACAAGTAAACTACAGCCTATTTTAAAGGAATTACAATTTTTGCAGGTTATATATAAGTTTGTTTATTATACTTTACTAACACTATTACTATCAGATATCAGACTAATATTCCTACTTCCTATCGTACTCCTACTAATGTTGTTATGTTATGTCACACGTTCGGCGTGCATGACGGTGTTTGGAGCCAGGCTCCAATGAAGGTGGTACAAAATGGCTGCGCTGACTTGGTTTCTATACGATAATTATTCTAAGGTATTAATTTAAATTCACATTATTGAGAATAACTCAAAAACTGACACAGGTCACATACATAAAAAACCGACAAATTGAGAACCTCCTTTTTTTGTAGTTATTTATAAATAAGTAAAATACTTTATTAATACAGGCAGTTAAAATCATTGGGGGCATATGTTGGGAGTGTCGAAGAATAATATTGAATATGCAGAAATTCAAGAATCAAGTGCTTAAATCACAGAATATTATATATCTTAACTCAAAGGTAATATTTTTGAATGTAATGAAATAATTATATATTATAGTACTTACATACTTATGTAGTTGGCTGCAACTCATTAATGACGCACTACTGAGCAGGGGTCCCTCCTCATTATTGAGGAGGCCTAGAGCATACTGCACCACGCAGCTACAGTGCAGATGGGTTTACATGCCCTCCGAAGCACGGAAGAGCTCAAGAAATAGCCACTAGCGGTCACCCATCCAATTACCGACCCCGCCCGCTGTTGTTTAACTTCGTTGATCGCTTAGGATCGACGCAAGCCGCCGCGCTATAAGCGCTTCACTATCCGTGCTTAATATATGATAAATTATTTTTTTTACAGCTTACTTACCAGGGCAACCTATCTTCTGTCAACAAAATAGACTATGATTATAAATTTATTTACAATCCTGATCCTCTCAAACACATGAGTGGCTCAAGAAATGAATTTTGTAATATTAAAGAGGAAAACATGAATAATATTGATGACAAAGTGGAAACAGTATGTAGTGTTGATGACAAATACAGTAATATTGATGACAAATACAATAGTATTGATGATAAAACGGATATAATGTATAGTACAGATGACAAATGCAATAATATTAATTATAAGTGTAACAAGTCAGAAATTGGAGTGCCTCAGGATTGTATTTCTCAATATTCAAAAGACTTAAAAGATGCTGAAGAAACAAAATTTGTGAAGGATTTGGATACTGATGAATATAAAGTAAACAGGAAAAGAAAGGTTTTGAAGATGGGGAACAAGAAGGTATGATATAAATATATATACTACCAATAAAATTATTTATATGCTAATACTATAATACTACAATATACTACAATAGTATAATATTTTCAAAAGTCCCTAAAAAAGGTGATTACAACAAGAAAAAATTCTATATGATAATTTTTATCTTTATAGAAAAAATAACAGTTAAATAACAACTGAGTTAAACAACTATTTGTGTAACATCAAAACATTCAATGTCCTAGAAACTACAATCAAGAGATAAAGAAGACAATGTGCTAAGAGAGAAGTTCACAACAGTCATATTCTCAGAGGAAGACATGGTCAAGCGTAGAGAACAGAAGAGAAGTCAGCCTAACTTCAAGAAGATACCGTATAAGTGTGACACCTGTGTCCTCGGTTTTACGAGAAAAGAGACTTACGATTTGCATTATGAGAAGAAACATTGTGAAGTAAGGAAGTACGAAATTTGCTTTTTTTTTAATGAAATAGGGAATATAACGCAAAGTTTGGCGTAGATGGCGCCATCAGCACATACAGTAAACAAATCATAAGGCGCGTTCCGTAACTTGACCAAAACGTTCAAATTTCTATGAAAAAGTGACATTTTGGGCGTTTTCGTCCAGTTACGGAACGCGGCGGTGTGTGTGCTAGTGCTGCACTCTGGCGCCAATGTTTGGCATTAATATATCCTAATAAGGTAGCGTACGAGTATGCATTAATGCACATGACGTCATGAACCGATAAACTGTTAGTAATAGATATTGTGGAGCGATTAATTTTAAGGGCTACAATAGACGTCCGATTTTTCTCTCCGACACTCGAATCGGACGTGTATTGTAGCCCTAATACATATTGATAGATCGCGAATGACATGTATCGGTTCGTGACGTCAATCTCAATCACGTGACAAATTGAAAATGTTTTTTTATCATTTATTTTATTATTTCAATTAATTGTTTACCCTTGGTTTAGAAAGCCATAATCAATTTAAGCAGATTCTTAAAAATCCACATACCAATTCCCCAGTCAATAGGCCCCTACGCCTGCCCAGTCTGCTCCGTCCGCTACCGAAGCCCTACCGCTGTAGCGAGCCACGCGCGCCGCCACTACGTAACCTACCGCTGCACACTGTGTAGCTACCAGACCAGCCGGTGGGGCTCCGCTGCCGCCCACGCGAGCGCTAAACACGCGGGCGACTCCGCCGGTGCGATCCGGTGTGGGCAGTGCGCGTTTGTTGCTGGGTGAGTTTTGTGAGATCGTTTTTTTCTTTTACATAATGCTTCATCATCCTGATGTCCGACTGTCGGCGAGTAACGAGTAATTATGGGCTGTTTTCTCGGCGAAGAAAGGGGCATAATTATGAGATTTCGTGTAAACAAAAGAGATGAATAAGTGAGTGAGTACTCGCCCGCGGTGTGGACAGTCGGCTAGTATTCCGTCGTATATGCACTTCTTTCGTTGCACCGTGCACGGAATATCATGTCTTTTATACGTGTCTGGAGCGAGAAAATAGCCGAGCTATACTCGCCGATTCGCCGGCGGTGGGACACATGCCTAAGGGGTTGATTTTTGGAAAAATAAGTAACTTAGTATGGTTGTGTTAAAATATAAATTCTTTGTTTTGTTTTTGGTTCCAGAACCCCAGAAGATTTGGCTGAACACAAGCGTGTGAAACACTTGTTGTCCTGTGACGAGTGCGGTGAGACGTTCAAAGGGAAACATACTCTTCGGACACACAAAGTGTATGTATTTTGTATTTGCCTAATCTATCTATCGGTACATATAATACTTGTGTGAAAATAAATTGAAGGTTTTGATGTTTGATTATAAAATGACTTTTATATGTGTTACATAATAACTTCTTCATGGTAAAACAATTAAAATGATTATTTTTAAATTCGAAAGCATTTCGTCTGTTCAGTGACATCTGACGAGTACTTTTTTTGAGTTATCGATAATAATGTGTTTCATAAATTAGCGCGTACAAAACTGTTTTGGGTCCTATTGCGATAATAAAGGCCCTCAATGATACATTATTTATTTATATTACATATAAAGAGATAGCTTACAAAAAGCACTTACAAAATAAGTTACATTTCAGCCGCATCCACAGCACAAACAGGGATTATGTGTGTGATATCTGCAGCCGCACATTCAAAACCAAGTCCCGTCTAGAATCCCACATGGTTACACACAATACCGCCCTCGCCCGGTCACTAGCGTATTGTGGTGTGTGCAACGTCCAATACAAGAACATATATGTGTACAGACATCACTTGAGGAACAGTGTGAATCATTCGGAGCGTGTGTGAGTATTAAAACCTGAACAGGGAGCTTAGTACGAGTTTTACGTGACATAACGCGCTCGCTACGTAAATGCGAGTTAGATAAAACTTGTATGGGATTGAAGTAGAGCCATTTACAGTTAGGTTAGTTATGTCATGTAAAACTCGTACTAAGCTAAGGCCCCAGGAATATAGAAAACTCGCCATATTGCGGTAAGCTCAAGGAACCAATTTGTTTTACTGGCAACACTTGCTTTCTAAACGTCATGCCCGTCAGTGAGTTGTTTGTTGTGGTTTGTTTTGTTGCTTTGAGTGATTATTTTGTGATAAAATGGCAAAAACTATTTAGTCGTGAAAGAAAGCTTAGGTTAGGTTTTCTGTGTGCTAAAATAACATTTCTTTGGAAACAAAATTGATACTCTTATATAACAATATAACATTTTTGAATTTGTTGTCAAAATGACATGAGCGTTCCTATAGTTACTGTTGCCTGTGCTGATGTCAAAAATACTTAATATATTATACATATTTATTTCTTTACTACCAAATGATTTTATGAAATCTATTTAAATATAATATAATCCTTAATAATAAAAAGTTACAAAGATAGCCATTTCTTCTACACGGTACCGAAAAACATAGTTATTCATCCCTTTCTTATTGTATATCGTTGTCTCATTCTCGCATTTTGTTCGCAGATACCATTGTAAAGACTGCAACAAGCGGTTCGCTTCGAAGGTGTACTATCAGAGACACTGCGACTTCTATCATCTACAGAAATCCCGGTACAAATGTGATATTTGTGATAAGGTAATATTATTAAATAACAAATTAATATTCTAAGGCTGTCTACTAACTGATTGACCCTAAATTTAGCCTGGTAACCTGTGTAATTCTGATGTATCTCTAAGAAGTTTACAGAATCCCCTAATTATCTAGCTGTCATATTAATTAATTTTTCTTATTAATATGCACTGAAATTTCAATAATTCTTAAAGATGGCCAATAACATCTCAGTTTTCTCTATGTCCTAAAACACGATTTGAAATAGTAAACAATTTAATTACAGTTACTGATATCGGAGTGGCGTCTAAAGAATCACATGCAGACGCGGCATGGCTCCAGCCGAGTGAGGAACCACGCGTGCGCCGTGTGTGAGAAGAAGTTCTTTGTAAGTTCTCCATTTTCCGTTTTACACACTCGTAGTAACATCATATCAATAACTATGTAGTATTGTACGTGCAAGGACATTACAGATGTTTGTACAAAAGGTAAAGCTAGGCATTTTTTATGCGAAAAAAGGAATCCCTCAAAGCGGGGTTCCGTCGACATTTGTGGCGGAATCTCGTGATATCGTCTGAAAGTAACTTTAACAGCGTTTACATATTTTAATAGCTCAATTTTAACGATACGGCAATTTGGCGAGCATCTATCCAGTTTAGCTGGCATTCCAAAATTATCGAAGCTAATCTGTACATCTCTTATAAACATAGAGATATTACAGTAGAGGGCAGAAGCCAGGCTTGAGAGCGTACTTCGGATAAAAAGAGACGAAATCTTTAGTAATCACCTTTCTCTTTCTGGCGAGGCTTCAGAGCGTACCTGGGATAAAAAGAGACGAAATCTTTAGTAATCACCCTTCTCTTTCTGGCTCATCGGGATCGGAGAGAGATAGGTAATTACCGTTATCGTTGTTTCTCTTTCTAACCGGGGGCGATTGCAATGTATGGGCAGCCGTATGGTTCAACCACTCTAGTGTAATATCTCTATGCTTATAAACATTAAAACGCTAACCTTACCTATACACTCTCCCCACCCACAGACGATACCAACGCTGCGCGCCCACGAGCTGACGCACTCGGCGGAGCGCGGCTACATGTGCGAGCGGTGCGGCGATACATTTAAACAGCGAGCTGCGTTGCACACACACACGCGCGCGCTGCACACACACATAATACCTGGAGTGGCTAGTTAGAGTTTGGTTATGTGCGTCCGACGAGTGTTTTTTGGAGTTATCTCAAATGTGTTATTTTATGTAACACATTCAGTGATTTTTTTGTTCAAGTGGAAATGGATGCAAAATGAATGGAATAAAAATCAATTTTATAAAGAAGTTTTATTTTATAAGAACTGTACTACCTGTGATCTAATTAATTAAATCATGGTCGATTTAGACATAAGTCGTTTGTGTTGTAGGTTGTAGGGCATGCCAAAGAAATGGACGTGTTGTCCTACAAGCATCTTTTGGCGCGTGTATGACGTGTGGGTGACAGAGACAGCGTCTTACAGGTAAGGCAAAAGATCCTTGTACGACTATACATACATACGCTTAAAAACATTAAAATCCTGACGCAGACGAATAAAAAAGTGATAAATAAAACTTCAAATAAGTATAATTAAACCCCAAACACAAACATCACGTATTCAGCGTCCTCTGTCTCGCATGCAGCAACCTGACATGCGTGTGCCGCGCGGCCGAGTGCGCGAACGTCGCCGGACACTCGCTACACTTGAGCGGGCGCTCGCCCGTGTGCGTGCGGATGTGCGACTGCAGGATCGAGAGCGTCTGGAACAGGGGGCAACAAATTCCAATATTTGTTTAAATTACGAATAGGCAGTGTAAGGGGGCATTGGGATGTGTTGAGATTAGTAAAAGGCAGCGAAAGGGGGCATTGGAAAGTATTTAAATTACGAACAGAAACGGGAAGGGGACATTAGAATTTGTTGGCATTAAAAGCGCGCGGTACACTTGAGCGGCCGCTCGCCCGTGTGCGTGCGTATGTGCGACTGCAGCATTGATAGTGTCTGGAACAGGGAGCATTCGAATTTGTTTAAATTGGGAATACGCAGCGAAAGGGGACTTTGGAATGCGTTTAAATTACGAACACGCAATGAACTGGGGCTTTAGAATGTGTTTAAATCACGATAGGGCCTTGGAATGTGTTGTGATTAAGAACTCCGCGTACTTGAGCGGCCGCTCGCCCGTGTGCGTGCGGATGTGCGACTGCAGGGTCGAGAGCGTCTGGAACAGGGGGCATTGAAGTTTGTTGAGATTAGGAATAAACAGCGAAAGGGGGCAATGGGATTTGTTTAAATTTCGAACACGCTTAAATTTCGAACACGCACTGAAAGGTGGCATTGGAATGTGTTTAAATTAGGAACAGACAGCGAAAGGGGGCATTGGAATGTGTTGAGATTAGGAATACGCAGCGAAAGGGGGTTTTGGAATTTTGTTAAAATTAAGAACAGGCACTGAAAGGGGTTATTGGAATTTCTTGAGATTACGAATACGCACTGAAAGAGAGCTATTGAAATTTTATTGCGATGGAATCTATATAAATAATTTAAAATAAAAAAAAATTAAAGGTCTTATCGTGCTTACAGTAAAGCCGCGTCCACAATGGTCGCAAATCTTGTTCCGAGGAGGTCGTTTCTTCTCATGCACGAATTCAACGTGTTTCTTCAGACTTGAGGCGTTCTTGAATACCTAAAATAGTTGTTGTTACAAGTGTATAAGTCGAAATATGTATCAGCATAAAATAATCTGAACTGGTCGCAGACGTGTTGCTACCCTAACTTACCGTGTGTAAATCAAAATATCAACATAAAATGAACTGAACTGGTGTGGTGTGTTGCTACCCTCACTCACCTTGGAACACTTGTCGCACTCATGTTTTATCTTATTCAGATGTATCCAATCTATGTGCTCTTGTAGAAGACTCTTCGTCAAGAATCTAGAACCGCATTCGTCGCATTTGAATCTGAAATATAATTCATAAACGATTACATTCCCGGATTTTAAAAATCAATTGAAATTCAAAATATTTTTTTTTATTGGTTCACAAAACTGGACTTAACATCTATCTATACTTATAATAAATCTGTAGAGAAGTCAATTCTGTACATTAAATATATTTCCAAAATAACTATCAGGGGGTGATTAGGGATCGATACTGATGCCAAAAATGCAATCAGTAAAATTTTTGTCTGTCTGTCTGTCTGTCTGTCTGTCTGTCTGTCTGTCTGATGTATAACCGTTATAGAAACAAAAACTACTCGACGGATTTTAACGAAACTTGGTACAATTATTTTTCATACTCCCGCGCTGGTTATAGTATACTTTTTATCACGCTACAATCAATAGGAGCAGAGCAGTGAAGGGAAATGTTGGGGAAACAGGAGAAGTTACTCCATTTTTTAATTTACCGTCGCGTGTGCATCCTTAATGGTTAAAGCTACACAGAAATCATGTATGACGGAAATGTTCTCCTTAAAATTATATAAAAAACTAGCGAACCGCCCTCGCTTCGCTTCGGGACCCGTAAGTATCAACCGCGTAGGTCCCGCTCCCGTAGGAATTTCGGGAAGATAATAAACTATCACCAAAATTAATTGAGGTTAAATTAAATTAAACTTACAAATAAAGCTTACGACAAAATAATAGCAAAGTAGCAAAGGATCACAGCAAGATTAATTCAGATTAAACTTGGAAACGCGGCAAGTTTGGTATGGCAGTGGGTTCGACCAAATTTGATTACCATAAAAACGGTTCTAGTGTGATAATCTTAAAAGATAGACATATACTGTCGTGGACATTTTTTTAGATCATTTCAAGAGGAATAATTCTTTCATACATATATTTTTGGTATCTTGAATCGTTTTCGCAACGCATGCAACGAAAGCCCTCGAGAATGAATAATTTTCCCCGTTTTTTCCACATTTTCCATTATTTCTTCGCTCCTAATTGTTGCAGCGTGATGTTATATAGCCTAAAGCCTTCCTCGATAAAAGGTCTATTCAACACAAAAAAAAAATTCAATTCGAACCAGTAGTTCCTGAGATTAGCGCGTTCAACCAAACAAACAAACAAACAAACAAACAAACAAACTCTTCAGCTTTATAATATTAGTATAGATATTCCACGACAGCATATGTCTATCTTTTATGGTTGACTCACAATAACACGTGTAACTCCCGATAGCTTAGCAGTTCGAAGCTTTCTGATTAAGTATACTATATTTTATCTACTCTTACGTTTATGACACTTACACTAGCGGCACGCTATGATGGCCGGTTTGACACATTACAACAGTGATGTGGAATGTCAATTTATTCTCGAACAAAAAACAATTAAGTTTTGTTTTTGTACCTGATTAAATAGGTTTAATAAAACAAAAATGTAAATGTTTATTTAATTTATTTGAACGAACTGAATATTTGAATGAAAATGAATATACATACTTTATATGCACACAAGAAACATATGAATACAAAAGATACCAAAAAAGGTGCCACAAAAGGCCATAATTAATCAGATTCGTCCATACTACTATTTTCACTGTCGTCACTGCTATCATCACCTACATTAATAATTATATGTTCGTTTTCTATAATATTATCTATTTTCACATCTCTTTCATAATCTTCCCTTATTAATTTAACAGTTCTATTCACAACCTTTTCCCAGTCTCCTTTAGTCACATGTTCACAAGCTTCTTCTAATAATTTTAGCATTTTTTTTGTGGTAAATGGGGGTTCTGTATTGTGTCTTGCAGCATATCCCTTAATTTGAGCCCACACCAACTCAATCGCATTATACTCACAATGGTAAGGCGGTAACCGTATAACTTTGTGCCCATGTTCTAATGCTATTTCGTCAATGACGTATCGGATCTTGGTTGGTTTGTTTTCTTTTAAAAGACGTACTAATTCCGCTTTTAACATATTCATGTTTGCATCTACGCCATTTTTACGAAGCCATGCGACGATATCAGCTTTCTTTTGGGATTGGGCAGGTGGCTTGTCAATTTGCATCGAGTGGTATGGGGCGTTGTCCATAATTATAATAGATGGTTCAGGGAGGCTACACAACATTGAGGTAAACCATTCAGTAAACTTTTCTCCATTCATGTCTTCATGATAGTCTGTTGGAATCTCCAACATTTTATATTTTTGTATAATGTGGCAACATTAAAGTATGTTCGATATTTAAAATATTAAAATATAATTCAATTATTTTTCTTCTTACAAAATGTCGTGTTAATATACCAATTCATAAAATAATAAATGTGCATATGTGCGATATATACAGAAATCCTCAAGCTGTTTGATTTCATACAATTACAGTCTACTGCAGAGCTAACTCAAACATTTTTGGTCCTTCGATGGAAAGAAATTGAACAGTTTCGGAGGCGGAAGAGTGTTCCCCAAAGGATTTCCAGTTGCAGTCGCAGTTGCAGTTTTTCAAAAGTGGTTTGAGTACTACATCTATCATACCTACCACTATAAAAACGCCAGCACTATATACATCAACATACAAAAAGGAGGATGCCCGGTATTGGCTCTAAAACGCACTCAAATGAAATTATGTTGAAAAAAAAAAGATTAAAAAAATATAATATGTGCGTATAATATCTCAATATAGGAAGTTTGCCTAACATTGCAGTACAATAAAAAGTAATGGAAATGATTTAATAAATATTTATATTTTTACGTCAGTTTTGATTATTGTTAGTTGTTGCCATCATAAAAACATTCTGCCGGATAAAATATTATCGTAGACAAAATTCAGTAATAATAAAATGTTTGCTTGTCTTGTAATTTTTTAAATATATAATGGTCGACTGAAATTATACACTATGTAAAAACCATACATATATTTAATCCTACACATACAAATTGGACTTGTATCGATCAATTTTATTTTATTATTGATTTTTGTAGTAATGGTAACTTCGGAAGCTATGGACGTTTGTCAATTTGTCAGTCTGAGAATGTCAAACAGATTTTTCTGTTTTGGCGTATACCTAATGATACAATAATAATTATATTTCTTGCAGGATTTATACCAAATAATACAAGCACTTGCATATAATAGTGAGCATGTAAGGCGTAACGGTGCTATAAAATAGAGTTCCCAACCAAGAATAACTCTTTTTAAATAGGGGAAAATTGTACGCATGTAAGTCGAACAGTAATACGCATAACTTCTACACCCAAACTTTGTTTCGTAATAATCTTTCACAAAACAATTCATACTATCATATACTAACAATGTAGCATATTTTTCTATTGTGCATTTAGAGCCAGTCTCTCTATGAGGGATGGGCATCCCCCTTTTATTCAAGCATAACGAAGATCCTAGACACTCAATTGATCTTCATTCGTTTCATCGATTGGATAGAAGTCAAAGACCACATCGTCGGTGTGAAGTCGCAGCGGTTTCGACCAATCAGCGCACGCCGTCGCAGCAGTCACTCATCCAATCATGAGAAACAGGAAACAAGATCTCCAATACAACGTGTCTAGCTTCTGTTCAAGCAAGCGGTTCAACTTCAACATTCATACTCATTCGCCATTTTATTTTATTGCTTTGACAAAATTCAATTATCGTTATTTTAGATATAGGTAATTTGTTAAGTTGCCGGTCATTGTGATCTTGTGATTTTCATTCGTTGTTACAATATAACGAGAAAATGTCGGACTCGGACAACGATAGCACAGGTAACGATACAAAAAATCTTATTACTCTTAAAAACCAAAAGAGGGGCATACACAGTCACATTACTCGTTTGGCTAATGAAATAGACAGTTTAACGCCCGGAGATGTAACGAAACCATATCTCGAAGTAAAAGAGGAGCGACTCCGCTCATTGTTTCAAAAGCACGAAGACATTTACTTCGAGATTCTTTCGTTGGATCCCGACGTAGAGGATGATGGCAAGGTGGAACAAAAATATACCGAAGCCATCGTCAAAATTAAACAATTCTTAAAGTCATTTGAGTCGGTTCACAATAAAAATCATTGCCATTCAAATAACAAGTCCATAATTCCCACTAGGTTACCTGAGATAAACATCAATCAATTCTTTGGAAAATATTCAGAATATAAAAGCTTCATAAATCTTTTCAATTCATTAATTCATAAAAATGATAACCTAGAAAACATACAAAAGTTTCATTATCTTCGTAGCTTTCTGCGAGGAGAACCATTAGATTTAGTAAAAAACTTGCCAATGATCAATGAGAGCTACGAAGAAGCTTTGCGAATTTTAGACGAAAGGTTTAATAATGTCTTCAAAATTAAATCGGAACACATTAATATCTTACTCGATATACCAACAATGAGTAAGTCAAATTCAAACAATATAAGATGTTTCATTTCCAACATCAAACAACAATTGGCTGCCTTAAGGAATTTAAATGTCAATTGTCAACTAAATAATTGTCCAATTGTCCTCTGCATCTTGTTAAGAAAGTTAGATTTTATTTGCAGTAGAGAATATCAATTGGCAATTAGCTCTAGCAATAAAGAGCCATGTTTAGAAAGTTTGATTGATTTTTTAGAGAGACGTGCGCTTGCACTGGAGAATGCAGTGCCAACGACGACATCCACAATGTCTAAGGTAATGTTGTCTCAACGTGCGAAGGAGCCCCCAGCCACGACTATGAAAGCTGTCGAGGACCTGAGCACCGAACCTAGCTGTATATTGTGTAAGTCTCGCTTTCATAAACTTTATAAATGCCCTAGTTTTAAACTTATGCCTGCCTCTGAGCGACTTAAATTTGCTACAGAGCAAAGTTTGTGCAAAATATGCCTAAATAAGCATGCAAAGCAATGCAGGTATCATTTTAAATGTAACATATGCAAGCAAAGTCATAACAGCTTATTGCACGAAGACAAAGCTGCATCTATTTCACTTATATCTGGGACAGCAAATACCCAAGTACTATTGCCAACAGCAAGAGTAAAATATATAGCTGCAAATGGCACAGAGGTACACATAAAAGCGTTGCTTGACAGCGGCTCTCAAATGTCTTTTGTGACAAAGGAGCTTGTGCAGCTATTGAAATTAAAACCACAAGCTACTAATTCTTGTGTAATTGGCATTGGCAGTAGCATGAGTCATTTAAATGAATTTGTAAAAATTAAATTGCATTCAATGGTAAATAATTTTAATATTCAAGTATCATGCTTCATTCTTGACAAAATAACATCACAGTTGCCGCAGCAAGAGGTGGATCTATCATTGTTTGTTTGGCCGCCCCAAATCAGCCTTGCTGACAAAGATTTTCACAAGCCAAGTGACATCCATATACTCTTAGGAGCTGAAATATTTTTCCAGTTGCTGAGTAATGAGCGAGAGAGTCCAGCAGAGTCAATGCTGCAGTCTACACAGCTACTGCATGCACCTGTCACAACTTCATCACCTCCTTCAGCACCTGCATTATCTCTTCTCAACACGCACTTTGGCTATGTGGTAGCGGGTTCCTTACATACTCCTCCTGCAAAAAATAAGGTAACATTATTTTGTCATTCTTGTGATACACAACTACATGATGATATCTCTCAACTTTGGAAGACTGGAAGCGTTCCTGAGTTATTTCCGGAGAAGCTATCAGAACATGATACTTGCAAACAAATATTTAAAGAGTCTGTTAAATTACATAATAATAAATTTGAAATAGACTTACCTTTAAAGTTGCCGCTCGATGCCATAAATAACACATTGGGTGAATCACTTCATCTTGCACATAAACAATTCAACAATTTAGAATCTAGATTGCAAAAGGATTCAAATTTAGCACAATTATATACTCAATTTATTCATGAATATATTAACTTAGGTCATGGTACAGACATTCTTAAATTGAAGACTTATGTAGCCAATAGAGTAAGGAAAATTTCACAACTCACTACCAATTTTATATGGTCATATATACACTCGGAAGATAATCCAGCAGATTGTTTGAGCCGGGGGGTCCTTCCACACCAAATGGAGCAGCACTGTCAGTGGTGGCAAGGTGCAGCCTTCTTACATGATTGTGAGTACAATAAACCCTCCATAGAGCCTGCAATACCTGAAGTACTTACTGAGACAAAAGACAACCCGCTTCATACTATGGTATGTATTTCAGATAGAGAATTACAGTTAGACTTAGAATTTTTAGAACGGTTCTCTGATCTGCACAAGATGCAAAGGGTTCTTGCTTACATAATGAGATTTATTAATAATACACGCAACAAACTTACCAAAAATATTAATAATTTCATTACTTCTAAAGAGCTTGATGAGTCATTATGTTTGATAGTAAAGTATGAACAACAAAAATATATGAAAGAGATAATTCATTCTTTAAAATGTAAACAAAATTTTAAACATAATTATTTAAGTTCATTATGTCCATTTATTGATAGCAAAGGTTTAGTGAGAGTTGGAGGACGCTTACAAAATGCAAATGTACCATATTCACAGAAGCATCCTCTCATCTTGCCCAAAGGTTCTCGCATTATAGAATTAGTTATAAAAGCTGAACATTTAAAAAATCTTCACGCTGGACCTAAACTAGTTTGGTCGTCAATTAACCAAATATTTTGGATTATAAATGCTATTAGAGAAATAAAAAAGGTTATCCATAAGTGTATTATATGTTGGAAAATTAAGAAAAAGGTATTCATTAAGTTATTAATAAAGTCATTAATATTGTGTTATTATTTTTAAGTTTGTCGTGCTTGCGAGATGCATAATACATGCAAAATGTATCCAGCATAGTATTATAGTTATAATTTTGTTTAGTTTCTTTATTGAATGTAAAACTTTAATAATTCTATTACTCAATAGATGGCGTTCCTTGTCACTATATTTATATTAAGAGTTTAAAAAAGATTTAAGTTATGCAAAGTTTAATATTGTGATTTATATTATCATTATTATTATTATCATAATTGTTACCACTTGTTTGCAGGAAGAATTAAATATTATTTTTCTATGAATAATTTATATATTTGCAACTCGATGTTTACAGTAACTCATTCACAGATGGCGCTAGTTGTTATACAAATTTACCTTCTCACTATTAGCCTTAACATCCCTTAGGTATATGATGTCTTCCTGCAGGCGGGAGTATGTTGGAATCTCCAACATTTTATATTTTTGTATAATGTGGCAACATTAAAGTATGTTCGATATTTAAAATATTAAAATATAATTCAATTATTTTTCTTCTTACAAAATGTCGTGTCAATATACCAATTCATAAAATAATAAATGTGCATATGTGCGATATATACAGAAATCCTCAAGCTGTTTGATTTCATACAATTACAGTCTACTGCAGAGCTAACTCAAACATAGTCTCCAGTGGTTTTTGACGCAAAAGCCATGAGAGAACCTTCGACAAACCCGTTGATGGTTCCGGCGTGACAAATTATAAGTCGCGATCCTTTTCCTACAGGAACTTTGGAAGTAGATGCTGCTGTGTCATCGTTCCAAGAACGGCCTACAGTATGGTTAGCATTAAGCCATGTTTCATCCAAGAACACAACATTTTGCCAATTTTTGATTTCTTTCACTTGCCGTAAAAAAGTATACCTTGCCATCGCTATATCAAATCTTTCCATCAATATTTTGCGTTTGTTACATTTTTTGTATCGAAATCCAATGGTCTTCAAAATCTTCGTTAAAGAACTTTCCCCACCGAAGAATAATCCAGCTTCCTTCAGTGAATGCACCAACTTTTTTCTTGTTGGATACTCCTTCTGTAAATAGTAGCCGTAAACATGTCTTCGGATAGCATCGGCATCAAAGCTATCGATGCCTACGACTGGTTTTGCTCGTTTTCTCTTTTTTGGTGTGTGAAGTTTATTTTCTTCTGTGCCAGTCTCGCCATATTTTTCTTTAGTTATCCGTCTAACAGTTCGTTGTACAATATTAAGCGCATCAGCTACGCGTTCAACCACTGACGTTATAGGTAAAATTGGCCCTCCATTTTGAGCTTCACGATCGAAATAGTTACGAAGGCGTATTACGAACTCACGTGTCTGACTAATTAGAACAGTTCTCTGCGTACGTTCGGTCATATCGACGAAATCCACAACAAAGGGCTTGAACAGAGTCCAAATTAACGAGCAAGGGTCAACAGTAATGCAGTATCAATATTTGAAATCCAAAGCCAGGTCAAAACTATATCACAATCGCATTGCACTGACAGACTGACAGTTTATACTTTTCGAAGCAACGTCAATTCGAAACAGCTTTGTTTTGCATTGAGCATTGACGCGAGTTTGCCGGAGGTAGTAGTTGTGCTAGCCAGCGATCCTATGTGACGATCGTATTAGATTCCATTTTTAAAAATTTTCAATTTAGAAAACCAAATGCCGAGTTGTGGTATATATCATATAAAAAATTAAATTAAAAATTAAAAAAACCCCCGACACAAACATTTAAAAATTAAAAAATAATATCTTTAAAAATAATACGTCGCGTTGGGGGACCGCTCCTAGCTATTCATTATCTACGATTTTTTCATAAGTATCACATGCCCTACCTACTTAGTCTTTTACCCAAGACTTATCATTTATCAATATTTTTTTTGTGTTAAAGTTAGAAGTAAAAGGAGCGGTCCCCCAACGCGACGTATTATTTTTAAAGATATTATTTTTTAATTTTTAAATGTTTGTGTCGGGGGTTTTTTTAATTTTTAATTTAATTTTTTATTTTATACTTTTTATAGGTTAAAACATTCTGGATTCAGTTATAAATATTCTCTTACTGTACGCTTTCATTTGTACCACACACGCGTATATTTGCATATATACGGCTATTCTTCCCCGCTTTCACCTTCCACAACTATTAAACGGCTCAACCGATTTTCATCAAATATATTTTAAAACAGGCGCCCGTAAGTTCCCTTTAATACAAAAAGAACTAAATTGAAGTCGCTTCATCCGTTCGGGAGCTATGATGCCACAAAGAGACAGAGTGAAAATTCTTCTCCACTTTCAACCCCAACAACTTTTAAATGGCTCAACCGATTTTCATCAAACATATTTAAAAACACGCGCTCGTAAGTACCCTTTAGTACAAAGAAAACTAATTTGAAATCGCTTCATCCGTTCGGGAGCTATGATGCCACAGACAGACAGACAGACACACAGACACACACACACACACACACACACAGACACGTCAAACTTATAACACCCCTCTTTTTGCGTCGGGGGTTAAAAATAAAAATTTTACCTTTTGTATGAAACAGCTGATATTTTTTTGCGATTTCAGAGGTTTGTCCACATAGTGAAAATTGTTCATATTCACAAGTACATTCACCCCTTAAATGGTGCAAACTGATTTTTCTACACTTGTATACATTTTAGAAATCAATTTAATAAATAAATTTTGAGTCCTAAACCTAAAACTACATTCGATAAAATTTATGAATCTCTGCACATCACTATCGTCAATAAAGTAATACAATTATTTCCTTCAAAGTCGTTATCAATTAATACGGAACTTCATGAGCGGACAAACGTCAAACCGGCCATCATAGCGTGCCGCTAGTTTAAGTGGGTGAAATAAAGGGGTGAAGTTTAAACGAAATTCACGCGGGCGAAGCCGCTGGCAAAAGCTAGTATTTTTATAAAACAGGTTACAATAAGCATGTTTTAAGTGTCTACGTGTTAGGTCCTTCTAGAGGTGAACACTGCGTGCACTAAAAATATTCAATATTAAAAACTTAAAGTAGCGGTGATAGCCTAGCGGTTAAGAATTCCGCCTCCTGTTCGGAGGGTCCGGCTTCGAATCCCAGGGCACGCACCTCTGACTTTTCGGAGTTACATATGTGCGTTTTAAGCATTTAAATATCACTTGCTACAAACGGTGAAGGAAAACATCGTGAGGAAACCTGCATGCCGGAGAGTTCGCAAAACTCAAAGGTATGTGAAGTCCGCCAATCCGCACTTGGCCAGCGTGGTGGACTATGGCCTTAACCTTTTCATTGTGAGAAGAGACCCGTGCTCAACAGTGGGCCATGATGGGTTGAGATAATGATGATGATGAATTCTGGACCTATAGGATATTACAACTCACTTGCGGTCGTGGTCGCGCACGTGCGCCGAGTGCGTCCGCAGGTGGTGGCGCAGCGCGTGCGGCGTGCGGAAGTGCGCGCCGCAGTGGCAGGCGGCGGGCGCGGGCGGGCGGTGCGAGACTACGCATTACCTACATACACTAGACAACACTACACACTTGCGGTCGTGGTCGCGCACGTGCGCCGAGTGCGTCCGCAGGTGGTGGCGCAGCGCGTGCGGCGTGCGGAAGTGCGCGCCGCAGTGGCAGGCGGCGGGCGCGGGCGGGCGGTGCGAGACTACGCATTACCTACATACACTAGACAATACTACACACTTGCGGTCGTGGTCGCGCACGTGCGCCGAGTGCGTCCGCAGGTGGTGGCGCAGCGCGTGCGGCGTGCGGAAGTGCGCGCCGCAGTGGCAGGCGGCGGGCGCGGGCGGGCGGTGCGAGACTACGCATTACCTACATACACTAGACAATACTACACACTTGCGGTCGTGGTCGCGCACGTGCGCCGAGTGCGTCCGCAGGTGGTGGCGCAGCGCGTGCGGCGTGCGGAAGTGCGCGCCGCAGTGGCAGGCGGCGGGCGCGGGCGGGCGGTGCGCGGCGCCGTGCGCGGCCAGCCCGGAGCGCGCGCGGTACCGCTTGCCGCAGATGTCGCACGCGTACACGCGGGAGGATTGGCCGTGGATTGTGCTGGAAGTTTTATCAAGTTTAGATGTACTTTGTTATAAAATGCTATACTTATGTTACCTTTGGCGTACCTAGCGTTTTTTTAGTTTACTTCAATGAGGGTAACCGTTTTTGTGCTCACCAGTTGGCGCCACTGCAGACGGCGGTCATGCTGTCAAAGCCCGCCCATATATAAACATTGACAAGTGACACTTGTCTGAATACTATTCAGTGAATAGACAAGAGAGAAGTGACAGGCAGACCACCCTCTACACTAGCGGCCTCTAGCGGCGAATCCACACGCGGTTACCCTCATTGTGTCACGTGTGTAACTAAACCACGTTGTTTAAGTTAAACTTATTTAAATTAAACACGATACCAGTAGCCGTGGATTGCGCTAGAAGTTTTAAGTTAGTAAAGCACTGTATGCATTGGGGGTCATCGTTAAATAACGTCAATTCATGATTTTTGATTCCCTCCCCCATCCTCGTCACAGCTGGTCACATATTATGACACCCTCCCCTCCCAAGTATGATATGAGCTTATTACGGTACGGCTTAAACAATATTGAATTAAAACATTTTAAAATGTGACGTCACTAACTAAGGACCTCTCCCACCCCCTTGTCACACATTGTCACTCTTCGTCGACACTCCTCCCCCGTATAGTCCGTTTTTTTAGAATAGACTTAACTACAAAACAAATATGGCCGATAATTTTCAAAGTCACAGTAGTCAATAAGACACTGACATTACAGTAAAACCAACTTAACCTTGAAATGAAGAGAGGTGCTGTCGGAAGCAATCGGACCAATCATCGAGAAGTAGTAACTGACTGATGAATGGCCACAATGTACTTATGAATGACTTTTTAACATGGCGGCGTTAGTTCCAATTTTTGCCATTTCAGAGATAAGTTGGTGGAAATTATCGAAAAAAAAGTCAAACATGTCAAGTTCTTGCTGAAATGCATGTTGAAATTAGACATCTGTGAAAAGTGAAGTTATGGATTTGCACAATGTATGAAATTTATTCATTACTAGCTTTTGCCCGCGGCTTCGCCCGCGTGGAATTCGTTTATATCGCGAACCGGGGAAGTGGGGAAGGGGGTACGTCATCAACTATCTTCCTGGGAAAATTCATCGAAATCGGTCAAGCGGTTTAGATTTTTTATACAAACTTTCATCCCCTATTTCAAGCCTTTAGGGGTTGATTTTTGAAAAAAAAGTAGCCTATGTGTGACTCTGGGTCTTCAACTATTTTCATTCCGAATTTCATCCAAATCGGACCGGTGGTTTAGCCGTGAAAACGTCACAGACAGACAGACAGACAGACAGACAGACAGACAGACTTTCGCATTTATAATATTAGTATGGATTATTGTAATTTAAAATCAGTTTTTGGTGCAAAACACAGGGCGATATACCGAGTGAACCGATTGAATTGTTTGTAAGTTGTTTCACGCGTGTAACATTGTGGAAATTTGATGTTTCGGAAACTCAGTGATTTGTTTTGTAGTTAACTCTCTTCTAAAAAAACGGACTGTACATGTGACGTTATTTATGGACGGCCCCTTACAAAATTTTGAGAACTTATAGATTTGGCGACCTGGATATCTCCCAACATACTCACTACATGTGCACGCGCAGGCCCGTCTTGTTGACGAACGTGTTCCCACAGACATCGCATTCCACCTTCGCTTTACGATGCTTGTCTTTATGGTACCGGTAGCTGCGATGGGATCTGTGGACAGAATAAAACTTAGTTTCTGTCTGTTTGTGTACAGTTTATCTAACAACAGTTTTTTTACCGACTTCAACAAAAGGAGGTATTCAATTCGACTGTATTTTTTCGTGTGTTATGGTAGGGGAGCCGACGATGCTAAATGTGTACTTACTCGAGCGTCATAGAGACCTATTGGGTTGCAAAGGTTAGATGATAAGGAGAAAAAAATGTTATATAATGTATACCTTTTCATCGGTGGGGGAAGCGGCTATAGATCTTTAAATATGTAAAAAAAAACTGCCGCATGGACATACTCGAGCGCGTCAGATATTGATACCATCAATGGCCTACGTATTTTTAATAATGTATGTATGTTAATCTGACCGTTTGCATGGTGGGGGTGATCGTACGTAAGGGTTGAAAATGAAAAAAAAAAAATTTAATCGAGCGCGTCAGATTTTCTAAGGGGGTGTTAAGTGCACCAAAAAAAAGCTCTAATTCAATAATCTGACGATTTGGATGTGACCCAAACTCGCAGCCATTATACTAATATGCAAAAAAAAAATCGCCATTTTGAAATACTCA
Organism: Hesperia comma; assembly: GCA_905404135.1. Taxonomy (NCBI): domain Eukaryota; kingdom Metazoa; phylum Arthropoda; class Insecta; order Lepidoptera; family Hesperiidae; genus Hesperia; species Hesperia comma. The sequence goes on from FR990039.1 coordinate 4,912,124, forward strand.
AGCGCGTCAGATTAAGATATATATGGTTCATCTTTATGTCCTAGACTTGCTGTCTCTTAATCTGACGATTATCTAGAGGGATTTCCCTAATCTGCCAAAAAAAAATTAAATCATTGAACTTCATTTATAGAAAAGCTCAGGAAATAGCATGCTAATAAAGAAGTGTATGTTTTTAAGTAGAATACTTGTATTTACATAATATAAGGGCCTTAATATCAATCATAGTTTAAACTATGCTTCAGAGTTTAGTCACGAATTATTTCTTAAGATCAACGGTAGATAATCGATCAAGTCCAGTTTAAACTATTTAAACTCTCCCGAAGATTGGTTAAAAACCTCCTTGTGAGATTAACCTTTCGTTTAATTTGACGTTTCTTGAAGATAGTTTTTGAGTTATTCATAATAATGTGTATTGGATTTATGGTAGTTGCCTCATAACTTTTGACTGGGTGTTCCGATTTTTATAATTCTTATTTTATTCGGAAGCTGGTGCGTGTCTTGTGATACAGTATAAATTTGAGCGACCTCTAATGGGCAGTTTTTGAGTTATTTTTAATAATGTGTGTTTATGGTCGCTACCTCATAACTTTTTACTGAGAATTTAAATTTTCATCCTTTCATCCTTTTTTTTAATCGAAAGCTCGTCGTATGTTTTCGTATAAATTTGAGCGAAATCTGACCGGTACTTTTTGATTTATCTCTACTTATCGATTTTGAACATTAAACTTTAATGACGAATTTTTGTTATTTCGGCTCTTATAAATCGTCAGATTATATATTTTTCGTTATCCTTGAATCATTTCCTTCAAAATAAATAAAAAATTAGCCACGCTCGAGAATGTCAAGATGGCGTTTTTTTTAACAACTTTGTAGCCCTCCCCTTTCATTGCGTCATTCTCAAATTGTCAGATTAGTGGAATACACACTTTTTAGCGTGTAATTAACTCACCGTACCTTAATCTGACGCGCTCGAGAATGTCTGATGATCAATTTTTTTTTACTAATCTGATCCTTTATTCTATAGGCGCGGCCTCATATATGGGGCTCATATTTGGTGGAGCTACTTAACTGGGTGCCAGGTACCTCCTGTACCTTAATCTGACGCGCTCGAGTGAATCCAAGAATCCCCTCTTGGGCTCCCCAGCTATTACATCATAACTTCTTACTAGGTAGGTACCTAAGCCGATTTTGATAATAACATTTTTTTAAATATTTGGAAGCTGTGAGGGTGTTTTTTTCCGATTGAAGAGTAAAAAAAATATAACGATGAGAAGTGATTGAAGAATTACAGAGATTGAAGAGTGTCGATTATTAGGTTTTTTTTATTCGATAGTCAGTACTTGTCGTGTATTTCCATCAAACTTTGAGTGGTATCTGATGAGTAATTTTTGACTAAATTTTTTGTCGATGTTGAAGTGGGGTTTCTTTATTTTATTTTATTTATTCATAAAATCCAAATTTGTCTGTAAAGTTATTTTGAAGTCGATTACAATACGAAAGACTCACTCAGTAACAAAATCGCAGAGATCGCAAGCGAACTGCGTGTCGATTTTGCCGTGTAGTTCATTGTAGTGTTTGAGGACCGAATAGATGTTGTTGTAGCGTTTACAACAGTTCACACACTCATACCTGGAAGAAAAACAGTTTAATTTACCTTTTTTAAGGCTACCTGTCCACCGGAGCGGAGAAACGGAGAAAATTAACCAATAAGATTGCATAAAATCTCCGTTCTGCGCAAGTGGACAGGGATTGCGTGCTAGCTATTGGTTAATATTTCTCCGTTTCTCCGCTCCGCTCAGGTGGACAGGCAGCAAACGAGCATGCAGCACCTTCCGTTGCCATGACAACTGAGACCGACACAGAACAACACTCACATCGGGACTAGGATTGTCAGTCAGTTAGCAGACGGCGGTAGAACGGTATAACGGTAGAACGGTAGTTGGTCAATTCGTTAATAGTAGTAGTTAGGTTAGTAGTATTAGTGGAGAGACTCGGGAGTAGGGACTTTTACTAATAGTAATTTATTTGTTATTGAGAGTCTCGCTTATTCAAATTAAGATTTGTTGAAACCTTACTTAATTGTGTCAATGGTAACTTACCGTCTAAAATGCCTTTTCTTATGCTCGTCATACGACGTTTTCGAACCGAGCACAGATTTGCAAATGTCACACTCCAGTCCATTAGGTTTCTGTCAATAAATTGTAATTTGATGACATAATACATCAAGGATTTTTAAAACATTGTTTTAAATCTATCATAGAATAAGTAAACTTGCAGCATGAGTGTCTTATAAAACATCTTTCTAAAAAAAACTAAAATATGGTACCATTTGGTGGCGACTTTCGATGTGTTCTTTCAAAGTGATCTCATGGTCAAATCCGGATATACAATTTTCACATTTGAAGGGTAGTTTTAAATACGCTTCCTTCTTAGCTTCATCCCTGCGTTCTTGAAGCATTTCTTCCGTCGACAATATTATAGTACGTAAAACCCCTTCGTATTTCTTTTGCAATGGCATACGTTTGCTATCTCTGTTCACTTTACGTTTCTTTGTTTTTTTAGTCTCTTTCGACTTTTTTATCTGTGCCAATGGAACGTCAGTTTCGAAATCCGAACTCATGTCGTGTTCTATTTTGATTTCTGTTTCCAATTTGAGTTCTTGGTCCTCATTGGTGGATTGGTCGATGTAGTCTTTTGTCGCGAATTCTATTGGTTGAGAATTTATTGTCCATGTTATTTCGAATTTAGATCGTTGGAGGGTAGGTTTAAGACTGGTTTTGATTAAGTTTACCTAAAAAAATAAAATAAAGAATAATGTCAGTTAATTATAATATACGAGTATTACTTGTATCCCTTGGCCGTCAGATTTCTTTTTATGAATTTTCAATTTATTTTCTATAGTGAAAAGCAATGTCCGGCGTCCTCTGGTATAAGTCCTCAAACAAAAAGTGAGCTTCTTGTAGCTTAACAAAATGGCGATTGAAAGTGCTTCAACCCCATTTTGTCTATGTGTGCGTGGGTGTTGCAACAACAAAAATAAAACGAGATAGACTTTGTAAGTGTCATGGGAGAGAAAGAGATGAAACTATTGCTGACATACGACTTTGTAGTGGTGAAAATTATGTTAGGTCTGGTTTATTATTATCTATACTAATATTATAAAGCTGAAGAGTTTGTTTGTTTGTTTGTTTGTTTGGTTGAACGCGCTAATCTCAGGAACTACTGGTTCGAATTGAATTTTTTTTTTGTGTTGAATAGACCTTTTATCGAGGAAGGCTATAGGCTGCAACAATTAGGAGCGAAGAAATAATGGAAAATGTGGAAAAAACGGGGAAAATTATTCATTCTCGAGGGCTTTCGTTGCATGCGTTGCGAAAACGATTCAAGATACCAAAAATATATGTATGAAAGAATTATTCCTCTTGAAATGATCTAAAAAAATGTCCACGACAGTATATGTTTATCTTTTAAGATTAACACACTAGAACCGTTTTTATGGTAATCAAATTTGGTCGAACCCACTGCCATACCAAACTTGCCGCGTTTCCAAGTTTAATCTGAATTAATCTTGCTGTGATCCTTTGCTACTTTGCTATTATTTTGTCGTAAGCTTTATTTGTAAGTTTAATTTAATTTAACCTCAATTAATTTTGGTGATAGTTTATTATCTTCCCGAAATTCCTACGGGAGCGGGACCTACGCGGTTGATACTTACGGGTCCCGAAGCGAAGCGAGGGCGGTTCGCTAGTTTTTTATAAGTCTGTGATTGTTATGGGTTAACATACATAAAGCGCAAACCTCAAGGCTTCCTTATCCTTACTAATATTAGTACCTGGTTGACCGAGCTTTGCTCGGTTGAAAATTATATTTAGTATGAATCGCAAGAAATACGAGGAATTCCGCCATCTATTCAGGAGTCAAATCATACAACTGTTCACTGAGCACAAAATTCATTTTACTTATGTTACGGCCAAAGGATCTCAACAGCGTGTTTCACAAAGTTGTACAGCGCCATCTAGTTTCATACTACTGAAATTTCAACACGTTACAAACAGTACCTCATAGAAGTTAACTGTGTGAGCGAATTAATTGCATTTTAAATAGGTACATACTTAATTAGATAAATTCATTGAACTTTCCTTCGTACTTTTCGCAGGCTTAGGCAGTCCCCGACTGAAATTTTTATTTACGATAAAATGTATTGAATGTTTATGATAATTAAACAACATAAATAAATATACTTTTAGTTTAATGAGCAAGTTGTTAGGCGTACTTAAAATTTTATTGATTCTATTTACAACAATAGTAATTTCATCGATCTGACCATTATTTATTTAAAACTTTATTAAAATATATTATTAAATCGATAATAACAAAACTAACATTTATTTACAAATATTCTCGTAAATATCACAAACGCACGTTAAACTATCACTACGCGTCCTGCGAGGTCAAGCGAGATAATCGCACTGATTTTTAATTTTATTCAAACAGAAAATAGGTAGGTATAACGCAAAAATAGCGCTTCAACGTAAGAATGAATATTAAAAATATATTCGAGCGCCATCTAGTTTCATACTACTGAAACAAACAAACCGTCTCATAGAAGTTATCCTAATGTTTCATAGATGGCGTCAGTTCAACACGTTACAAACAGTACCTCATAGAAGTTATCCTAATGTTTCATAGATGACGTCAGTATGATGTTTTTAAAATCTCTTTATCTCGGGAACCGAGCTTTTCTCGAACCTGGGACCTTGATAAATCGATTCCTTGAGCCGAAAACCCCCTAATCTGTAACTTTCATGAAAATCTTTGCAGCCGTTTCCGAGATCGTGATTATATATATACACTAGCTTTCCGCCCGCGGCTCCGCCCGCGTGGAACTCAGTATGTCACAAAGTTTTTCCTGCGTGAATCCCGATCCCGCGAGAATTCTAGGATAAATAGTGGCTTATATATAACATTCCACAATTTCCACTACCTCCCAGTAAAAGCCCCATTTGAGCTCGCGAGTTCATTCGCGAATAGGAGCTTTTCCCGCGTGAACGTCGATCCCGCGGGAATTCTGGGATAAAAATATATGTTGCTCCATAACCTCCTTTATCTCCCAGTGATAGTCCCATAAATAAAAAAATCTAAGCCCGCGACTTGGCGCGAAGGTGTTTTTCCCGCGTATATCCTGATCCCGCGGGAATTGCGGGATAAAAAGTAGCCTTGTATGTTGGTCCACAATCTCCTCTATCTCCCAGTGAAAGTCCCATAAAAATATAAGCCCGCGATTTGGCGCATAAGAGTTTTTCCCGCGTAAATCCTGATCCCGCGGGAATTTCTGGATAAAAAGTAGCCTATATGTTGCTTCAAAATCTTCCGAATCTCTCAGTAAAAGTTCCATTAAAATCCGTTCAGCCGATCCGGAGATAAGCGTGTACAAAGAGACAAACTTTTTTTATAACTTTTCAACCCCTATTTTACCCATTTAGGGATGATTTTTTAAAAAACTTTGATACAGGTTTTTCATTATTTTTTTTCATAATTCTAAACACCAATTTTCATAATACCTGGTTTACAATTGACGGACTTTCATACAAACTTTGAACCCCTATTAGACCCCCTTAGGGGTGGAATATAAAAAAATCCGTTCTTAGCGGATCCCTTCTAACTATAAACTACTACCCTGCCAAATTTCATCTCAATACGTTCAGCGGTTTCCGAGATTTTGTGATGAGTGAGTCAGTCAGTCAGTGACCTTTCGCTTTTATATATATAGATATAAATAAATATACAAGAATTGCTCGTTTAAAGATATTAGATAAATGTGAAAGTGTGTTTGTTTGTTTGTTTGTTTGTTTGTGACGCTTTCACGTCGCAACAAAGCTATTATATGGTAAGGTTTATGTGTGTGGGGATAGTTAGGAGGGTGGAGAGTGACGTAGGCTACTTTTTACCGCGGAAAAACATCCCATTCCCATGGGAAGATCGATGTTTTGTTAGTTGCTAGATATTCATTTTCGGAGTTGTTAATAGATGGCGGTAATAAAATTCATTTGCAAGTTCTGAATTACGCTATCAAATACTACATGTAATTTACTTAAGTCATAGGCAAATGTAATAGGCTACTTTAGCTCTGCCTCGAGAACTCCCCGCTCCGGCTGTATTCAGTGTACCGCCCGCCCGCTGGCACTATCCTGTTGACTGATGTCCGCAAGTTGCTCAGCCAACAGGATAGTGCCAGCGGACCAGAGGGACCTTCGAGTCGAGAGCCTGGACGACTTCATCGAGAGATTGGCACGCAACATGTTCGGGCGTGTCGACGCGTCGCGGTTCCCGCATCTGCAGGACCTGGCGCCGCTCCACACCCGTCCACCGGACCGCTGGGACTTCCCGCGCAACTTGCTGGTTGCGCACATCGGTTGACGGGCCTAGCACTGACTGATACTGGGGCTTCGTAAGTCGTCGCCCGGCGCTGATCGGCTCCTGCTGGGCTTCCCACCAGCGGGATTCACCTGGTAGGGCCTCGATCGCCTGGGCGGCGCGAAGATGAACCCCATCCCGTTTAAGACTCTGTGGTCTGTAAAAAGGCCACCACACACCGGACTTGACCTATTGGTTAACCACAGATGGACAACCAAGGGCCTTAGGGCCCAGCCCAAGAACCGGCCCGTTTTAACGGGCCGCGAGAGACACCCCCAAAGGGGAACTAACTGTCCCGAGGGCTCCACACACCTCAAACAGGGTGGAGTGAAGAGAGCGAGTAGTAGGCTACTTTTTTGCCTAAATTCCTACGGGAGCGGGACCTACGCGGCTGTTACCTACGGGTCCCGAAGCGAAGCGCGGGCGGTAGCTGGGGAGCCCAAGAGGGGATTCTTGGATTCACTCGAGCGCGTCAGATTAAGGTACAGGAGGTACCTGGCACCCAGTTAAGTAGCTCCACCAAATATGAGCCCCATATATGAGGCCGCGCCTATAGAATAAAGGATCAGATTAGTAAAAAAAAATTGATCATCAGACATTCTCGAGCGCGTCAGATTAAGGTACGGTGAGTTAATTACACGCTAAAAAGTGTGTATTCCACTAATCTGACAATTTGAGAATGACGCAATGAAAGGGGAGGGCTACAAAGTTGTTAAAAAAAACGCCATCTTGACATTCTCGAGCGTGGCTAATTTTTTATTTATTTTGAAGGAAATGATTCAAGGATAACGAAAAATATATAATCTGACGATTTATAAGAGCCGAAATAACAAAAATTCGTCATTAAAGTTTAATGTTCAAAATCGATAAGTAGAGATAAATCAAAAAGTACCGGTCAGATTTCGCTCAAATTTATACGAAAACATACGACGAGCTTTCGATTAAAAAAAAGGATGAAAGGATGAAAATTTAAATTCTCAGTAAAAAGTTATGAGGTAGCGACCATAAACACACATTATTAAAAATAACTCAAAAACTGCCCATTAGAGGTCGCTCAAATTTATACTGTATCACAAGACACGCACCAGCTTCCGAATAAAATAAGAATTATAAAAATCGGAACACCCAGTCAAAAGTTATGAGGCAACTACCATAAATCCAATACACATTATTATGAATAACTCAAAAACTATCTTCAAGAAACGTCAAATTAAACGAAAGGTTAATCTCACAAGGAGGTTTTTAACCAATCTTCGGGAGAGTTTAAATAGTTTAAACTGGACTTGATCGATTATCTACCGTTGATCTTAAGAAATAATTCGTGACTAAACTCTGAAGCATAGTTTAAACTATGATTGATATTAAGGCCCTTATATTATGTAAATACAAGTATTCTACTTAAAAACATACACTTCTTTATTAGCATGCTATTTCCTGAGCTTTTCTATAAATGAAGTTCAATGATTTAATTTTTTTTTGGCAGATTAGGGAAATCCCTCTAGATAATCGTCAGATTAAGAGACAGCAAGTCTAGGACATAAAGATGAACCATATATATCTTAATCTGACGCGCTTGAGTATTTCAAAATGGCGATTTTTTTTTTGCATATTAGTATAATGGCTGCGAGTTTGGGTCACATCCAAATCGTCAGATTATTGAATTAGAGCTTTTTTTTGGTGCACTTAACACCCCCTTAGAAAATCTGACGCGCTCGATTAAATTTTTTTTTTTTCATTTTCAACCCTTACGTACGATCACCCCCACCATGCAAACGGTCAGATTAACATACATACATTATTAAAAATACGTAGGCCATTGATGGTATCAATATCTGACGCGCTCGAGTATGTCCATGCGGCAGTTTTTTTTTACATATTTAAAGATCTATAGCCGCTTCCCCCACCGATGAAAAGGTATACATTATATAACATTTTTTTCTCCTTATCATCTAACCTTTGCAACCCAATAGGTCTCTATGACGCTCGAGTAAGTACACATTTAGCATCGTCGGCTCCCCTACCACGGTTCTCTAGTAATAGTATAATTTACCTGTCCGATTAACATCGCGAAGTTTTCCTCTGCCTGTTGCTTAAATCTGTCAAATTTCTCCGCCATTTTGTGACATGTCATGCAAATGAACATATTCGTGTGTTCCATCTGTAAAAATATATTTATATTTTAGTATCTTTAAGCTGTCCCTTGGGAAATTCCGGTATAAAAATGTTATGTTAAAGTATATGATTATGTAGCACTATAACCTCCTCTATCTTCCAGTGAAAGTCTCATTAAAATCAATTCAGCCATTCCAAAGATTTTTCCGGCCCCGGCATAACAGAAAGACAGACATAATTATACAACAAAAAGTAAAATTTTGTAAACTTTTCCAAAACTCAATAAAATAAATTATTTAAAAAAATATTGTACTGTCTGTACATTTAGTTTTTTTTTATTCAATTAGATTTAAAAAATATACATTTAATGTTATTTTATAGAATAAACTTTAATGCAAAAACTTTAATTTAAAGAATCCTGACTAACTATTTCCGAATTTGGCTGCTAAGGAGCTATTTTCCCGAAACGAAGCAAAGGCGGGTTTACTAGTAAAAATACTGTTATTAGATTACTGGGTCATGAGTTTATGTTCGCGGCTACCTTTCGAAATTTGTTTTTCCATCGAATAGCACTATCTATGGGGAAACTTTAAGGATATTAAATTTGAAATTATGCAAAAACCCTTAGACGCCAAATAAAATGGAAACCATAAAAAATAAACGAATAAAAGAGCTTTCGACATAATTATGTTAATTTATGTTCAAGAATTTTGATTTTATAGTGCAATAAAAACAAATCGGCCATTTTGATGTCAAGATGCCAATCTGTGACAGTAGTACTATATGAACACACTCCAAATAATGCTAAAATCTCTCATTTAATATGGAATTTTGCTATCACCATGCTTAATATTACCTAGAAATACAAATCTTACCTTATATTTTGATATATTCTCCAAAATAGATATATGTGCACAGGAAGCTAACGGTATCAAAAGCGTTGATTTTGACAAACAACAAAGGCATATTTTACTGGGAATAGCATTTGTGTTCATCGAAATGTAATCATGGAAATTGATTTCCGTAAATTTTGCCATTGTTCATGTTTGTGATAAAAGTTTTGTTATGACTCGCAGTTCGCCAATACAAAGTACCATTACTGTGTTGGTCACTGTCTGTTGGTTTGGAAACTATCCACAGGCTAAAAACATAATTTTGGCAGACTATATAACCTTTGATAAATTGTTACAATGTTGCCATATAATTATTGTGGTTATTGAAGAAATAATCATAGGTTGAACAAGAATATAAAAACCGGCCAAGCGCGGGTTGGACTCGCGCACGAAGGGTTCCGTACTATTATGTATAAAAACGCCAAAATAATCTGGTCTGTTGTATAAAAGCCTCACTTAAATATTTAATTGTTTTATTGTAGCCACATTTTACGCACAACGCCATCTCTTGGACCGAAAGGTAACTAAACTATCCCTGAGGCGTCGAAAGTATGGGCGCCCATTTAAATATTTATTTTATTCTGTTTTTTAGTATTTGTTGTTTTAGAGGCAACAGAAATACATCATCTGTGAAAATTCCAACTTTGTAACTATTATGGTTCAGGAGATACAGCCTGCAGCCTGGTGACAGACGGACGGACGGACGGACATCGAAGTCTCAGTAATAGGGTCCCATTTTACCCTTTGGGTACGGAACCCTAAAAACATCGAAATATTGCGGGAGGCTCATGGAACTAATTTGTTTTACATGCAACGCTTACTTTCTAAACGTAACTCATAAATTGCTTGTCAGCGAGTAATGTAATATGTAATAGTTTCTTTTCTTATTTTGATAGCTTATTTTGTGCTAAAATGCCAAAAACTATTCATATTCGTGAAAGAGAATTGGTTTTCTATGTGCTAAAATAAAATTTCCTTTAAAATAACATTTTTTCCTTTAAATAATATTTCCAAAGTATTTTTTACTATTAGTAGTGTCAAATGTCAAATGTCATTGTGTCATCTTGTCAAAAGTTTCTCCGCGCCACCGCAGTTCAGCCGTGACCACGATCCATGCAACTGGGTCGAAATATCGGCGTTCAAAAATACATATCGTGTGTACCCGTATCATAGTAAAATGTGTACAATCCGCGATGAGTTAAGTTTAAAATCATATATTTCCAAAGTAGTTTGACTTAGTTGTCGAAATGACAATATGAGCATTACTATAGTTACTGTTAACCTGTGCTGTTGCCTTAAAAAGAAAACTAGCGCTCTCATGACAGGTTTTCTGTTTTCCTGTTCAAGCAATAATAATATTAAAGTTAAATCACAAAGTGTTTTAGTTGGTTGAACGCTCTATAAATAATTTCTAATTTCATTAATTATATTTTATAAAGTAAGTACTCTTTTTTATAGTATTTTCTTGTTTTTTTTTTAGCTAAGAATCTAAGATCGTTTCGTAACGATGATGTAATAATATTATTTGCGTTAATATAATCGTTATATAAAGTAGGGCCATTTTAATAGGCCACATTTGACAACTGGTTGTCTTTGCTTTATAGTGAAGATAACCGGCTGAAAAACATCGATTAATTTAATTAATCGATAAGGACTTCAAACATCTGTAAATTGAATTTGATTGTTATAAAAACTATTTTATTGACCGCACAGTTCAAACAATGACTAAAAAAACGACAAAAATAATGCGTCTAATAATGGCGCGAAATGAAATCATGACTTTTTTGTAACATTTCACGTTTCTGGATACTGGCTTTTGAGCCAGACGTTATATATTTAAATGAATGATTATATATTTTTTGGCCTAAAATTTAAGAAAATTAATTCTGTTCCCATTAAAATATATTTTATTTTGTAATCGTGAAATACTTTTTGACGATTAGTTCAACTTCTCGAATTCAACTTATATCCTGATCTGTTTCTTTTGGTACCATCCCTAATGTTTAAAAAGAAAAAGAGTTCACTAACGTAACTTTGTAACGACGTCAGTTCTTTACTTAAAGGTGTAAAAATTTTAACAATTTCTAGTAGGGAATATTAAATAATATGGAGTGCCTTCCTTACAAGGTTACTTTGTAAAATTTTGACGAACTGTCAAATGTGGCCTATTAAAATGGCCGTACTATAGTATTATCGTTATTATCACTATCCAATTTTTACTATTATTATTATAAGTATGATATGAAATTACATGCGGGGCCAATGAGGGTAACCGCGTGTGAATTTTCCGCTAGAGGCGCTAGTGAAAAGTGAGGTCTGTCTGTCACTTTTCGCTTGTCTGAATGTCATTTGTCACTGTTTATGTAGGTATGGGCGGGCTTTGACAGCAGGACCTCACCTCGCCGGTGGCGCTAACTGGTGAGCACAAAAACGGCGATCCTCATTATTTCAGATTATTTGACGTTTAGTTTCCGAATGTGGCAACACTAGTCTTTGTTGATTGTTGTTGTTGTAAATTAATGTTGATTTAGTAATGTTTGTATCGCTTGGCTTTATCTATCTAATACTAATTAATCTAATGTAATAAAACAAACATGTCATTGGTGTAACTATATTTTGAATTTTTATAAATTACGACTGAGTGGAGTGTTAAATAAAAAAATTAAAAATGAAAGTTATACCCAAGAATAACACTTGCTGTGGCTGTTTAAATACAGATCGAAAATTGAAATTAATTGATGATTTATGGGCGAAAACTTGTTTCTCGCAGATTATAAGTGAGATTTCGGTGCGTAGACAAAAAATATAAAGTACTCTGCAAATAAAAATAACACGTGAATTTAAATTTGGAACTTGTTTATTTTTAAATGTTTTTTTTTTGTAGGCAGACAGTTATACTAGCCCCATAACGTTGTGCTGGGAATGTGCGGCCTTACTCCACAGATTTACAAAATTCAAATACCAAGTTTTGCAATCATACAAAATATTACAGGAATATAGTAAATCGGTAAGAATTTAAGTTTTACATTTATACTCACTGCAGAAGTCGTATACTTGGAGGTCACACAATCAAACCTGACCTAATCAAATAGATGGACCCTGGAAACGTACTACGATTTAACCAAGCTGTAGGCCTGGGGGACCAGATCTTACTAAAACTGGGATGGCCACAATAGATCAGAGATGGTTGCAGTGGCCTCATGGGGATACTAGTTCCCCATGCCCTGACACCTAAATAATAAAAATAAAAGAGTATTACATATTGCACATACAATAGACTCTACAAGATACAAAAGATTTCTTTTATATTCACACTAGTAAATCCGCCCTCGTTTCTCTTCAGGGAATCATTAGTGTAAAATAGCTGGCAGAAGGCTGACTTACTTGACAATTATGATTATAAAATTATGATCAAATTGTAAAATTATCGCTGTAAATTGTAACTTATTATGTTATCATGTTCATGAAAATCCGTTTAGTAGTTTTTGCGGGAATGAGTAACAAACACATACACTCCTATACATCCTTACAAACTGTCACATTTATAATTTTACTAGCGACCCGCCCTGGCTTCGCACGGGTGCAATAACTATTAAATGGATGTTATTATACATATAAACCTTCCTCTTGAATCACTCTATCTATTAAAAAAATTGGTTGTCTGTAAAGTCAGTTTACTGACGATAGTTGAACGTGACAACGTCTTAAGAAACTACTGATGGAATGGTAGCATAATCACTAATAGTCATCCTAAACTATCTTTGAATACTTAGTTATAATTTATTTACTGTTATATTGCAGTTAAAAACCTTTATTAAATACTAGCGAACCGCCCTCGCTTCGCTTCGGGACCCGTAAGTATCAACCGCGTAGGTCCCGTTCCCGTAGGAATTTCGGGAAGATAATAAACTATCACCAAAATTAATTCAGGTTAAATTAAATTACACTTAGAAATAAAGCTTACGACAAAATAATAGCAAAGTAGCAAAGGATCACAGCAAGATTAATTCAGATTAAACTTGGAAACGCGGCAAGTTTGGTATGGCAGTGGGTTCGACCAAATTTGATTACCATAAAAACGGTTCTAGTGTGTTAATCTTAAAAGATAGACATATACTGTCGTGGACATTTTTTTAGATCATTTCAAGAGGAATAATTCTTTCATACATATATTTTTGGTATCTTGAATCGTTTTCGCAACGCATGCAACGAAAGCCCTCGAGAATGAATAATTTTCCCCGTTTTTTCCACATTTTCCATTATTTCTTCCCTCCTAATTGTTGCAGCGTGATGTTATATAGCCTAAAGCCTTCCTCGATAAAAGGTCTATTCAACACAAAAAAAAAATTCAATTCGAACCAGTAGTTCCTGAGATTAGCGCGTTCAACCAAACAAACAAACAAACTCTTCAGCTTTATAATATTAGTATAGATTTTACCAAAAAGACTAGTCGTTGCATACCGTATAACGAAACATTAATCTTTAGCTAGTCTGTGCATATTATGTCATGTCAATGTGCCACAAACAAGTCAAAACAAACCTGGCTGGTTATAAATAATTTCGATAAAAAGCAAAACTAAAGAGACGTCAGAGTTACATTGACAAAGGCAGATTGTGCTTCTTTGTCGCTCGTTCCGCGCTCTCGCTTGCACTTCAAGCTTTACATGGGACGCCTCAGAGCGAGGTAACGGTAACGCCGCATGACGTCAGATAACGCCGCATGAACGTCATGTTTTTCGTGTGTGCAACCGGCTATATCGAATTATAAGACGTAACGTTGTCACGTCAAAAAACCGCATCTAAATCCGTTGCGTAGTTTTAAAGATTTAAGGACACAAAGGGACAGAAAGCGACTTTGTTTTTTTCTATGTAGTGATAGTAGAAAAATATTAGTAGGGTTTTACAAGATACTACAAGACTACTCTTTAACGCATCAACATTATGTTGTTTCTTGTTAAAATTTCATTAGTTGGAATCCCTGAGGACTATGCTTGAGTTACCTATATGGTATTGTGACTATCTGATAAAAAAAAATTATTACATTTGCTCACAGTTCAATTTAGCTTGCAAACAAAATTTACTTAAGGCATTTTAATTTCTTACCGTCAATCTATAGCCAACCTTAATCACAGGAAAGCTGGTATTTGTGTGAGTTTCCATTAAAACAAACTCCATACTTAGGGTGTGAATGTATTTATTAGTGTTTATAAATCAATTATTTATTTCAGAACATTCCCCACGAAATAAATCCCCAACGGCTTCAAATACAGAGGGTAATTAATATTGAAATCTTACCCAGTAGGCAAAATGAATCCAATGACGAACAATTAACAAAAGTCCAAGTAAAAACAGAAAATTCTGATATAGACCAGTCGGAAGACTTGGCTGTGAGGGACCAGGATTCTGCTTTCTCCAACAACGAGGAAGATGACATAGCATTGAGTGAGCTGGCCAGCAAGAAGAAACGCCTGAAGAAACGTCTGAAGAAAAAGAAGTTGAATGGGAGAAGAGTATTTAAAAAGAGAAAGAGGAGAAAAGTTGACCAAGAGGTAATAATTTAAATAATTGTTAGCGTAATAATTTAAATAATAATAGCGTGATTCAGGCTTCGGTGACGTCACCGTGTGACGTGTGTGCTATATCGCCACAATGAGTAAAATTTCCGTTCTCGGTCTGGGTGAGTCCTTGTCTTGTGATGTCCACGGCACCCACGACACAGGCAATGCTGCTCTGGGGCTATCAGTGTGTAGCGTTATTTATTATTTTAAACAGGTCACCCTACTTATCTTGCTACTGTCCAATGCTTACATTTACATTTTATACAGATTTTTTTTCCATTTTTTCTCCATTATAGAGGATTAAAAAGCACCTTTGCAGAATTACAATAGAATAAAAAAAAATAAGTGCGTATAATATGTACAGTGCCACAAAGTTATCTGACCCAGTGGCCAAAATTGGAACTAATGCAAATGTTATACTGTTGTCAGACAAAGACAGTAGCGCCCCTCTTACCGGGTCAGATAAGTTTGTGGCACTGTATTAGTGATACCTAAACAAATGATTGATTTTGAATTTGAGTTTAAGCTTTATGTACTGAAGTTTAAACTTTATAATCCATTGTTAACTGAGGTAAATATTACTTGTGTTGATAGCAATCAAAATCGCCTAAGTCCTGTAATGGCAACTTACTTTTTATATTAAGCTCAATATTGCGGATATTTTGCTCCCACACCGAATCAACCTAAATCCACGTCTTCTAGTAGTAATTAAGTGTTAAAGTATAACGATTTTTTCACATTAAACTATGTCACAAGTTAAAACGTCATATCCTAAAAGTTTGTTATTTGTGTTGTCACGTTTGAGTACCTACACAAAGATAAATAAAATGCAAATTACTTAAATTCCAGGCGGATACCTACACTGAAGTGGAGTTAACTGATTCTCAGATAGACGAGGAGAGAAAAGCGATGTGTCAGAGAGAAGAGTATATGAACGCAATTTTAAAGTGTGACCGGTGCATAGTATCATTCGCTAACACAGATGATTTGAAGGACCATGTCAGATTAAAGCATGATTTGGTAAGTTATTTATGTAGTTACACACTCACTATAATAATACTAGTAAATCCGCCCTCGCTTCGCTTCGGGAAACCAGTCCCTTCAAAAATCTCTATAAATTTTAACAAATTATGTTATTCCGATGTCTAAGCTATATTACTGCAAAGTTTCATGAAAATCTGTTCAGTAGTTTTTGCGTGAAAGAGCAACAAACACACACACACACACACTCACTCACTCACATACATTCTTACAAACTTTCGCATTTATAATATTAGTAGGATTGGTCTTTCATTAGTTATACAAAAACTTGTAAAGCGCTCATAGCCCGGCGGCTTGCGTCGATCCTAAGCGATCGGCAAAGTTAAGCAACTGCGGGCGCGGTCGGTTGTCGGATGGGTGACCGCTAGTGGCAAATTTCTTGAGCGCTTCCGTGCTTCGGAGGGCACGTAAAACCGTTGGTCCAGGTTGTTATCGATTGATAGCAGTTGTTAAGCCATGTTGGGAGGCCTTTGGGCGGCTTGAAAAACTTTCGACACTGGGTTGGCCACTAACCCCTCCACCAATCCGCACTGGAGCAGCATGGTAGAGTATGCTGTAGGCCTCCTCAGTAATGAGGAGAGACCCGTGCTCAGTAGTGGGTCACTAATGGGTTGTAGCCATACCTAAACTAATTGATCTTACATTAGTTAAAGAATGACTATAATTTCTTTAGTTGCACAAAGACTGTATTATTGATCTTTCATTAGTAACATAATTATTATGTAACAAATCTTCCATTAGTAATAGTAACATAATCTCTATGTAATTGTTTTAGTTACTAGTTATAATTTTATTTATGTATTTATTTTCACATGAATAGACAAGAAGTACAACAAAATATCTATATTGTTTAATAAGGCATTTGTGTATAACAAAAGTCAATTTTGACCCATTTAAATTAATAAGTTTAAAAACTTTCATGTATTTAATTTCAGTATGCAGATAAAGTCAAATGCAAAATATGCGAGTGTTCCTTCAGTACAGAAATTTCATATAACTATCACATAAGGAAACACAGGAGACGGTATCAATGTGTGCTGTGCGATGAGAAATGCAAAAGCAAGAAAAGTGCGAGCAAACATTATGACACTGTGCATTGTGAACGGTGAGTTGTTATGATTATTATTATTGTTTAATTTTAGGTGTCTGGCGTCGGGAACTAGTATGAAACGAGCATAAGGCCACAGTGACCATCTCTGATCTATTCTGGCCATGAGTTGTTATGATACAGCCCTATTATGAATCTGTATTATCTGTAATTAGCGGTGGTAGCCTAGTGGTTAAGAATTCGACCTCCTATTCGGAGGGTCCGCACGCACCTCTGACTTTTCGGAGTTATGTGCATTTTGACATTTAAATGTCACTTGCTACAAACGGTGAAGGAAAACATCGTGAGGAAACCTGTATGCCAGAGAGTTCGCAAAACTCAAAGGTGTGTGAAGTCCGCCAATCTGCACGTGGCCAGCGTGTTGGACTATGTCCTTAACCTTGTCTACTGAGAAGAGACCCGTGCTCAATAGTGGGATAGTTACGGGTTGCAATGATGATGATGATGATGATTGTTTTGATGTGACCTGAGAGATAGATTCATGTTAAACCTTACTTCTCACATTAAGGCACTTCTCACACTACGCTATTTATTAGCTACGCGACTGCAACGCAACCCAAAATTCGTCGACACTGACACTTTTCACTGACAGGAGACGCATCGTAGACGCGTCGCTTTCATACATTAACAAGATCCGAATCGCTTGCAAATAGCGTTGTGTGAGAAGTGCCTTATACCTGTACTGACTTATGACACAGCTTCATACAACATTTGAGTTATTATATGTTATTTTCAGGGACGAAATTGATTTAAGCGATATCACTAATTTGCCGGTACAGTCAAAGAAAAATGGGCAGATTGAAGATACGTGAGTATATTTTTAATTTTAGAGACATTTTGCCTATACAACGTGTCCCAAAATTCAACGATAAGCGGGAACTGGAGGGTGCACTTGCTCATGAATACTTCAGGAAAAATGAGAAAAAAAATCCAGCCCTTTTTGTTTTCATAAAAAAATAAATTTTTGAAAATTTACACCCTTTGTGTTATTTTGAGCTACCACGACCACAGTTTTTCAAATATTTCAGATTTGTTTTTTGTATCGGCAACCTAAGAAGTCCTACTATTCATCACAATTCTTAAAAATCCCAGAAAGCCTGCAGTTTTTTCACAAAACTCAAAAAAACACCAAAATTCAGGTATTCAGTAAGTCTGTAATTCTGCTCGAACATAGAATCAATTAATATTTAATTACATAAAACTAGTAGTTTTTAGTTATTCTTAATTCTTAACAATGCGTATTTGGTTTATGGTTGTTACCTTGCACTAGGTGAATCGATTTTTATAATTCTTTTCCCATTCAAAAGCGGTAGCTTGTCTTATTCCTTACAAATTTGAGCAACATCTGACTGGTAGTTTTTTTGTTATCTCTTTTCATCGATTTTAACTTTTGACTGTGTGTGCCGATTTATAATTATAATCTTTTATTATTCAAAAATTGTAGCTTGTAATCTAATCCCTGAAAAATTTGAGCGACATCTAACGGCTAATTTTGAGCTATCTCTTTTTATAGATTTTGAAGGCAGTAATTGTTTCGTAAGTTACTTATTTAACTGGTAGTTTTTTAGTTCTTATCGAATTTGAAGTCGATTATTTTTACCTAAAAATTGAATTATTTTTTAAACGTTCTATTTTATCAGGTCAAAGCAAGCCCCCGGTTTCCCGTGCGAGTTGTGCCCGAAGTCGTTCAGATGGAAGACGTCGCTGAACAAGCACTTCGAGACGCATCGCATCGAGAGCGGCCTGAAGCGGACCCCGTACTGCGAGATCTGCAAGTAATACAATAGCATACAATACAATACAATCTAAATATATATAACTCAAAGGTGACTGACTGACTGACATAGTGATCTATCAATGCACCCAAACCACTGGACGGATTGGGCTCCATTATAAGCGGATGTAGACATCCGCTAAGAAAGGATTTTTCAAAATTCATCCCCTAAGGGGGTGAAATGGGGGAGGGGGGGCGTGAAGTTTAAACGACTCCACGTGGGTGAAGCCGCGGGCGGAAGCTAGTACAATATACTGTATGGTCATTATAACTTGGCCCCTCTGAATATAGCTACGAGTTGAACTTAAAATTCACAAAAAATATCAAATAGTCACGCTATTAGAAAATGTCTAATGACCGCAAGTCAAAATTTGCTGAGCTATTCATGATATAATTGTCTGTCCCTTTCAAATATTCGGTCCCATGTACAGTAAAACCAACTTATCTGTGAAATGAAGAGAGGCGCTGTCGGACGCATTGGACCAATCATTGCACGCAATTTGAGAGGTTCAACTGACAGATGAATGACCACAACGTACGTATGAATGACTTTTTAACATGGCGGCGTTAGTTCCAATTTTTGCCATTTCAGAGATAAGTTGGTGGCACTGTGCTAAGTACTAAGTATACTAAGTAACACTGTACTAAGTTGCATATATTTGTTGCAGACGTACCTTCACAAACACGTCGAACCTGAGCAAACATGTCAAAACGAGTGCCAAACATCAGATAACACTTAAATTAAGGTACTTTTTACAATTTTAATCTCGATTCATTGTTCATATTTACCCATCACGGCCCACTATTGAGCACGGGTGTCTTTTCAGAGTGTGAAGGTTTAGGCCATAGTACACCATGCTGGCCAAGTGCGGATTCGCAGACTTCACACACTTTTGAATTTTGTAAAATCTTGCATATTTTCTCACGATGTTTATTCGCCGTAAATAGACATTTCAATGTTTAAAATGCCCATAATTCCGAGAAGTCCGAAATGTGTGCCCTTCTCCTGGTGCCAGCTGCACGAAAACCCAGGGCTCTAACTCGAATTCTAACTAAGTCACTCACTAACTAAATCACTAACTCGCTGACTCAGCAACTCACGAACTCACTAACTCATTATTAACTCACCCACTAACTCATTATTAACTCACTCACTAACACTCACTCACTCAATAAATAAATCACTAACTCACTTGCTTACATACTTACTCACTAACTAACACTTAACTCATTACCTCACTCACTAACTCATTCACGAAGCAACTCATTAACTCACAATTTTTACTGTTAACTCATTAATTCATTAACTAACTCACTCACTAACTCACACAATACATCAAGTACTCCACTAATTCCGCCCACCGACCGCACAGGAAGCTGAACGACACCGCGGACCTCTCGTCGCCGGAGAGGCTCGCGTTCGCGGAGCAGGTCCGCAGCGCGGTGAACGGCGCGCGCGCGCTGCACGCGTGCCCGCACTGCGGCGCGCGGTACCAGTGGCGCGGGAACCTGCTGCGCCACCTGCACACGCACACTGCCAGGTGAGGGGGGGGGGGGGTATGGGGGGTGAGAAAGTTGTATGGGACCAGCTCTAAGGTACCAGCTTTTAATTATACAAAGAATTATCAGGATCGACTTATCCAGTAAAAAGTTATGAAGTAACATATATGAAAAGGTGATACTGAGTTAGAACGTGGCTGGAGGTGTACTGTGAAACTTGTTGCGGCATCTGCACACGCACTCAACGCGGTAAGGGGGTGGGAGGGAGATTAGATGTGGGGTTCAACTTTGGAGGTTTAAAGGATAGTAACTTTAAAATCAATAAGCCGTTAGGTGTCGCGCCACCAACTAAATATCACCGTGACGGTACATACAACTTTTTTGATTTCGATATACAAAATATTATTTTCATCACACCTATTCGAAAAAGACGACTTGGTTCGGACTTACGGGGTTCCAAAGTTGCTGTTTTCTATTCAGCGGGCGGGAATGAATTTTCATACAACTTTTCCTGCCGGCTAAATCTTTTCCGTCCTATTTTGAATTTAGAACATTTTAGTATTATGCGCTAAAGAAATCGAACGCTAATATTGTTTGAATAAAGAATGTCTGGTACGACGCGAGGGCCCCGCCAGCTGAATAATAAAAAAAGAAATCAAATTAAGATTTCGTTTTCAAATTAAAATTAAGTTTTCGCGCATTTTTACGTATTATTTTCTATTATTTTCTATTATATATATATATATTATTTTCTCATAGTGGGTGATGAAAAGTAGAGTGTATCACTCGGGTGCAAGTATATTTTTGGCTCGGGCGACGTACTTTGAATCCCTCACTTCGCTCTGGATTCAAAAAACGCCCTCGCCGAAAAAATATTACTTTGCTCCCTTGTCATACTCTACTATTGTGCTTATATGTAGTAGTGTCCATTGCTTTAGGGCAGGTGTTTACTGCTGGCGAGTCGGCGAGTGAATCCCGGCTATTACTCGCTCGAAACACGTACAAAAGATATGATATTCCATGTAAACAAAAGAGACAACGAGTATCATATCTTTGGTACGTGTCTCGAGTGACAAAATAGCAGAGCTTTAGGCACTACTCACACAACGCTATTAATGAGCTACGCGACTGCAACGCAATCCAAAATTCGCTGTATCTGACACTGTTCACTGACAGGAGACGCATCGTAGACGCGTCGCTTTCATACATTGACAAGATCCTAGTCGCTTGCAAATAGCGTTGTGTGAGAAGTGCCTTACTTGCCGACTCGCCTACCTCCACTTGTAGTTCACGTACAAACCGCTAGATGGCGCGCATTAACACTTTGATGATCTAATGCCTAGATTGAGCGTCGCCCTACAATGACAACAAAAAAAACAAGGCAACAATATCAAGCATGTGTGCGTGAAGGCGATGTTTTACACGTTCGTCTATTGTCTATGTGTGCTTGATCAATGATACAGTGATATAAAAATTGTGGCTAACTGTTAGCCACGTTTGCGCGGATTCGATGTTCCATCTAGACATTAGATCATCAAAGGCATTAACAGTATTTAAAATCATTTGTTTGCAGAGCGCGAGGGGAGCTGGTGTGTCATCCCTGCAACAGAACATTCTCTTCGATAGCGACGTACCAACAACATATGAAGGGCAGCAAGAAACACGTCTCTGAGAGTGATTTTAAGTAAGTTTTGATAATTTTACTACTACTATTTAGTTATATAATATGTGTTTGTCTGGCTGTCTGTGTGTGTCTTAACTTTATAGTTGCTAGGAACCAATAAACGTGCACCTATGACTGGATACAGCCACTATTGTCTCGACGAAAAATTTTACACTTTTTTCATTTAGCCCGTAACTACACCGTGCGATAAGAAACTTCGGTCCAAACACAAAAAATCTTACACTTTTTTCGTTTAGCCCCCAACAGTACAATGACAATTAAGGAACTTCGGTCCAATTACGTCAGCGCATTTCCGCCATCGATTAATTCACTTCAGTTCACAAAATTATCGCGACCGCGTATAACGTGTACTCAACAATTATATCATTCAGTATCATAAGCAATTTTATCATTTAACATCAGTTTATAATAATTAAATCAGTTCAATTAATCAATCAATTAAAACTTTCATTTAATCATCTATCATTATATTATATACTTTATTTTTTTTAGTCCTCTAATTGTGCACCCTACCGATTTTTGCTTATTTATTTTTTTCCTACCCAAAGGTTGTCTGGAAGAGATCGCTGCTTAGCGATAAGGCCGCCTTTTGTGAAATTTCTTTCCAGTATATGTATGTTGTAATGTCCTGTTTGTGCACAATAAAGAATATTTGTATTGTATTGTATTGTATCCTTGGTGTACGGTGTGAACCATACAATTACATTTTTTTCATTCAGCCCCCAACTGTACCGTGCGACTGCGATAAGAAACTTCGGTCCAAATACGAATAACTTACCTTTTATTTTGTTTAGCCCCACACAGTACCGTGCGATAGGAAACTTCGGACCAAACACGAAAAAAAATTTTACACAATTTCTCGTTTAGCCCCCAACTGTTTTGCAGGTACATGTGCAGCGACTGCGGCAAGAAATTCAACACCAAGACCAAGCTGAGAGACCACGTGAACTGGGAACACCTCAAGAACTACGTGCATGTCTGTGACACGTGTCAGAAGGTACGTTATCCATACTAATATTATAAATGCGAAAGTCTGTCTGTCTGTCTGTCTGTCTGTGACGTTATCACGGCTAAACCACCGGTCCGATTTGGATGAAATTCGGAATGAAAATAGTTGAAGACCCAGAGTCACACCTAGGCTACTTTTTTTTCAAACATCAACTCCTAAAGGCTTGAAACAGGGGATGAAAGTTTGTATGAAAAATCTAAACCGCCTGACCGATTTCGATGAATTTTCCCAGGAATGACGTACCCCCTTCCCCACTTCCCCGGTTCGCGATATAAACGAATTCCACGCGGGCGAAGCCGCGGGCAAAAGCTAGTTAGAAATATAAACGGTATTATTTAGTTTGTCCTGGTGTGTGATACAATACAATACAATACAATACAATATACTTTATTGTGCACGTAAATACGTCCGTGGCCAATACGAAGTAGCGCATCACAAAACACTGTCATGGCCGCCGGGTTCTGATTGGTCAGTTACTGTACCTGCGCAAACATCTCGGAAAACGAAGTTCACATCAGCCGAGTATAAATGATCTTACTGTAGTAGCGATTTCTTCCAGACAACCTTAAGGCAGAGGACACAGACATTAACAAAATTAGTGATTGAAATAAACCACTTTCATATTGGCACATTGATGTTTGGAAAACATTTACAGCGGTATTCAAGAAGCGTACTTGGCTAAGTAATGAAACAACACTATGCAAAGGATGCTAATTCGTATACAAAACTTAAGCATTACTTATCTGTGACGTCTGTGATTGGTCCATTTGTTATGACGTACTTACTTCACACTAGTGTTTAACGTGGCTTCCAAAGCATGGAAGTGCTAAATCAATGTTGTTATTAATAGTCAGTGCCAGTGATCATCCATCGAATAATAAATTCAAATTAAGGAATCACTGATATAATTAAGCAGTATCTACCTAAGTGTGCATTTTCATGGTATGAGCTAAGTACGCTTCTTGAATACCGCTGTTAATTTTGACGACAATGGCCGCGTTCTGTAACTCCACCAAAATACCCGAAACGTTCAAATTTCTATAGAAAAAGTATCGTTTTGAGCGTTTTGGTCAAGTTTCCGAACGCAGCCAATATACACTTTGGATCTTTATAAATCCAAGATGGCCGCCGCTACAGAATGGCGAATGACATATTTTTTTACAAGTCCCCTAATACGGGTATTAACTGAAAGGGCTTGATGGATTTTCAAAACCTTTTAAATAACTTTTTATTAACTTACTTTTATTTCCATTGTTTTCAGGTGTTCAGGAGTCACACGTCCCTGTACTTACACAACCAAGTGGTCCACAAGAAAGACAGCGCTAAGCATCTGTGCGACCACTGCGGAAAACATTTCCCAGTGAGTATATAGCTTACTATAGTTGATAGTTGCATATGGCATTGCCAAAACCAAATGTATTGCTTGTGCTTACAGTTCAATTTAGCTTGACAGAAAAATTTACTAAGTCCGTGTAAAAAAAATAGATGCATATGTCAGCGAGTACTCGCTGACTGTTCACACCGCCGGCGCCGGCGAGTACTCGCTCGCATATGCATCTCTTTTTTTACACGAAATGTCATATCTTCCGTCGCTGTCTTGGGCGAGTAAAGCGAGAAAACAGCCGAGCTTTACTCGCTGCTCGTTGCCGGTGGGACACCAGCCTTAACGTGTAAACATTTTAGACTTCAATGAACTCGTTTGTTACAGAATCAACCAAAACTACGCGTTCATATCAAAGCCCTGCATTTGGGAGAAGCACCGTTCAAGTAAGATATTATAACGATAATTTCTATGCAAAAACGCGGTTACAAAATGACAACAATATACAGTAAGTTCATTTTAACTCGGCTGATTTGAACATATAGCTACGAGTGGCTGCGCAGACGTCGATTAAGGCCAAAATGGTGGTAGGAGGCGGGGAGTGCGGGCGGTAGGATAGTTAGCCAATACCATGGAGTGGACGTAAATACGTCCATGTCCAATACGAATTAGCGCATCACAAAACACTGTCATGGCCGCCGTGTTTTGATTGGGCAGTTACTGTAGCTGCGCAAACATCTCGGAAAACGAAGTTCACATCAGCCGAGTATAAATGAACATACTGTACTATACATATTAAATAATAACTGTAAATTGAAAATCCTCCCGAGGTTTTGTACAGCCCCATCTAGTATACTACGAGTAAACTTTATTAAACCATAAATTACAATGTCATTATTGTTAATTAGTTTTTTTGCATCGATAATATAATACATTGTTTTTGAAAAAAGCTGTTGGAAAATAAACTACTGGACCGATTTCTACCAAACATAGCTAAAACTACCACAAGAAAACGGGCTCTCGAATATCGAAATCGGTGAATCTATGGCCACGATGCCACGAGACAGACATACAGATACGCAGACAGACAGACAGACAGGCCAATCTTGTAACACCCCTCTTTTTGCGTCGTTGGTTAAAAAGGGGGATAAAGTGAACAAAAATTACGCGAGCCAACATACGGGAAAAACTAGTGACAACATAAACGCATTTAGCAAGCGTCCTACTGCCGGCGAGACGAAAGCTATTTTCTCGTTTACGACACGTACAAAAGACATGACATTCCGTGTAAAAAAGAGACATAATTATGTCAGCGAGTACTCGCTCACTGTTCACACCGCCGGCGAGTACTCGCTCGCATATGCATCTCTTTTGCTTACACGGAATGTCATATTTAAGTCCCTTTCTTCGGCGAGAAAATAGTCGATCGGACACCTACTTTGAACGGGATGTATCATTTCAGATGTAACTCGTGCCCGGCGAAATTCACTTGGCATTCGTGTCTGTCACGCCATGTCCGGAAAGTGCATGGGAAGAACACTGAAATCAAGAAGCATTGAAGTCTTGTGCGACGGAGAAGAAAGGAGATTGAAGGAGATCTCCATCTCATCTACCTCAAATTCTCACCATTTCCAAGGGTTGATTGGTAGAGAATGACATTAGGGTGATTATATAGTCAAGCTTACTTACTGCCAGCGCGATTGACCCACGTCGATGAATGTCACTACAAACGTACGTCATTTGACGTATGACACGCGCGGTTCGTCGGCGCGGGTCTCTTTTCACTATAAAACGGTACAAGAGACATGTAGCTCGTGATCCGCGCGTCGGTCAACCGTGCTGGCGGTAAGTTTGACTATGCAATCACCCTTAGGCATTAAGTCCGCCCATTATTACCTAGTTATAGGTTGTGAATAAAGTGTGAAATGATAATAATAATCTCCTAAAACGAGGTATCAGAGACAGTGGCCGTGATACGACTGTTCGCAGTTGGAACTTGTGTACGGGAAAATTTCGATAGCATGTGATTTTTAACCGACTTCAAAAAAGAAGGAGGTTCTTAATTCGACCGTATATATGCTTTTTTTTTATGTACGTTCAGCGATTATTTCGTCGTTTATGGGCCGATTTTGATAATTCTTTTTTTGTTGTAAAGTAGATATGCGCAGTGGGGTCCCCTGATAAGGACACCAGGATCTGATGATGGCATCTCAGAGAAATCGAGGGGAACTTTCGAAAATTGTATGGACAACTAGTGTGTTTGTTCATGTTATCATAAGTACATTAAAGCGTTACCATCTCATGAAAATCTGGAGTCGATCTGATGAAGCCGAAAGACAGTCGAGGGAACTCCTCAACGATTTACTGCAGTTATCTAGTGTTTGGGCTTGATTAATTTGTAGTGACGAGAACTTTACACTTACATGTTGAATTGAGCGCCATCTGGCGAGTAGTTTTTGAGTTATCTCTACTTATCAAGATTGAAGTCGGTTATTTTTTTTGTAAAAAGCAATTATAAACTAACTCATCGTGGATTGTACACATTTTACTCTGATACGGGTGCACACGATATATTTATTTGTACGAGGATAACTTGCAAATGGGTCGAAATATCGGCGTACAAATTCAATAGAATGTTTCAGATGTGACGTCATCAAAAATCAAAGTGGGTATCACTGGTACACTTGTGAAGGTCCTTTTTTGATTCTACCGCCATTTTAGAGTACCGCCGAGTATTCTACCGCCATCATAGAGTATAGAGGAATATTGACGCAAAAGGGTTATGGCAAGACCTAATGGTGTGTGGAAATATAAATCATACAATACTACAGGTGCAACATTTTAGTAGAAAACCTGAAACCTTCCTCCTAACCACATCTTTCCTCTCCTCTCCTCTCCTCTCCTCTCCTCTCCTCTCCTCTAAAGCATCGTTCCTCTCTATAGCACCTCTTCACTATCAATTCTTTTTTGAGACTACTGTCGTTTCCATAAGTGATATATCTCTTTTTAATCTATACTAATATTATATAGCTGAAGAGTTTGTTTGTTTGTTTGTTTGTTTGTTTGGTTGAACGCGCTAATCTCAGGAACTACTGGTTCGAATTGAAAATTTTTTTTTGTGTTGAATAGACCTTTTATCGAGGAAGGCTATAGGCTATATAACATCACGCTGCAACAATTAGGAGCGAAGAAAGAATGGAAAATGTGGAAAAAACGGGGAAAATTATTCATTCTCGAGGGCTTTCGTTGCATGCGTTGCGAAAACGATTCAAGATACCATAAATATATGTATGAAAGAATTATTCCTCTTGAAATGGTCTAAAAAAATGTCCACGACAGTATATGTCTATCTTTTAAGATTAACACACTAGATCCGTTTATATGGTAATCAAATTTGCCGCGTTTCCAAGTTTAATCTGAATTAATCTTGCTGTGATCCTTTGCTACTTTGCTATTATTTTGTCGTAAGCTTTATTTCTAAGTTTAATTTAATTTAACCTCAATTAATTTTGGTGATAGTTTATTATCTTCCCGAAATTCCTACGGGAGCGGGACCTACGCGGTTGATACTTACGGGTCCCGAAGCGAAGCGAGGGCGGTTCGCTAGTAGGAGAATAAAGGCGAAAGAAACTCCACGTCTCTCCTCACCTCTCCTCTCATTGCCCCACCACTTCTCATATCACCACTTCCTGCTGATCTGCTGATCCTACTCATAGACGTAAAAAGTTCCTCCGTGACACATTAATTTGTAATGAAATGAGATTCGTGTGTTTGTGTGTTAAATGAAATGTAAATATTAAAGTTTGTATATGCATGTTTTGATAAAATGTGAAAATAAATTTTGTGCATATTTTTGATGTTTTATTTTTTCATACTAAGCTATAAGTAAGAAAACCTCTTTAGTACAATATTTTCACTGTTTGATAGATTTTATTTATATTTATGTTTGGTAGGCATAATATGTTTTAAAAACTGTATAAATCTTGTATCTGTATTTGAAAGCTATCATCCTCAACCGATTGAGAAAACCTTTGCATTATTTGCATAAATATAATAAATGCAATCCAATCCAATATGTCGGACGACCTAAGATGTCGGAGTTTTTTTTGCACTCCTGGGTGTAAAACAATTAAGGATTTGAAATTTTATTGAGAAGAATAGGAAAATAATATATTTTTCTAAATAAACTTTTATTTGAAGCTTTAAAAATAAGGAAATAATTACAATTAAGTATGACCCAATTAATATTAATTAATAAATTACATATTATGACCCATCAATTAAACATTACACTACTAATAATGAATACGATTGGTGACACGGACGGAGAATTACTTGTAGTGCCACAAACTTATCTGATCCGGTAAGAGCGGCGCTACTGTCTTTGTCTTTGTCTGACACCAGTATAACAACAGTTCCAGTTTTGGCCACCGGGTCACCTAAGTTTGTGGCACTGTATATTTCGTACGTAGTCGATAAAGAATTTGTTTTAATGGCAACTCACACATGCCAGCTTTAAGCACCTGTGATTAAGGCTCATTCTAGATTAACGGTGAGAACTTAAAATGCCTTAAATATATTTTGCTTACAATTATATAGTAAACGAAAAATATTAAACACCGGTGCATGCATGCTTTTAGTACATACATGCACAAAAGCGTTTAACATTTAAAAATGTAGGGGAAAAATAATTATAAATTTTTTGTCTTTAGTTATTGATCCTGTAATAACTTCATACAGTATTTTAGTGATTTGCTAAATTATGCGAAACGATTATAATCCGATTAATATTTTGATCAAATCAAATCATTTGCGTCCAGGTTACATCACTATTTTTGTGATAATAAAAAACGGTAACACTGGAAATGTCATTTTACTGAATCGAATAAAAGTCGGAGTATAACAGTGGAGGAAAGCTGGTATTAAAACGAATACCATATCGAATGCGAACGCAGTATAGATGTGAATTTTATTATCTGGGGCCTTAGTACGAGTCTTACGTGACATAACGCGCTCGCCACGTAATTGCGAGTTACCTAACATTGCATGGGATCGAAGCAATGCCATTTACGTCCGCTAGGTGGCTCTGCTTCGATCCCATACAAATATTAGATAACTCGCAGTTACGTAGCGAGCATGTTATGTCACGTAAAACTCGTACTAAGGGTGCGGTTCCACTGAGGCGGAGCGGAAAAGAGCTGTACGCGATTCACCAATCACATGGCTTGAAATCCACATCTTATTGTGCCTCGTGTGGATTTCAAGCCATGTGATTGGTGAATCGCGCACAGCTCTTCTCCGCTCCGCCTCAGTGGAACCGCACTCTTCGCCCCCTGTGCGGTGTCTACCTCGTTACGTGATTACGTGCTGATATGCATGAAACTTTATTTTTGTTTAAATATACCGATCGAATATTTTATTAATCACTTCTTCAACTCTCTTTTTAATACGTTCGTTTTCATCATCAAAAATTTTGTCGATTTCATCACCGATTACATCAACAGAAACATCATCTGCTGCCTTTATTATAAAATCATCAATTTTTTCAGTTTCTTCTCTTTTACGCTCAATCTTTATACTCACATATTTGTCTATATCTTGCAACATTTTATCTACTTCCTCTTTTATTTCGCTTTTCAAACTGTCACTTATTTCAAGATACTTTTCGTAAATGACATTGGACAAAGTTTTTGTTACTAATGTATCTAAATCTTTCTTCGTTTCTGGGGAATTTGCTATTGCGTCCAACAATTCAATCTTTAGTTGTGCGTTGTTGGTAAAATTAGAATCAAGTATTATCTCTATTAAGCTCATCTTCTTGTTTGCTATGATTTGATCAATTTCTTTTTTCAAATCTTCCGGGTAACATTTAGTTATATATTGTATCTTTCTTTGTAAATCGCCAAACATTTCGTTGTTTGAAATTTTGTTACTAATTTCTTGTACAGCGTTTCCTACTTTATTGAATATTGAGTCGACATCTTTAGCTGCATTATTAACGGTGTTTGTAGCAATAGGTATAGTGCTCATAATGTTAGCTGCAGTCTCCGTTGCTACGTTGGTAACTGAATTAACTATTGAGCCAACTTTACCTACTTCTTTTCTTAACAAATCAGCAAACGAAAGTCTATGTTTTGGTTTAGCGTTAGGAGAGTTGTACGGTACACTCACAACGTTTGCTGCAAGTCCTGAAAGAGAAGAAAGGAATCTGAGCTGATTGTAGTTTTATACAGTAAGTTCATTTTAACTCGGCTGATATGAACATAGCTACGAGTGGCTGCGCAGATGTCGATTTTAAGGCCAAAATGGTGGTAGAAGGCGGGGAGTGCGGGCGGAAGGATAGTTAGCCAATACCATGGACGTAAATACGTCCGTGGCCAATACGAAGTAGCGCATCACAAAACACTGTCATGGCCGCCGTGTTTTGATTGGCCAGTTACTGTACCTGCGCAAACATCTCGGAAAACGAAGTTCACATCAGCCGAGTATAAATGAACTTACTGTATACCCGATTCATTAATTCATATTTAACTAGCTAGTGTCCGTGACTTTGTTCGCATGTTGTTTCAATCAGAAACAACAATTTTTGCTTTTTGCCATTTTTTAACTTTTACTGATTAATTAATGTTTATTCCTTTATTAATATTTACTTATACATTGCAGTTTTGGATATCGTTCAGAGACCGATTTTCAAAAAGTGGTCAACTAATATAAATGCTTAACGCGTGGTGAGCTGGTGCGGCGAGGTGTGTAGAGGAGAGGAGAGATGTAGGACATGAAGGTTTTAGGGTTCCGACGTTCCAAGTCCAACAAAATGTAATATAGAGTATGATACTATTCGAGAAAGATAGATAGATGATTCATAAATAAAAACAAAGCGTTTGATATTTACAATACGGTCTTTATACATATAATACTAAAATAACAATATAAAAAAATATATAAATTTTAACTTATTATGATATTCCGATGTTTAAGCTATATCACTGCAAAGTTTCATGAAAATCCGTTCAGTAGTTTTTGCGTGAAAGAGTAACAAACACACAGACACACGAATCCTTACAAACGTCCGCATTTTGACGACCCTGTAGCCTAGTTGGTAGCGACCCTGCCTGCGACGCGAGGGGTCCCGGGTTCGATTCCCGGCCGGGGCAGATATTTATGTGGCAGATAAATATTTGTACTCGGGTCATGGGTGTAATTGTAATGTGTTATATGTGTAGTCCATGCCACCCGCGACACAGGTACCTAGTAACCTACTGCGGGGGTATGAGTGTGTTAGCGTTTATTTATAATATTAGTAGGAAGTAGGATCATTATTTTATTTATAATATTTGATGATCTAATGTCTAGATGGAAAAAATGTGGCCAACTGTTTGCCACAATTTTTATATCATTGCATCATTGATCACGCACACATAGACAATAGACGAACGTGTAAAACATCGCCTGCACGCACACATGCTTGATATTGTTGTCTTGTTTTTTTGTTTTCATTGTAGGGCGATGCTCAATCTAGACATTAGATCATCAAAGTTTATAATATAAGTAGGATGTAGCAGCGTTGGTTGCATAAATTTAGAATTTGATGATATTAGTTCATTATTAACACCGTTAGAATATTTACCAATTAGAAGACAGCACAGAGCTATTCGCAGTATACCTGCCATTTTCGCAACAGCTAGTTGTTTGTGTTGAAAATCGTGAAGGAAATTTATGATATAAGTATATTAATGATGCATCGTATCACTTTCATGTCAGAGACATAAAATTTATCTATATTGATACCTACTAGCAAACCCGCTCTGGCTTTGCTTTGGGAAACAAATCCTTTAGACAACATTATTTGGAAATAGTTAGGCGCTTAAAATAAACTAATAACATACTCACAGCCCCACACTAGGAGTCCCTGGGTCGGGGGTGCCGTCGACATCACAAGACAAGGACGCGCCCAGACTGAGAAAGGAAATTTAAACTCAATGAAATGTTCGTCGCGCTGGGAATCGAACCCTGGCCCCGAGAAACAACGATCCGGCATGTTAACAAATAGTAGTTAATATTTTAGTAAAAATGTGTATAAACGAGTATTTAGGCATTCTCTATTAGTGTGTTTTTTAAATAGTTTAAAATAATCGAGTCAATAATTATATTATAGTAAATCCAACATCACTTGGAACAGATAAAATATTGGATATTATGTCTCTTAAATATATCTAAGTACTCAAACTTTTTAATTCAAATTCTAAATTCTATGAAAATCTAGGTGTAAGTTTTCCACGATAAATATACAAATTAGGTACAATACAACTCTGTACATGATGTAGAGTACCTACAATACTGTGTATTAGAGTAGATACGGTTTGCAATCATAGTAGTAGACTAGAATCGTGAAATTTTTCAAAACGTGAGACGCACAGTAAGTAGGTATATCTTAAAAGGAAAATCCCCAAAATGTGTATTAAAAAAACCTTTATATTCGGATCTTTATTGTGTAATAACTAATTATCTTCTGAAATCGCAAGATTATCGACTCTCGTGAACTTTTGTTGGTTGTTAGGGTTTTTTGCGTTAATAATTATTTAAATACATTATACATAACAGGTTCCTAAGCGAAGCAAGAGCAAATCACTATAAATTAAACTCTTCACACGATTTCGTGAGTGCTAAAATTTTTATCACTCGATTATGGTTTTGATAAGAAATCCTCGTAACCTCGTAAAGAAGGAAATTTATACCTCTACTAAAGGCTACTAATCATCAGCGAGGTGCAGGATCAGAAGGTGGTAGAAAGTGGTGAAGAGAGGAGAGAAGAGGAGAGACATAATTAGGAGTCGTTTATTTAAAAAAATATTTAACTTTCAATAGTAATAATTAGCTTTTTACAAAAAACTAACTGATTTCGAAATAGATAACTCAAAAATTACTAGTCAGATGTCCTCTAAATTAAAAACTACATCAGCGATTTTACTAAAACTTGTACCTACTGTTGTATTGAAATATACCTACATAAAATACTTCATACTGCCGCATGCGGTGACAAACGTACTTGTGATAAATCTTTTTTTACCCGTATGTACTTAACAGTATTGTTTGTCCCCGCCTGCAGCACCATGAAGTATTTTATGTTGATATTGTGACGCTTGTTTTTTTCTTTTGAGTTCTTTTGTAAGCAGTCGGGTTTTTTGTTTTTATAATAATATTTTTATTTCAGACTTTTTAGTGTTTTCGCCGAAAAATTCTACTTTTTGGTATGGTTTTTGACAATTTGTGTTAAAACGTGTGCCTAAACGTTATATTATGATATATACTTATTACCATTGCTCATAGTTCAATTTAGCTTTTAAGAAGAAAATGCTTAGGGCATTTTTAATGCCCGCCGTCAATCTGAAATGTACCTTAAATGCAGAGACGGAAAACTGGTATTCGAGTGCCATGCAATTATAAAGAATTCGCTTCAGGACCCGTAAGTATCAACCGCGTAGGTCCCGCTCCCGTAGGAATTTCGGGAAGATAATAAACTATCACCAAAATTAATTCAGGGTAAATTAAATTAAACTTAGAAATAAAGCTTACGACAAAATAATAGCAAAGTAGCAAAGGATCACAGCAAGATTAATTCAGAATAAACTTGGAAACGCGGCAAGTTTGATTACCATAAAAACGGTTCTAGTGTGTTAATCTTAAAAGATGGACATATACTGTCGTGGACATTTTTTTAGATCATTTCAAGAGGAATAATTCTTTCATACATATATTTTTGGTATCTTGAATCGTTTTCGCAACGCATGCAACGAAAGCCCTCGAGAATGAATAATTTTCCCCGTTTTTTCCACATTTTCCATTATTTCTTCGCTCCTAATTGTTGCAGCGTGATGTTATATAGCCTATAGCCTTCCTCGATAAAAGGTCTATTCAACACAAAAAAAAAATTCAATTCGAACCAGTAGTTCCTGAGATTAGCGCGTTCAACCAAACAAACAAACAAACAAACAAACAAACTCTTCAGCTTTATAATATTAGTATAGATTTCAGGAGGCTGAACGGATGTGTATAAAATTATAGAATACAATACAATACAATACTGACTATTGTTCATAACTAAACAAACACAAAACAAAAAACAATACAATGACTATGTACCTACTAAAAGCCGGATAGATCCGCCAGTTTGGCCGGACTTAAATAACTTAAGTCCTTTTTATTTTATTTTATTTTATATTATCAATTATCAATATCAAAGTTATACTCGTAATAATCAAAATCATTAAAATAATATCTTTAAAGTAATACGTCGCGTTGGGGGACCGCTCCATTTACTTCTAACTTTAACATAAAGTACCTGGTTGACCGAGCTTTGCTCGGTTGAAAATTATATTTAGTATGCATCGCAAGAAATACGAGGAATTCCGCCATCTATTCAGGAGTCAAATCATACAACTGTTCACTGAGCACAAAATTCATTTTACTTATGTTACGGCCAAAGGATCTCAACAGCGTGTTTCACAAAGTTGTACAGCGCCATCTAGTTTCATACTACTGAAATTTCAACACGTTACAAACAGTACCTCATAGAAGTTAACTGTGTGAGCGAATTAATTGCATTTTAAATAGGTACATACTTAATTAGATAAATTCATTGAACTTTCCTTCGTACTTTTCGCAGGCTTAGGCAGTCCCCGACTGAAATTTTTATTTGCGATAAAATGTATTGAATGTTTATGATAATTAAACAACATAAATAAATATACTTTTAGTTTAATGAGCAAGTTGTTAGGCGTACTTAAAATTTTATTGATTCTATTTACAACAATAGTAATTTCATCGATCTGACCATTATTTATTTAAAACTTTATTAAAATATATTATTAAATCGATAATAACAAAACTAACATTTATTTACAAATATTCTCGTAAATATCACAAACGCACGTTAAACTATCACTACGCGTCCTGCGAGGTCAAGCGAGATAATCGCACTGATTTTTAATTTTATTCAAACAGAAAATAGGTAGGTATAACGCAAAAATAGCGCTTCAACGTAAGAATGAATATTAATATTAGTATTAGCCGAACAAAAATATATTCGAGCGCCATCTAGTTTCATACTACTGAAACAAACAAACCGTATCTCATAGAAGTTATCCTAATGTTTCATAGATGGCGTCAGTTCAACACGTTACAAACAGTACCTCATAGAAGTTATCCTAATGTTTCATAGATGACGTCAGTATGATGTTTTTAAAATCTCTTTATCTCGGGAACCGAGCTTTTCTCGAACCTGGGACCTTGATAAATCGATTCCTTGAGCCGAAAACCCCCTAATCTGTAACTTTCATGAAAATCTTTGCAGCCGTTTCCGAGATCGTGATTATATATATAGGTATAAATAAATAAATAAATAAATAAATATACAAGAATTGCTCGTTTAAAGATATTAGATAAAAATTAAATTAAAAATTTAAAAAACCCCCGACACAAACATTTAAAAAGTAAAAAATTATCTCTAAAAATAATACGTCGCGTTGGGGGACCGCTCCTAACTACTCATTATCTACGATTTTTTTCATAAGTATCACATGCCTACCTACTTAGTCCTTTACCCAAGACTTATCATATTTTATCAATATTTTATCAATATTTTTTTGTGTTAAAGTTAGAAGTAAATGGAGCGGTCCCCCAACGCGACGTATTATTTTTAGAGATATTATTTTTTACTTTTTAAATGTTTGTGTCGGGGGTTTTTTAAATTTTTAATTTAATTTTTATTTTATACTTTTTATAGGTAAGAATATTCTCGATTAAGTCATAAATATTCTCTTACTGTGCCCTTTCATTTGAGACCCCACACGAGTATACTTGCATACATTCGGCTATTCTTCCCCGCTTTTACCCCCCATAACTTTTAAACGGCTCAACCGATTTTCATAAAACATATTTTAAAATATGCGCCCGTAAGTTCCCTTTAATACAAAAAAAACTAAATTGAAATCGCTTCATCCGTTTGGGAGCTATGATGCCACAAAGAGACAGAATGAAAATTCTTCCCCCCTTTCAGCCCCAATAACTTTTAAACGGCTCAACCGATTTTCATCAAACATATCTAAAAATACGCGCCCGTAAGTCCCCTTTAATACAAAGAAAACTAAATTGAAATCGCTTCATCCGTTCGGGAGCTATGATGCCACAAAGAGACAGAATGAAAATTCTTCCCCCCTTTCAGCCCCAATAACTTTTAAACGGCTCAACCGATTTTCATCAAACATATCTAAAAACACGCGCCCGTAAGTCCCCTTTAATACAAAGAAAACTAAATTGAAATCGCTTCATCCGTTCGGGAGCTATGATGCCACAGACAGACAGACAGACACACACACACACACACAGACACGTCAAACTTATAACACCCCTCTTTTTGCGTCGGGGGTTAATAATGGGTCCCCGAGACGATCAAGTGCGCTTGACAAGTCTACGTGATTGAAGCGAATATTGATCGTTTACGGCGTTGACTTGACGCATTCCTTCAAGCGATCTACGGCTTGACCAGAATTGACAGAAATTTTGATTGACGCCGCTTGATGCACCTACGCTTGATGCGACTTGACAAGCTTTTTTCATTAGCGGCCGAAACTTCGAAGATCATGGCGGATGACGAAAACTACCGAGACGTGGCTTTGGCAACAAGCGCTGACATAATTACCGAGCGCGATTTTGTGCTATTGCTAATATCCCTCTACAGGGATTATCCTGTACTTTGGAAAATTAAAAGTAAGGAGTATGCTGACAAAAATAAACCTATAAAAAAATAAAAATACCCCATCGCCTCTTTCTTGTTTTTTTTCCTTAATAGATACCGCTAGAGTTATAGCAAGGAATGCCATATCTGCGTTAGAAACCATTTTGACGTGACAACGTCTTATAAATTGGTTTGCCGGGAGGCACTTCAAGAAACTGCGTTAGTAAGCTCCGCTCACGTTCCTTGGTAACAGTGTACAGAAAATGGTACAGCGCCATCTATGGTTAAGTAGAGTAACTAGTTTGTTACCTCACTTAGTTGTGACTAATGGTTAATGGTCTAACGGTTAGCAGCGCTAGATGGCGGATGGTGTTACAATGTTTTAAATATAATTCTTTGTATACGTTTACCCCATGAAGATACGGGAACGCTGGGTCAACTTCACAAATAACCACACCTGCTTGCAAACCCAAAATAGCAGTTTATTATAAAACCAAAGAAGTCGACACATTGCCCTTAACAAATTTTTCTCTTATATAAACTCCACGTTACACTCGTTAGCGCGTTTCACAAATTGGTACAATGCCATCTTGTTTACAAGTGAGGAACTATTTAACAAAAATAAAACATTAAACTTAAATTGCTTCCGCCTTCACATGACGGTTAGACAGTATAAATAAATGTTTTAAATTGTTACTATTACGAGTATTTCATCCTTCTTCCTACTATACGAATGAATATTCACATTAAAATTATTTTACCACTTAAAGTCGTTGTCACGTAAAACTTTCGCCCGTATACCGACGTTACAGGCAACCAATTTTTTTGTTTTTGCGACCACAACTTTCATGGGCACAGGGCTGCATGCGACTAGGCACACGCACTTGACGGGACTTGATGGCACCTTCAATAGGTGTCAAGTCCCTCGTCAAGTTAAACCGTCTATCACGTGAGACTTGTCCAGTGCACTTGATCGTCTCGGGGACCCATAACAACTTGGTAGCTAGCGACGGTCAAGGGCGGGTGCAAAATTAAGTCGTCAATCAACGATTTATAAAGGAATAGTAGATTGTATGACAAGGGTGCAAAGTAATATTTTTTCGGCGAGGGCGTTTTTTGAATCCAGAGCGAAGTGAGGGATTCTAGAGTAGAATCCCGAGCGTAGCGAGGGATTCTTTAGTAGAATCCCGAACGTAGCGAGGGATTCAAAGTACGTCGCCCGAGCCAAAAATATACTTGCACCCGAGTGATACACTCTACTTTTCATCACCCACTATGAGAAAATAATATATATATAATAGAAAATAATACGTAAAAATGCACGAAAACTTAATTTTAATTTGAAAACGAAATCTTAATTTGATTTCGTTTTTTATTATTCAGCTGGCGGGGCCCTCGCGTCGTACCAGACATTCTTTATTCAAACAATATTTGCGTTCGATTTCTTTAGCGCAAAATACTAAAATGTTCTAAATTCAAAATAGGACGGAAAAGATCTAGCCGGCAGGAAAAGTTGTTTGAAAATTCATTCCCGCCCGCTGAATAGAAAACAGCAACTTTGGAACCCCTTATGTCCGAACCAAGTCGTCTTTTTCGAATAGGTGTGATGAAAAATAATTATACGTATCCGAGTGACTTGTAACTTGTTACTATTAATCAAATGTAAAAAATTGGTTGTCTGTAAAGTCGGTTTACTGACGATAGTTGAACGTGACAACGTCTTAGGAAAATACTGATGGAATGGTAGCATAATCACTAATAGTCATCTTAAACTATCTTTGAATACTTAGTTATAATTTACTTATTTACTGTTATATTGCAGTTAAAAACCTTTATTAAATATTTTACCAAAAAGACTAGTCGTTGCATACCGTATAACGAAACATTAATCTTTAGCTAGTCTGTGCATATTATGTCATGTCAATGTGCCACAAACAAGTCAAAACAAACCTGGCTGGTTATAAATAATTTCGATAAAAATCAAAAGCAAAACGTCAGAGTTACATTGACAAAGGCCGATTGTGCTTCTTTGTCGCTCGTTCTCGTTCCGCGTTTTCGCTTGCACACGGTAACGCCGCATGACGTCAGATAACGACACATAAACGTCATAAACGTCATCTATCTATCTATCTATACTTATAATAAATCTGTAGAGAGGTCAATTCTGTACATTAAATATATTTCCAAAATAACTATCAGGGGGTGATTAGGGATCGATACTGATGCCAAAAATGCAATCAGTAAAATTTTTGTCTGTCTGTCTGTCTGTCTGTCTGTCTGTCTGTCTGTCGGATGTATAACCGTTATAGAAACAAAAACTACTCGACGGATTTTAACGAAACTTGGTACAATTATTTTTCATACTCCCGCGCTGGTTATAGTATACTTTTCATCACGCTACAATCAATAGGAGCAGAGCAGTGAAGGGAAATGTTGGGGAAACGGGAGAAGTTACTCCATTTTTTAAGCTTCCGTCGCGTGTGCAACCTTAATGGTTAAAACTACACAGAAATCATGTATGACGGAAATGTTCTCCTTAAAATTATATAAAAAATATTCCACGACAGCATATGTCTATCTTTTATGGTTGACTCACAATAACACGTATAACTCCCGATAGCTTAGCAGTTCGAAGCTTTCTGATTAATTATACCTATATTTTATCTACTCTTACGTTTATGACACTTAAGTGGGTGAAATAAAGGGGTGAAGTTTAAACGAAATTCACGCGGGCGAAGCCGCTGGCAAAAGCTAGTCGATTTATAAAACATAACGTTGTCACGTCAAAAGCCGGACAGGCCGGACAGTGTTTATTTTGGCCGGACACGCACTCAAAAAGTCTAACACTGTCCGGTTTTATCCGGATGTCTGATAACACTAATTCCAAACAACTTTTTGGTGGAATGGAAGACGAGGGCATACCTACTAAGAATACCACACAAGACAACAAAACTACTAGAACAAGGACATACCATGTGATTATTATGTAAATTGCCATAAGTAAAACAGTAAGTATCTATTTGAAACACATTTATTTTTATTTTTTATCAAATTAAGATAGCAAACGAGCATGCAGCACCACCTTCCGCTGCCGCCCATAACAACTGTGACCGAACTAGAACTAGACTCAATTTAGGGACTGGGAGGTGGGAGGGTTAATAAGGAAAGGACAGAGACTGTTAGTGATTGTTAGTTAATATTAGTAAGTGGGTACTAGGTACCTAATTGTCCATTTAGTTACATATTAGTAGTATGAGTCTCGTTCCAATTCGATTATTATGTAAAATGCCTAAAAACATAGCTAACGATGTGTCTATTCAAAACAAACATAGAAAAATTCTACTAATATTTACGACTAGCGAACCGCCCTCGCTTCGCTTCGGGACCCGTAAGTATCAACCGCGCAGGTCCCGCTCCTTTCATTTCGGAATTTCGGGAAGATAATAAACTATCACCAAAATTAATTCAGGTTAAATTAAATTAAACTTAGAAATAAAGCTTACGACAAAACAATAGCAAAGTAGCAAAGGATCACAGCAAGATTAATTCAGATTAAACTTAGAAACGCGGCAAGTTTGGTATGGCAGTGGGTTCGACCAAATTTGATTACCATAAAAAATTAAATTAAAAATTAAAAAAACCCCCGACACAAACATTTAAAAAGTAAAAAATAATATCTTTAAAATAAAAAATTAAATTAAAAATTAAAAATACCCCCGACACAAACATTTAAAAAGTAAATTCGTAGAAAGTAGTATGATGTAAAATAATTAATTAATAATATAATTTATGTGTGTATGTGTGTGTAATTGTAATGATAATAATAATAGAATAGTAATTAATAATATTAACATTAATGATAATAAAATTTAGTAACTAATCCTTACTAACTCGAAAAATTTGCACACCATTAACATGGTACATTGTGAGTAAAAATATATATTAAGATCCTATGTAACCACAATTTTTGCAAATAAATTGAATTGAATTGAATTGAATTGAAAAAATAATATCTTTAAAAGTAATACGTCGCGTTGGGGGACCGCTCCTAACTATTCATTATCTACGATTTTTTTCATAAGTATCACACCACCTACTTAGTCTTTTACCCAAGACTTACCCATTATTTATCAATATTTTTTTGTGTAAAAGTTAGAAGTAAATGGAGCGGTCCCCCAACGCGACGTATTACTTTTAAAGATATTATTTTTTACTTTTTAAATGTTTGTGTCGGGGGTATTTTTAATTTTTAATTTAATTTTTTATTTTATACTTTTTATAGGTAAGAACATTCTGGATTCAGTCATAAATATTCTCTTACTATACGCTTTCATTTGAGACCCCACACGAGTATATTTGCATACATACGGCTATTCTTCCCCGCTTTCACCTCCCACAACTATTAAACGGCTCAACCGATTTTCATCAAACATATTTTAAAACATGCGCCCGTAAGTTCCCTTTAATACAAAAGAACTAAATTGAAATAGCTTCATCCGTTCGGGAGCTATGATGCCACAAAGAGACAGAGTGAAAATTCTTCCCCACTTTCAACCCCAACAACTTTTAAACGGCTCAACCGATTTTCATCAAACATATCTAATTAAAAATTAAAAAAAAACCCCGACACAAACATTTAAAAAGTAAAAAATAATATCTTTAAAAATAATACGTCGCGTTGGGGGACCGCTTCTAACTATTCATTATCTAAGTACGATTTTTTTCATAAGTATCACTTGCTTACCTACTTAGGTCTTTTACCCAAGACTTATCATTTATCAATATTTTTTTGTGTTAAAGTTAGAAGTAAATGGAGCGGTCCCCCAACGCGACGTATTATTTTTAAAGATATTATTTTTTACTTTTTAAATGTTTGTGTCGGGGGTTTTTTTTAATTTTTAATTTAATTTCTTATTTTATACTTTTTATAGGTAAAATCATTTTGGATTAAGTTATAAATATTCTCTTACTGTACGCTTTCATTTGAGATCCCACACGAATATATTTGCATACATACGGTTATTCTTCCCCGCTTTCACCCCCCACAACTATTAAACGGCTCAACCGATTTTCATCAAACATATTTTAAAATATGCGCCCGTAAGTTCCCTTTAATACAAAAAAAAACTAAATTGAAATCGCTTCATCCGTTCGGGAGGTATGATGCCACAAAGAGACAGAGTGAAAATTCTTCCCCGCTTTCAACCCCAACAACTTTTTAACGGCTCAACCGATTTTCATCAAACATATCTAAAAACACGCGCCCGTAAGTCCCCTTTAATACAAAGAAAACTAAATTGAAATCGCTTCATCCGTTCGGGAGCTATGATGCCACAGACAGACAGACAGACACACAGACACACAGACACACACACACACACAGACACGTCAAACTTATAACACCCCTCTTTTTGCGTCGGGGGTTAAAAACACGCGCCCGTAAGTCCCCTTTAATACA
The DNA here is from genome assembly GCA_905404135.1 of Hesperia comma. Lineage (NCBI taxonomy): Eukaryota > Metazoa > Arthropoda > Insecta > Lepidoptera > Hesperiidae > Hesperia > Hesperia comma. Next base: position 4,954,729 of record FR990039.1, read on the forward strand.
AAGAATACTAAATTGAAATCGCTTCATCCGTTCGGGAGCTATGATGCCACAGACAGACAGACAGACACACAGACACACACACACACACACACACACACACACACACAGACACGTCAAACTTATAACACCCCTCTTTTTGCGTCGGGGGTTAATAATACGTCGCGTTGGGGGACCGCTTCTAACTATTCATTATCTAAGTACGTAAGTACGATTTTTTTCATGAGTATCACTTGCCTACCTACTTAGTCTTAATTTTACCCAAGACTTATCATTTATCAATATTTTTTTATGTTAAAGTTAGAAGTAAATGGAGCGGTCCCCCAACGCGACGTATTATTTTAAAGATATTATTTTTTACTTTTTAAATGTTTGTGTCGGGGGTTTTTTTAATTTTTAATTTAATTTTTTATTTTATACTTTTTATAGGTAAAAACATTTTGGATTAAGTTATAAATATTCTCTTACTATTACGCTTTCATTTGAGACCCCACACGAATATATATTATTTGCATACATAAGGCTATTTTTCCCCGCTTTCACCCCCCACAACTATTAAACGGCTCAACCGATTTTCATCAAACATATTTTAAAATATGCGCCCGTAAGTTCCCTTTAATACAAAAAAAACTAAATTGAAATCGCTTCATCCGTTCGGGAGCTATGATGCCACAAAGAGACAGAATGAAAATTCTTCCCCCCTTTCAACCCCAATAACTTTTAAACGGCTCAACCGATTTTCATCAAACATATCTAAAAACACGCGCCCGTAAGTCCCCTTTAATACAAAAAATACTAAATTGAAATCGCTTCATCCGTTCGGGAGCTACGATGCCACAGACAGACAGACAGACACACAGACACACACACACACACACACACACACACACACACAGACACGTCAAACTTATAACACCCCTCTTTTTGCGTCGGGGGTTAATAAAAACGGTTCTAGTGTGTTAATCTTAAAAGATAGACAAATACTGTCGTGGACATTTTTTTAGATCATTTCAAGAGGAATAATTCTTTCATACATATATTTTTGGTATCTTGAATCGTTTTCGCAACGCATGCAACGAAAGCCCTCGAGAACGAATAATTTAAAGCAAAACAGGCACATCAACTTCGTTACTGTATTTTTTGAAAAAATAAAACTGGCACATCAAAAAAAGTTAATCTGACTTACAGTCAAAGAAAGCGGCGCAAGCCTCCGGAGTCCATTCTCCATGCCAGGGCAGCATATATTCTGCCGCCGCTTGGGTAGTCTTGCCGTATGACCCGGCCACCAGCCGTAGCTCGTACCGTCCCTGTGGTAACACCTTGACGATGCGGTATGGTCCTCTCATGCCACTGTCGAGCTTACCTGCACTTTGTGATCTTTTGATGACAAAAACAAGATCATTCAGTGAGTATACTCTAGACGGTGACCTATTTTTGTTAACGTGCTGGTCCTGACGCGATTGGTTCGCGGCTAGCAAGGATTCTGCTCGCTGCCGGCGCAACTCGCGACATGCTTCGCGATTACCGCTAGAACCTTGTGCGGTCACATCGCGAATTAAAGAATGTATGGCGGGCGTCGTAGAATCGATTCCTATAAGTAAACGTAGCGCGGAGCACTGCGTGGTCTTCTGTTTGGTAATGTTGAGCACCAACTGCACCTTCCAAAGTACATCGGACCAAGCTTGTTTTTTGTGGTTAACTTCTATTCTTATCATGTTAAGAACAGTGCGGCAGTAACGTTCCACTTGCCCATTAGATTGATGCATTTCAGGTGTTATGAAATGCCGCTCGATGCCGAAATTAGATACCCAGCTGCTAAACTCCTCACTCTCAAACATTCGTCCTCGATCGCAAACAATTAATCGCGGTGTGCCGAAGATGGAAATGGCACTGGTAAATGCACGCTTTAATTCGACATTATCCTGTCTATAAATAGGATACAGGAGACAAAATTTAGTGAAAGCATCAATCATGATGAGGACAAACTTATAACCCTTGGACTCTGGCAGAGGGCCTAGCACGTCCGTGTGTATGGTGTCAAAAGGAGCTGAAGGTTTGGTCCACGACACGATCGGCTGTAAGGGAGCGCGTGGTATTTTCTTGTGTGAGATACAAATAACACAATGAGAAATATATTTACTTACAAATTGGCGTAAGCCCGGAAACCAGAAGTGTTGTAAGATCAGGTCTATTGTCTTCTCGACACCAAGGTGCTCATGCTCGTCGTGGAAAACGCGCAACAAACTTAAACGGTACGCTTTTGGTATGTAACACAGCAAACGAGGTTCCTCACCGACTGCACTGTAACGATAATAAAGTAAGTCGTTCTTTCTGACGTAGCGCGACGCGTCTAGCTGCCCCTGGTTGAGTTTATCTAGCATCGCGACGGTCTCCTCGTCGGCTGCTTGAGCTACCTGTGCCCAGTTAAGCGGTTTTCGTGCATCGCAAACGTTAACGGGGTTTCGACTAAAATAATCTGCGTGTGACATTAGAACGCCCTTACGATATTCTAAGGAAAAATCAAAATCTTGCAGGTACATCCACCAGCGCGCCACCCTAGGAAGAAGATCCTTCTTGCGTTGCGTCATCTTTAAAGCATTACAGTCTGTAACAACCTTAAAATGTATACCTATTAAGTACTGGCGAAAATATTGTAAAGCTTTAACAACCGCAAGGGTCTCCAATTCATAGGAGTGGTACCTGGGTTCAGCACCTACCGTAACCTTGCTAAAATAAGCAACAGGATGTCTCCGCTGATCGCTATGCGTTTGTAGCAAAACTGCACCGTACCCCATGGAGCTGGCATCGGTGTGGACTTCTGTAGGTAAAGACGGATCAAAAATAGTAAGAAAAGGTTCGCTTGTCATATGACGAATTATTTCCTGCCTTACCCTTTCTTGCTCCTCACCCCAATGGAAATTTACATTTTTACGAGTCAAAGCGGCTATACACGCTACTTTAGTGGAATATCCCGGAATAAACCTTCTAAAATAACCTGCTAAACCGAGGAACTGTCTAACCTGCTTAACCGTCTGGGGTGCAGCTGATCTCGTCAGTGCATCTACCTTCGCAGGGCTCGGCCGTACCTGACCATCTCTAATTAACCTACCTAAGTATTCTACCTCGGAAGTTAAGAAAGAACACTTACGTATATTAATAGAAAATCCCGACTCTGTTAATCGTTTTAAAACCGAATCTAATAATGTTAAGCCTTCGTCAATTGTATTACTAAGTAGAAGTACGTCGTCAATATAAACTAAAAGTTGACCGGCGTCAATAAAACTTTGGAGGGTATCTGTAATAATTTTCTGGTACACAATAGGAGCATTGCAAAGACCGTATGGCATCTTTAGGTACTCATAATGACCTTCGTTAGTTACAAAAGCGGTTTTATGTATCGATTCCTCACTTAATTTAATCTGATGAAAACCGGTGACCATATCGAGGGCTGAGAAGTATCGGCACTTACCTAACCTATCGATGTGGTCATCGATCAACGGTAATGGATATCGGTCCTTGATAGTGATGGCATTCAAAGCCCGGTAGTCCACTACCATCCTATCGGTCGAATCCTTTTTACGTACGAGCAGGATTGGGCTTGCATATTGCGACTCCGATTTTCTAATTATACCCTTATTTAGCAAGTCACTAATAATATTGCGAACGCGTAGCTTCTCGTCAAGAGATAATTTATAAGGTCGGTAAACAACGGGGGTATCGGTAGTGAGCCGTATATGCATTTCACCGGTAGTCACAGTAGTAGTTGCCGTGCCACTTAGGAAGAAATCAGAGTACTTACAGAGTATGGAATCTAACCGCGTCTTATCAGCGCCGCTTAACGGGGTGTTCACAGCGTCCAAACTTAAGGCTGAATGCACTTCACGTACGCTATTATCTGCAAAAGATTCATCTCTGATTAGTTCCTGAGAGCCGGCCGTGCGAATGTATGTAATACCACGTCGATTTAAGACGTCTGTACCGATGAGCACTGGACACGTAAGGCAATTTCGAGGCACTATATGAAAATCAACTTCTAATGTTAGGTTTTTAAACTCTATTGGCAATGTAACGTATTTATCACACTGAATTTCAGATCCACCTATGCCACGCAATAATTGAAAGCTTGGTTTTATTCTACAAGGCAAATGTTTGATTAAAGCAATGGAAATCAGGGAGATATTAGAACCGCTATCTATTAATACGTCGGTAGGCACGCCACACACCACTGCAGTTATCACGTCGTGGTTTGTCGGTCTGTTGTTTGGCAAAAATTTACATTGGCTTTGTTACGGGATTCTGAGCGTTCTTTAGCGAAGCATATTTCTTCGGTGTGGCCTGTCTTTCTGCAAAACGTACACGTTACAGCTGAGGGCTTGGGAGTGTTTCGAGTCGTGGAATCGCGGTTAGAATTAGGAGTTAATTTCATTCGCTTAGGGCAATGTCTACTCGTATGACCAAATTCATGACAAGAAAAGCATTTCAGGGAATCATCGCGATTGTTAGTTCGTTTACGCGAATTACTGTTAACGGTGGTCTGCGAATTCTTATGCAAGTTGTTACTACCCCGTAAAACATTGCGAGAACGATTGTAAGCGTTAACATTGGATTGGCCAGGCTTTATATACATCGATAGGAACTCCACGATGTTATTTGTCGTCAAATTACTGTTAATCGCAGCTGCACGAATATGTGCATCTTTAACGCCGCGTATTATAATGTTACACAGCAAATCGTCGTTAATGCCTTTAACAATTCGCAGGCGCAATAAACTTTGGCGAGCGTACTCGGCATACGTGGAGTAACTATCAGAATCGGTGCACATGACTTCAAAAAGAACGGTCGCAACATCCACGCGACGCGGACACAACGATTTCAACTCAGATTTAAAATTAGACCACGTGCGTTCGGTACTCGCCCACTGTCCCAACCAAGAGCGTGCCTCTCCCTTTAAGCAGTGACCTATGCGAGCCAGACACTCTTTTTCGTCCCACTTATTCAGGGAACGGGCGCGATCAACTTCCTCGCACCACACACTAACGTCATGAACACCTGGGTCGAATTCAGACACATAGTAATGGGTGGATCTTACCGGATTGATGGATTTTAGTGCGTCGATAAGACGCTCCGTTACATCAGCCGTGTCGGGTCCTGGAGAGGATGTCGACGCGCCGTTTGAATGGGCGCTAAGCGCGGGGGACGCGCCGGGGCATGCGCTGGCGCACGCCTCCGCTATGGCGGGACACGTCGCTGCGCTCGAGGGAGCCTCCGACGGGGCGCGTTGCTCCAGCGCGGACAGACGATTCAATATCGCCTCCATGGTGCGTCCTAAATCGCTGGGGGGAGTTGCATCACGTGCTCGCTTGCGTCGAGTATTAGACATTTTAAAATTACGAAAATACTAGTGGGCAAAATCAAATAGAAGCGGATAAGAATCCCACTTCTGAATTTATATTTATTTAAAGAATTAATTTAAAAAAAAAACAAAAACGACACAAACAAAATTATATTTAAAATTTACAAATTACAAAATTGAATATTAAAATAAGAATTACGAAAATTAAATTATTAAATTAACAATCTACAATCGACAGTTAAATGTTAACAAGAGATTCGTTATGCAACGGAGCAGAGTAACGGCGTCTGAAGCGAGCGGGCAAGTGAGCGCCCAGGTAGCGTGGTCCGTCCCTTTTATAGCGGTGCAGCGGTCGTCCGGCTGCTACCTGGCGCGGGTCAGGGCTCTGGTGGGGGCGCAGCTAACAGTATATTATTAGTATGGATACTCGCAGTTCAATTTCGCTCGTCAGTAAAATTTACTTAAGACTTAGGACATTTTAAAGTGTCACCGTCATTCTACAATAAACTTTAATCACAGGGACGAAAGTAGCATTTGTGTTAGTTGCGATTAAAACGAATTTGCGACCGAACACAAAACGAGTGTTTAAAGAGCGTTTAATTATGCAAAGACCTTTGATGATCTAATGTCTAGACGGAACATCGAATCCGCGCAAACGTGTCAAAAAATTGTGGCAAACTGTTTGCCACAATTTTTATACCATTGTATCATTGATCACGCACACATAGACAATAGACGAACGTGTAAAACAGCGGTTCTTAACCTTTTTGGCTGGCGACCCAAAATGTAAAAATATTTGAAGCCCGCGACCCTGACATTTTATTGATTTTCCAGTGATAATAATATAATATGAGTATTATTGCTTTTTACAAAAAAAATAACCGACTTCAACCTCGATAAGCGGAGATAACTCAAAAAATAATCGCCAGATGGCGCTTAATTCAACATGGGTGTAAAGTTCTCGTCACTCCAAATTAATCAAGCCCAAACACTAGATAACTACAGTAAATCGTTGAGGAGTTCCCTTTACTGTCTTCATCAGATCGACTCCAGACCTTCATGAAATTGTAGCGCTTTTATGTACTTATGAATACAAGGATTAACAAACACACTAGTCGTCCCTACAATTTTCGAAAGTTGCCCTCGATTTCTACGAGATGCCATCATCAGATCTTGGTGATCCTTTTAAAAGGACCCCACTGCGCATATCTACTTTACAACAAAAAAAAAAGAATTATCCAAATCGGCCCGTAAACGACGAAACAATTGCAGAACAAACATAAAAAAAGCATATAATTATACGGTCGAATTGAGAACCTCCTTCTTTTTTGAAGTCGGTTAAAAAGTCCGTAGTTTGTTGAGTAGTTTAGTGGCGCAATGGTAAGCGCGCTCAACTGGCGATTACGTTTGCTAAGCAACTTTCGCAGAGGATGGTCGCTGGATGGGTGACCGAAAATCCTTAATATTTATCCCGTTAGGTAAGTTAAGCCGTTGGTCCCGGTGGCATTCGCAGTCGTTAACACCCACCAATCCGCACTGGGCCCGCTTGGTGGGTTATGGCTCATTCTCCTTGTGTGTTTCTATAACCAAGGAAGGCTTGTGTCCCAGCAGTGGGGACATTAGAAGGCTGGTGATGATGATGATGTCATTACGATCTCCCTGAGAGTTTATGCAGTTGGGTAGCCAGCTTTCTATCTGAGCGACATATTAAGGTCGTAGTCGACGGTTGTTGCATATATTTGAAACCCATAAACGCTGGTGATCCCCAAGGATCTGTGCTGTCTCCTACCCTGTTCATTCTGCATATCATTGACATGCTGGAGCGTGCAAACGGCATTCATTGCTATGCAGATGACAGCACGGGAGATGCCTATTTATACAGGCTCTACAAATGCCTCTCGGTCACAAGTGGAGGATAGCAGAATAAAAGTTGTGTCTGAAGTAGAGAACTCTCTGGAGCAAGTCTCGGAATGGGGTCGACTCAATTTAGTTGAGTTCAACCCCACGAAGACACAAGTTTGCGCGTTTTCCGCTAAGAAAGTCCCATTTGTCATGGCGATGGCGCCTCAAATCCAGGGTACCGCGCTCACCGTTGGTAAAAGTGTTGAGATTCTGGGCGTTGTCATTTCGAGCGACGTGCATTATCGGAGTCATCTGGAAGCTAAGGCCAAATTGGCCTCCAAAAAGCTTGGTGTTCTAAACCGGGCGAAGCAGTACTTCACTGCGAGGGACCTACTGATGCTTTATAAAGCACAGGTACATGGAGTACTGTAATGGTGTGTAAATCAGCTCCGAACCGGTTCAAATACCCAGATCGCATGGACTTGAGCTGTTGAGCTGCGGCTCAAAATCAGCAGCTCATGACTCAACTTATACTGAGTTAGAGGCATAGAACTAAGCATCAAACATCCCAAGTGGCTAAATCTTTACATAAAGCTCCGCTAGATCGCGTCGAGTTATTTGATTCACCGACGAGGTAGGTTATTTGATTCATGGCGGCTCATTTGAACCGTAGCCGCGTTAGAGTTATTCGCCGACTCGTAGTTATCATACGACGAAAATTAAGTAGGCAACTTGAGCTGATCTGCGAGCCGGTTCGCAGCTCTAATTCACATACGCGAACCGCGAGCTGATCCGCAGCTCAAGCGTTTTGGTTGAGTTACCCATGTTTAGAGTACTGCTCTCATCTCTGGGCAGGGGCGCCACAATACCAGCATTTCCATTCCAGTCCATTTGACGCCGTACAAAAGCGCGCGGTTCGAATTGTCAACGACCCACGAGTCACTAGCAGGTTAGAACACCTAAGTCTGAGGAGAGACATGGGATGCCTCTGCGTGTTCTACCGGCTTTGCAACGGTGAGTGCTCCGAGGAACTGTTCGATTTGGTGCCAACTTCGCCCTTCCATCATCACACCACTCGCCGAAGATTGAAGTTTCATCCACATCGCTTGGACTTATGGCGAACGACTACGGTCCGTTTTTCACGTGCAAGATGTGGAATGAGCTTCCTTCTGAGGTATTCCCGGAGCGCTATGACATGGGGTTCTTCAAAAAAGGTGTATAAATAGATCTCCTTCAGGGCCGGCGTTGCACTAGTGACTCCCCTGGTGTTGCTCGAGTCCATAGGCGACGATGACTACTTACCATCAGGTGACTCGTCTGCTTTTACGTCAGCCCTTCAGGCTGTAAAAAAAGGCCGCTAATGTCTTTTCAAAATTCCCGCGACCCATCCCAATACCGCCCGCGACCCAGATTTGGGTCGCGACCCGAGGTTAAGAAACGATGGTGTAAAACATCGCCTGCACGCACACATGCTAGATATCGTTGCCTTGTTTTTTTTTGTTTTCATTGTAGGGCGACGCTCGATCTAGACATAAGATCGTCAAAGTGTTTATTATACAATGTGTTTTTTTTACACTTGATCAAACGAAGTGTGCGGATACTAGACAAAAAATTACCGACAAAAACATTTTTTAAAATTTTTTTTTATACACTTTCTCGAAAATAAGAGCAATTTAATTTTTTTTTATTAAAAATCTTTCTTTTTGAATTTCTTTGTCTGGGAACGGTGTATTTTCGTCAAGGTAGTCTCTTTTGAAAGCTAAAAAGTGTACCTACCTAAGAAAATAAAGTGAATAACAATATCGAACATAAGCTTCGAGAAAAAAATAAACTATTTGAAATAATAGAAATAAAACTTGATTTTTATTGATTTTTGACCTCTAACTTTAAAATGAGGTCGTTAACATAGTCGTTTTTGCACATTTTATTAAAGTTCATGATCTAAGGAACAAATTCTCTAAAGTAACTATTGCTCTATCTATTTTCGTTGGTATGATATTCACCGTCAAACTAGGGTCTCTTTGATCTCCATTATCATGGCATTTATTATTTAAGTTTAATCCTTTTATTCATGTGCATATGTATGCCGATTAGACTTAGAAATTATGAAATAAAACAACTATTTGAATGACTTCTATTGTTAATTAATTTTTTTAATTTAATTAATTTCAAATAGACCAAAGAGACCCTAGTTTGCCGGTGAATATCATAACAACGAAAATAGATAGAGCAATAGTTACTTTAGAGAATTTGTTCCTTAGATCATGAACTTTAATAAAATGTGCAAAAACGACTATGTTAACGACCTCATTTTAAAGTTAGAGGTCAAAAATCAATAAAAATCAAGTTTTATTTCTATTATTTCAAATAGTTTATTTTTTTTCTCGAAGCTTATGTTCGATATTGTTATTCACTTTATTTTCTTAGGTAGGTACACTTTTTAGCTTTCAAAAGAGACTACTTTGACGAAAATACACCGTTCCCAGACAAAGAAATTCAAAAAGAAAGATTTTTAATAAAAAAAAATTAAATTGCTCTTATTTTCGAGAAAGTGTATAAAAAAAAATTAAAAAAAATGTTTTTGTCGGTAATTTTTTGTCTAGTATCCGCACACTTCGTTTGATCAAGTGTAAAAAAAACACATTGTACTATAATGCAAAGACGCAAGCCGCCATGTTGATGAGTGTTAATAAATTTATTTAATCAGTTGTTAAATACACTTTAAACTGGAAACAGCTATTTGTTTCGTTGTAGTTAATTTATTTGTTGATAAAGTTAAATTATTTGCTATTGATATAATACAACAACAATAATAAATTATTATAAGTGTTTAATGGAGTCGATTACTGAAACAGGTTCAAGAGAATGGAAATATTTTATCAGACAGGTAATTAGTTATGGATATGGATATTGCAGATATAACTGTAATTTAAAATTTAAATACCTCCCGACGAATATTAATTTTATGACAAAAATGCGGTCCGCCCCGGGTGACATCAATTTCAGGGTGACACCCAGTCGAGAAAAAAGTATCGGACATACGTGAACAAAACCCTATTATACAAATTACAGAGAGTCACTTTGCAAAGTGGATTGACTGATCCGTTATCTAAACCAACATTCCTGGTGATACTCAAACTAGCCACTGCATAATAATATACTAAGTGTGACCCTTCTTCATCGCTTGAAATATTTTTTACGGTGTGTGAGATTTTTGTATGTTTATTTCTCGTTGTTTTTCTCTAATTGTACACTGTAGTTATTTTAAGCGACGAAATAAATGCTTTTTGAAAGTGAGGGGGGGAGGCCGAATAGTCGAGATGACTTTTTTATAGATTTCCTTGCAACCCGCGCCGGCACTCAGAACGCTTAATTCCTGTTCCATAGAGGAGAGGGGGGGGGGGAGGGCTCAAATCGATCTATTATTAAGGGTACTTCATCTGAGGTTCGAAGGGGGCATCTGCGAATCAGCGCATCTGCCAAGGTTAGATATTTAGTAATTATACTTGAGTCGCAGAGCATAAAGAATTGCCACTTTCCTCCAAAACCAAATTTATTACTTGTGCTCGTAGTTTCAATGAGCTTGTAAGCAAAATTAACTAAGGGCATTTTAAGATCCCGCCATCAACATAAATGTACTTTAATCGCATAGGCAGAAAGCTGGCATTTGTGTGCCACGCAATTATAACGAATTCCAGATCGAACACGCGTGTTTAACGTGTGACTTACGCATGAATTTATTTACTTTTTGAACCGACTTCGATGTCGCTCTTTCTACGAGACAAGTCGATTCGACAAGAAACAGTTTTCGATTAAAAATGCAATTTCGTCAAAATCGGAACACAAAAATTCTTATTCCAAGTCTTTATTTCATAGCTCATGGCGTGCAGTGCGGTGTGGGTGACATTCATCATGGTGGGCATGTTCCTGGGCGCTCCGACGGTCCTGGTCCCGCAGCTTCGAAAGGAATTTCCCGACATGGATAATGATATAGCGTCCTGGCTGTGTAAGTGTCATGAAGAACAGTGTCGTAGCTAGTGGGAGGGAGCAGGGAGAGTTACACCTCGGGTGACGCCAGAATCTTTACTTCTCCCTTGAACAACAAAGCATCGATGATGCCTTTGGTGTAACTGATCCATAAGTAATCATTTAAGCAATGTGGTCTCATGTAATTCGTATTCCAATTTACAGATTCGGCGTTTGGATTCGCTGCTCTTCCCTGGACTTTTGTACTGTCGATCCTTACCACGACGTACGGCCTTCGGATCCCTCAGCTCATCTGTGGTATAGCCTTGCTCATCGCCTACGTCATACTTTACCTTAGCACCTCGCCGCTCCAGATCCTTATCAGCGAAATCGTGTTTGGTGCAGGATACGCCAGCATGTTGACCATTGGCATCGTCATTATCTCCGACTACAGCAGCCCTAAATACCGGGGAATGTTCTTGACTATGAAATCATCAAGTCTGTTCTGGGGCGTCTGGTTAGCGAACGCGATTGGCACGTTCTTCCACTGGAGAAACATAGCTATCATAGGATTCTCCTGCTCAGCTTACTCCTTCATTTTTGTTTTTTGTCCAGAATCTCCGCAATGGTTGGCTAGGAACGGAAGAATTGATGAATGCAGAAAGGCGTACTTTTGGCTTCAGGGTCGAACTGAAAGAACTGAAAAGGAGGTTGAAGAACTGATAGCATCTCAAGCTAAAGCTGGTAGAACAGCTAAATTAGACAAACCCTGGAACAGTTTATCAAATGTTATCAGGACAATAAAATCTCAAGAGTTTTATGGTCCTCTACTTTTGACAACGCTGCTCGTCGTTCAATATCATTTTGCGGGAAAATTCGTGTGCGTGATTTATGTTGTCGAAATTTTGAAGAAAATGACTGACAGCGAATCCTCAGCGTATATAGGAATGCTAATTCTCGATGGAGTAACTGTGATCTCAATGTATTCTGGTAGTTTCTTGTCGAAGATATTAAACCGAAGGACATTGTACCTTATATCGGCATTCAGTGGCGTTGCTTTTCTGTTTATGATATCTCTGTATTTGTATTTAGTGCAGTTGACAATAATTAGGGAAAATGTGGTCATTTCTTTAATTTTACTCACAAGTTACTCAATAGCAATGGGTTGTGGAATAATGATATTGAATGTATCTATGTATGCTGAATTGATACCGTTGAAATTTAAAAGTGTTATGTTTCTAATAGCTGCTTTAGTTTTTTATTGCGGTATGTCGACCATACTCAAAGTGGCGCCTTATATTTTCAATACTCTCGGATTGCACGGCGCTTTTTTATTTTACGGAATTACGGCCGGAGTGTGCACTGTGCTGTTGTACAAGTATTTGCCGGAAACGAAGGACAAGACACTTCAACAGATAGAAGAATACTTTAAGCCTTGCAATAAGGAAGACTATGAGACGAAAAGATTAAATGAGAAGTGTTGAGTTTCTGCAGGAAGGTTTTTCACACTTGATTTTTACCGACTTCAAAAAAGAAGGAGGTTCTCAATTCGACCGTATAATTATATGCTTTTTTTATGTTTGTTCAGCGATTTTTTCGTCGTTCATGGGCCGATTTTGATAATTATTTTTTTGTTGTAAAGTAGATATGCGCAGTGGGGTCCTTTTAAAAGGATCACCAGGATCTGATGATGGCATCTCGGAGAAATCAAGGGCAACTTTAGAAAATTGTAGGGACGACTAGTGTGTTTGTTAATGTTTTCATAAGTACATGAAAGCGCTACAATTTCATGAAGGTCTGGAGTCGATCTGATGAAGCCGAAAGACAGTCAAGGGAACTCCTCAACGGTTTACTGTAGTTATCTAGTGTTTGGGCTTGATTAATTTGTAGTGACGAGAACTTTACACCTAAATGTTGAATTAAGCGCCATCTGGAGAGTAGTTTTCGAGCTATCTCTGCTTATCGAGGTTGAAGTCGGTTATTTTTTTGTAAAAAGCAATAATGTTAAATGGATTCTTAGGAATAAACTAAGTTAAAAGCACTTATGACCGCGGTACGTAAAATTGGCACCTATGACCGATGTATGACATATTTTCGCGTATAAATTCACTAATAATAACTTTAGCGGAATAATATTTCTGTCAAATTATGCCCTTTACTGTTTCAAATAGAACCAACGGGCGTTACAGGCGTAAGCCAAAGCCAATTAATTAATATAAATCGATTTGTGCGACGGCACCGCATGAGTTGGTGGTGTCCATACAAAAACGGGTGATTACTAGGATATTTTAGTTTATAACGAAAAAGAGGTATTATTTACTTGATTATACGTTATTCTAATATTGTTCTCTGATACTTTTATTGTCAAAATATTATGCAAACACATATGAATATTGAGAAATAAAATCCGCGGTGACAGGTGCCTTAAATTAACGTGAGCTCCCACTACCGACATTATGGGATGTTACATAATTATGGGATGTTGAGATCTTGTGCTTATTATATAGAATTGAGTGTGATATTAGTGAACTTTTAACTGTTATTTAATCGTTGTTTCCTGTGGAATTCAAACCGCTGTGCCGCGGTATGTAAAATCCAATTGAAACCACGTCATTTTTATAAAAATTCTAGCACTGAAATCTTGGTTTTGTACTGAGCGTCAGACATTTCCTAAAATATACGCTTCAATAATTTCAGAATATTGTAACAATTTCACATGTCTCGAGATTCAAAGTGTTATTTTTATGTTGATTGAAATCTCCTTAATGGGAATTTAGATTATTTTTTGTAGTCTGTTGAATTAAACACTGTTTTTTGTAGTCTGTTGTTGATTTTCGTTATATTCTATGCCATGTCTATGACAAACTTCTTCTGCAATAAATCTCCGTTCCGATCGCACGGCTATTTTATTTCAGCGCATAATTATAGGATATTTTTTTCAGTGTTATGTACTCAAAAATAAAATTAAAATATAAAACCTTTTAATGCGTGAGAATGCCTATCACTACATAGTATAAAACAAAGTCGCTTTCTCTGTCCCTATGTCCCTTTGTATGCTTAAATCTTTAAAACTATGCAACGGATTTTGATGCGGTTTTTTTAAATAGATAGAGTGATTCAAGAGGAAGGTTTATATGTATAATAACATCCATTAAATAGTGTAGAAATACTGTTATTTTTGAGGTTTCTAATGTGATGTCATTAATTATCAATTTTTTTCCGCTTACATTGCAAACGCAGGCTGAACCCTACGAGATTTATCAAAATAATGTACTAAGTACCTGGTTGACCGAGCTTTGCTCGGTTGAAAATTATATTTAGTATGAATCGCAAGAAATACGAGGAATTCCGCCATCTATTCAGGAGTCAAATCATACAACTGTTCACTGAGCACAAAATTCATTTTACTTATGTTACGGCCAAAGGATCTCAACAGCGTGTTTCACAAAGTTGTACAGCGCCATCTAGTTTCATACTACTGAAATTTCAACACGTTACAAACAGTACCTCATAGAAGTTAACTGTGTGAGCGAATTAATTGCATTTTAAATAGGTACATACTTAATTAGATAAATTCATTGAACTTTCCTTCGTACTTTTCGCAGGCTTAGGCAGTCCCCGACTGAAATTTTTATTTGCGATAAAATGTATTGAATGTTTATGATAATTAAACAACATAAATAAATATACTTTTAGTTTAATGAGCAAGTTGTTAGGCGTACTTAAAATTTTATTGATTCTATTTACAACAATAGTAATTTCATCGATCTGACCATTATTTATTTAAAACTTTATTAAAATATATTATTAAATCGATAATAACAAAACTAACATTTATTTACAAATATTCTCGTAAATATCACAAACGCACGTTAAACTATCACTACGCGTCCTGCGAGGTCAAGCGAGATAATCGCATTGATTTTTAATTTTATTCAAACAGAAAATAGGTAGGTATAACGCAAAAATAGCGCTTCAACGTAAGAATGAATATAGTATTAGCCGAACAAAAATATATTCGAGCGCCATCTAGTTTCATACTACTGAAACAAACAAACCGTATCTCATAGAAGTTATCCTAATGTTTCATAGATGGCGTCAGTTCAACACGTTACAAACAGTACCTCATAGAAGTTATCCTAATGTTTCATAGATGGCGTCAGTATGATGTTTTTAAAACATCGGGAATCGGGAAAAAACGGGAACCGAGCTTTTCTTGAACCTGGGACCTTGATAAATCGATTCCTTGAGCCGAAAACCCCCTAATCTGTAACTTTCATGAAAATCTTTGCAGCCGTTTCCGAGATCGTGATTATATATAAATAAATATACAAGAATTGCTCGTTTAAAGATATTAGATTATTTGGACACATTGAAAAGGTCTACAGAAAACTCCGCGATGGTATATGTCTATCTCTTATGAATATCCCACAATAACATTTTTTTGACATTTACTTTTTACGACAAATAATGGCTGACGATTTTAACCAATACAGCATTAATCCTTATCCAATTAAATAGCTTAAATACATTGTTGATTTATAATATAGTAGATCTATTTATGGTCCTTTACAGCACAAGATTTAAATGAATATTTTCGAAGATATTACAGATTTAAAATTGCGGGACGTAGTGCTTACGGCGGTACTCGCCGGCCGGGGCGAATGACATAGGCCATATATGTTATACCCGTGCGAAGCCGGGGCGGGTCGCTACTTCTCTATAATATTATGATTTCCTAATCATTTTTCAATTACAGGGTTCCGTTACGTACGTAAAATTCTACAAAACGGAAACCTTATTAATATTGAACACTTATTAATACCTCCCATGTCTGTCTGCCTGTCTATCTGTCGCCAAGTCGAGCGCGAAGCAACACTGCCGTACCATCCTTTACTGGAATCATTTCGCCGCATTTTCCGGCTCCTATTTTAGAACCTCTGGCTAGGATTAGAACGCTGAAATTTTCTCTCACAACGCTCTCAGTGACAACACGACTCATCTCATACGGTTTGACAAGTCTGCCGTACTTGCGAGGGAGAAATACACGATACCACGCAAGATAAGAGAAGCCACTGAGATAAGTCGTCGTCCGAACTACAACCGAGATGGTGGGTGGAATGTTCCTCAGGCCTGGAAACCAGTTCTAGGTGCTTTGCCGAATGCGTATACATGTGTCGCACGTCGTAGAACTTGACACCGTGGGCGTGGTGTGTACCTGTGTACACAGCCTAGCGCAGTGCAACTATCGCAAGACCCGACCGACGACGAAAGCAATACGAACTCAACCGACGAGACCGGCCGACCATCTATGACGAAGCGCGCACGCCGCGCCCTTGACCGCAGTCACAAGCGAGCTCTCGTCGCCGGTGGCTCCTGATGACGAACCTCGGAATCGGTTCGAAACTAGTCGGGCGAATCCGGTAAAATAGTAACGTGAGGTAAGCCGCGTGATATACGTAAAATAGAATTAAAGTAATCCAAAAGTGCATTAATATCACTACCCATTTTAGTTTAAATCAATGGTTTGGTCATTTTGGGCCCAAGATGTAACAAGTTCATTAATACTTTAAAAATTTCGTTATATTTTTTTATTTCAAAATACAAAAAAACTTATCATTCTGTAATCTGTGTATTGAGAAATATCCAAAAATATGTTCACGCCAGGCGGAATCCATTACTGTGTAACAAATATTTTTATCTTTATAGTCTGTGCTGTAGCTGTAGTACCTTTGTGTACTCTGTGGCATGACAGTTTGTGACTGTCAGATTGTTTTGTTTATAAAAAAGAGATATTGGTTTTACTTGATTCGCATCGTTTAATTGTCTCGTGCGTTTGTGTTTTCAGTGTTTTTCTTTGTTTTATTTTGATTGACCCCTACAACCATTGCTTTTCCCAAGGACTTCTAATCTCACCAAATCGATAACCCCTGCACGTATACCGGACTTCTGTGATTGCATTGAACATTGGACCTTGGCATCTCTTTGCTGGACTTTGCTTGCAAAATGGACTTTTGCATAAATTGCAATATAGCGACAAATCGTTGTAATGCTTTGTAATAAATTGGAGGATAATCTGTATAACTGAGCATAACATGTTACAAGATGATGAAATACATTTAAATATCCCCGGATATCAACTTGCTGCAATATGTACTAGGGATAAAAGAAGTGGTGGGAGCTGCATTTTTGTAAAAACATGCCATAGATTTAGAATAATAAATGACATTCAAAGCTATTCCAGATCAAATATTATTGAAGTATCTATTATTGACTTAATTGACCACGATATAATTATTTCTTGCATAATATACCGACCAAAAATGGACTCCGCATCTTTAGATATATTTTTTGATAAACTTGACGCTATTTTAAATAAGTTATTCATAAAATCTAATAAACGGTATGTGATATGTGGTGATTTTAATATAGATTTATTAAAGAAAAACCAAAATTCGACACTTTTTTCAGAGTTAATTTCTAGCCATAATTTAAAATTTGAAATTAGAACACCTACTCGTATGTGCAGTGGTACATGTATAGATAATATAATTCATAACATTCCCGGTAGCAAGTCAGAAATTATGGAGTTAGGTTTGTCGGACCACACAGCGCAGATTATAGCCTGCCCTATAAAACGACAGTGTAAATTGGACTATTGGTATTGCATAAAACGTGATTATAGTCGAGAAAATATGGCCAAATTTAAGCAATGCATATCAAGCATAACTTTTCAAGATTGTTTTGACATTAATAATGCAAATGAATCATTTGAATATTTTTATGAAACTTTTAAATTGTTTTATAATCTATGTTTTCCTTTAATAAAAGTAAAAAATTATGTAAAAAATAAGGTAAAATGGGTCTCTAAGGGCATAAAACTTGTAGCAAGAAAAAAAAAGACAATATTTATGGAAATATAGACTAAATCCGAATGAAACCACTAAAATTCAGTATGAAACATAATATTGTAAGCTTTTTAAGAAAATTATCACTCTGACACAAAAATCTCAAAACAACTATTATATCGAAACGGCTAGTAATAAAACTAAAGCAGTTTGGAAAATCATCAAAAGAAACAAAATGACATACCTTAAAGAAAACATTGTTAACATTCAGGTTGGCAACAATAGTACAAGAAATCCTAAGGACATAGCACAGGCATTTAATAATTATTTTATTGATGAAATTGAAAGAAATGACATAAATAAAGCATATAAAATGACATCTAATTAATCTAATTAATTTACTTAAATGACATCTTATTAATCTATACTTATAATAAATCTGTAGAGAGGTCAATTCTGTACATTAAATATATTTCCAAAATAACTATCAGGGGGTGATTAGGGATCGATACTGATGCCAAAAATGCAATCAGTAAAATTTTTGTCTGTCTGTCTGTCTGTCTGTCTGTCTGTCTGTCTGTCGGATGTATAACCGTTATAGAAACAAAAACTACTCGACGGATTTTAACGAAACTTGGTACAATTATTTTTCATACTCCCGCGCTGGTTATAGTATACTTTTCATCACGCTACAATCAATAGGAGCAGAGCAGTGAAGGGAAATGTTGGGGAAACGGGAGAAGTTACTCCATTTTTTAAGCTTCCGTCGCGTGTGCAACCTTAATGGTTAAAGCTACACAGAAATCATGTATGACGGAAATGTTCTCCTTAAAATTATATAAAAAATATTCCACGACAGCATAATGTCTATCTTTTATGGTTGACTCACAATAACACGTGTAACTCCCGATAGCTTAGCAGTTCGAAGCTTTCTGATTAAGTATACCTATATTTTATCTACTCTTACGTTTATGACACTTAAGTGGGTGAAATAAAGGGGTGAAGTTTAAACGAAATTCACGCGGGCGAAGCCGCTGGCAAAAGCTAGTTACTAATAATAATAAATCAATTTTCATGCCACCTATTATTCCAAATGACATAGTACAAATAATTAAACAGCTAAAAAATACCCACAGCACGGGATATTATGATGACATCTCGACGAAAATTATTAAGGATGTTTCATTACATATCGCACCAATACTGAGTCACATTATCAATAAGTGTATCGAACAAAGTATTTTCCCTGAAAAATTAAAAACTTCCATAATAAAACCATTATTCAAAAAATGTGATAAAAAATATGTATGAAATGCTATCGCCCTATAGCATTAGTACCAATCTTTTCAAAAATTATTGAGCGTGTTATATTCAACTGTATAAATAGTTACTTTGAGAAGAATAATTTATTCGCGAGAGAGCAAATGGGCTTTAGACAGAATAAGGGCATAAATCTAGCTGTTTATGATCTGATTCAAAGCATCATAGTCCATAGAAATAAAAAAATACCTGTGTCTGCTCTATACCTTGATATGACACGTGCTTTTGACTATGTAGAACATTCAACTTTACTGGACAAACTTGAAGCATATGGTGTAAGGGGAAATGTACTAGATTTAATAAAGTCATATCTATCAAATAGAATACACGTAACACAAATCTCCCACCTGTGTATCGAAAATAAATCTGAAATTTCGTACTTCTCAGATCCCCGAAAAGTTGAATTCGGTGTGCCACAGGGTAGTGTGCTAGGACCTTTATTATTCCTCATTTATATAAATGATCTTCCAAAGGTTACCAATCACCAAATGGTATTGTTCGCTGATGACAGCACCGTAATATTTACAGGAAAAACCATCGATACATTTGAAACTGATGCAAACAAAACATTACACTCAATAATAGACTGGCTTGACAAAAATAACCTTAAAATAAACATCAGTAAAACTAACATCATGCATTTTAGGCAACGAATCAACCAACCAAATATCACATTGCGTTATGAGTCTAGTGTTATTAACACAACTGACAAAGCCAAATTCCTGGGACTATGGGTTGATGAAAAATTAAATTGGACACCACAAGTTGATACTGTTTGTAAGGAAATTTGTAAATTTGCGTATGCACTAAGAATGCTAACAAAGAGGATAAATAATATTAAAGTTATACTAACAGCTTATCATGCCTACGTATCGGCGACACTAAGATATGGAATAATTTTTTGGGGAAACTCAACAAATAAGGACAGGGTTTTTAAAGCACAAAAAAAATGCATACGAGCCATAGCTAATATTGACCGAAGAGTCAGTTGTGTCCCATATTTTAAAAAATTTAAAATCTTGACTTTTCCCTGTACATTTGAATTATCCGTTTTCGTTTGGTCAAATATTAAATCATACCAAACATTTCACAGTGCGCGCCTGGGTCATAAAATATGTGCACCCGCCTCAAGTACCTACTGCATTACTTGGAAAGAGTATGCTTGGCATGGCACCCAAAATTTACAATAAACTCTCAACTGTAATTAGAAGTGAGGACATTAATATTTCTCAGTTCAAGCATAAACTCCGGGATATATTGATTGACAAAGCCTATTATTCCATAAGTGACTTTCTGAACGATAAATTTACCTGACCATTAGTGATATTAATTAAGTGACTAGATTAATTTAGATATGTATAAAGTAGATAAGGTACATATTAATTCAAATGACTGGATAAAGTAATAATATACTATTAAATATAGCTGTATTTTAGAAATTTTAGAAATGGAATTATTGGAATATTTTCATAATTATTGTATTTATATTTGACATTTTCTTTACATAAGCATAAACTGACATTATTGTAATTAATGTAGATTCAAAATAATATAATTATTTAAAATTTATAAAATTGTAAAAATGAATAATTCTGACTTTAAAATATTTGTTAGCGGAAGATAAATAAATAATGAACTGTAACATGTTTTTTTGTACCTAAATTCAGCAAATAAATGATTATGATTATGATAATAATAATAACACTACACACTTAAAGCCCCACACTAGGATTCCCTGTGTCGTGGGTGCCTTGGACAACACACAAGACAAGGACACACACCCAGACCGAGAACACAACACGATATGTCATTTGGCGGCTTTGTCAATTAATTCTTTGCTTAATATAAACCTTAATACAAGCCTATCGCGCATTTTCTTCCTCATAACCTCACTTTTATTTGATACTTTTATTTTTGTTATATCTGTTATCTGGTTGCCAATAATCGCCAGATTTTCAAAAATAGTTTGAATACATATTAACTATGATATAAAAGCATTTTCGGCATGTGTGTTCCTTGGGGAGTGTAGGGGAGCACTAAGAGAGGATTTTTGGAAATTCCAACCCGAAGGGGGTGAAATACAGGAGTGAAGTTTAAACGAATTCCACGCGGGCGAAGCCTGCAGCCAAAAGCTAGTATAACTTAATTCAAATACGCGTCAAAGCGAGTCCTTCTTATGCAAGTGGTTTTAATTTGTTTAATCAGTTGTTTCAACTAAAGCTACACTCTGAACTGAAAACAGCTTATTCAACGTCCGTCGTTTTCATTTATTGAAGTACTTTAATGGAGTCGATGACTGAAATATGTGCTAGTTCAAGAGAATGGAAATATTTTCTCAGACAGGTAATTTAATTTATGTAAGCAGTTCCAAGGACCCCGCGAGGCAGGATGTGAATAAAGAGTGTAAAATTTCCGTTCTCGGTCTGTGTGTCCTTGTGTTGTGTGTTGTCCATGGCGCGCCCTAGACATAGCGAATCCTAGTGTGGGCCAGTGTTGAACGACGATGGGGAGGGTACAAAACGTGTTTGCTGCGTTCATATAGTTTCATGCGGTAGTTTCATCAAAGATCTAAGGCAAAGTTGCCTCCCAGCTACCACAGCAGCTGCTTAGTTCGGCCCATTGATGGTGAAATTCATATTTTTTCGTATGACGTACGTTGTTTCACAGTTCATGGCGTGCAGTGCGGTGTGGGCGACCTTCATCATGGTGGGCATGTTTCTGGGCACTCCGACGGTCCTGGTCCCGCAGCTCCGAAGGGAATTCCCTGACCTGGATGATGACATGGCGTCCTGGCTGTGTAAGTGTGTATTTTATTGTATGGTGTCGAAATAATAAAGCGATATAAATAATAAAGTGTTTAGTCTCATGTAATTCGTATATATTTGCAGATTCAGTGTTTGGATTCGCTGCTCTCCCCTGGACTTTTGTGCTGTCAATCCTGACTCATTTTTATGGCCTACGAATCCCTCAGCTCGCCTGTTGTATAGCCTTACTCGTGGCCTATATCATGCTCTACTTCAGCTCCTCGCCGCTCCAGATCCTCGTCAGCCAAATCGTGTTTGGGGTCGGCTACTCCAGCATGTTTGTCATTGGCATCATCATTATCTCCGACTACAGCAGCCCTAAATACCGGGGAATGTTCCTGACTATGAAATCATCAAGTCTGTTCTGGGGCGTCTGGTTAGCGAACGCGATTGGCACGTTCTTCCACTGGAGAAACATACCTTTCATAGGGTTCTTCTGCTCAGCTTACTCCTTCATTTTTGTTTTTTGTCCAGAATCTCCGCAATGGTTGGCTAGGAAGGGAAGATTTGATGAATGCAGGAAGGCGTACTTTTGGCTTCAGGGTCGTAATGACAGGACTGATAAAAATTAAATTAAAAATTTAAAAAACCCCCGACACAAACATTTAAAAAGTAAAAAATAATATCTCTAAAAATAATACGTCGCGTTGGGGGACCGCTCCTAACTACTCATTATCTACGATTTTTTTCATAAGTATCACATGCCTACCTACTTAGTCCTTTACCCAAGACTTATCATATTTTATCAATATTTTATCAATATTTTTTTGTGTTAAAGTTAGATGTAAATGGAGCGGTCCCCCAACGCGACGTATTATTTTTAGAGATATTATTTTTTACTTTTTAAATGTTTGTGTCGGGGGTTTTTTAAATTTTTAATTTAATTTTTATTTTATACTTTTTATAGGTAAGAATATTCTCGATTAAGTCATAAATATTCTCTTACTGTGTGTGCCGTTTCATTTGAGACCCCACACGAGTATACTTGCATACATTCGGCTATTCTTCCCCGCTTTTACCCCCCATAACTTTTAAACGGCTCAACCGATTTTCATAAAACATATTTTAAAATATGCGCCCGTAAGTTCCCTTTA
Source organism: Hesperia comma (assembly GCA_905404135.1). Classification (NCBI taxonomy): domain Eukaryota; kingdom Metazoa; phylum Arthropoda; class Insecta; order Lepidoptera; family Hesperiidae; genus Hesperia; species Hesperia comma. Next base: position 4,977,953 of record FR990039.1, read on the forward strand.
ATACAAAAAAACTAAATTGAAATCGCTTCATCCGTTTGGGAGCTATGATGCCACAAAGAGACAGAATGAAAATTCTTCCCCCCTTTCAGCCCCAATAACTTTTAAACGGCTCAACCGATTTTCATCAAACATATCTAAAAATACGCGCCCGTAAGTCCCCTTTAATACAAAGAAAACTAAATTGAAATCGCTTCATCCGTTCGGGAGCTATGATGCCACAAAGAGACAGAATGAAAATTCTTCCCCCCTTTCAGCCCCAATAACTTTTAAACGGCTCAACCGATTTTCATCAAACATATCTAAAAACACGCGCCCGTAAGTCCCCTTTAATACAAAGAAAACTAAATTGAAATCGCTTCATCCGTTCGGGAGCTATGATGCCACAGACAGACAGACAGACACACACACACACAGACACGTCAAACTTATAACACCCCTCTTTTTGCGTCGGGGGTTAAAAAGGAGGTTGAAGAGCTGATCGCGTCTCAAGCTAAAGCTGGTAGAACAGCTAAATTAGACAAACCCTGGAACAGTTTATCAAATGTCATCAGGACAATAAAATCTAAAGAGTTTTACGCTCCTCTACTTTTATCAACGCTGCTCGTCGTTCAATATCATTTGGCGGGAAAATTCGTGTGCGTGATTTACGTCATCGAAATTTTGAAGAAAATGACTGACAGCGAATCCATGGCCTATAAAGGAATGCTAATCCTCGATGGAGTGACTTTGATCTCGATGTATATCGGTAGTTTTATGTCGAAGATATTATACCGAAGGACATTATACCTATCATCGGCGTTCAGTGGCGTTGCTTTTCTATTTATTATATCTTTGTATTTGTTCATGGTTCAGTTGTCGATAATAAAGGAAAGTGTGGTCATTTCTATCATTTTACTCGTAGGTTACTCGATAACAATGGGTTGTGGAATAATGGTATTGAATGTATCTACGTACGCTGAATTGATACCGTTGAAATACAAAAGTGTAATGTCACTAATATGTGCATTAGTTTTTTATGGCGGTTTGTCGACCACACTCAAAGTGGCGCCTTATATTTTCAACACTCTTGGATTGCACGGCGCTTTTTTATTTTACGGAATTACGGCCGGAGTGTGCACTGTGCTGTTGTACAAGTATTTGCCGGAAACGAAGGACAAGACACTTCAAGAAATAGAAGAATACTTTAAGCCTTGCAATAAGGAAAAATGTGAGACGGAAAGATTAAATGTAAATTGTTGAAAATCCGCAGGAAGATATTATAGATTTGCTTTTGTTAAAAAAAATTCATTGCCGTGCTTTGTAACACACTTGAGTTTCATTACCGTAGCCTTGTGTTTCATTTCCGTTGCTTATGTTTTCATCGCCGTGCACAGTGTGATTTTGACTCTCAAAATCGAACATTCCCTTTTTACCTGACTGCGTCAGGAGGGCAATGTTTTGTTAAAGTGTATGTATGTATGTACGTGTCGCTACATGTGTATAAATGTTTGTATAATTATAATATACTAGCGAACCGCCCTCGCTTCGCTTCGGGACCCGTAAGTATCAACCGCGTAGGTCCCGCTCCCGTAGGAATTTCGGGAAGATAATAAACTATCCCCAAAATTAATTGAGGTTAAATTAAATTAAACTTACAAATAAAGCTCACGACAAAATAATAGCAAAGTAGCAAAGGATCACAGCAAGATTAATTCAGATTAAACTTGGAAACGCGGCAAATTTGATTACCATAAAAACGGTTCTAGTGTGTTAATCTTAAAAGATAGACATATACTGTCGTGGACATTTTTTTAGATCATTTCAAGAGGAATAATTCTTTCATACATATATTTTTGGTATCTTGAATCGTTTTCGCAACGCATGCAACGAAAGCCCTCGAGAATGAATAATTTTCCCCGTTTTTTCCACATTTTCCATTATTTCTTCGCTCCTAATTGTTGCAGCGTGATGTTATATAGCCTATAGCCTTCCTCGATAAAAGGTCTATTCAACACAAAAAAAAATTTTCAATTCGAACCAGTAGTTCCTGAGATTAGCGCGTTCAACCAAACAAACAAACAAACAAACAAACAAACAAACAAACAAACTCTTCAGCTTTATAATATTAGTATAGATGTTCATTTATTTGGCACGCTCTACAGCTCAAACGGCTGAACGGCTTTTGACACATAATATGTCGTTGAATTTGTCATAATAGTGGTAGCATCATAGGCTAGTTACAATTTCAAAATGGCGCCCGCAAATTAAAAAAGAGGATAGGTTTGTTTTTTCTTACCTTAGCAATATGGGTATCAAATGAAAGATCGTGAAAAGACCATTTCAAAAATATACATATTATACATACATATAACATCTAATACTGTTTTCACACAAATTATATAAAAGTGTACCAATTTATGCAGTCGGATTTTTTGTTTTTGTAATTACCACTAGTTTAGATATTACATAAAAATATTTGAATTACAAGATTAGGACAAACGGAGCTCGAATTTATACTAAAAAACAATTATGCCTTCTATGGTTATCTCTGGGTATTTTGAAAAGTTTTAAAATTACTTATTTGCTATGAGTTATTCTCACTTCTGTAGCTTTAAGTTACTAAACAGACATGCTTATTTTTAGCATACTCTTAAACATGCTTGTAACTAGCATGCTTTGCATCTGTTCACATTTGCCAGCAATTGTGCACACTCCTAAATAAAATCAGTGCGAGTAGCACTCGCACCTATAGGGTTCCGTATGGGGTATTTAGACAAATTCTGGGTGGAACCAATACATTGTTTGTGGTATGATATGGGAGGAATTTATAGGATCAGATGAAGAGAAACAGTTCGGGTATGTATTTACCTATTTACCTCTTGGAGACAGTTATGTATTGTATGTTAGTATAATACTCAGGTAAAATATTATGTTTAATATGGATTTTCATTTCCATGGATGTGTTCATTCCCGTGGCACAATTCTTTCATTGCCGTGGATCTTTTTTCATTGCCGTGCACGCGTGTTTCATCGCCGTAAAACGAAATTTTAAGTCTTGATATCTCGTTAGTTTTTTAAGATATCTGCTAGACATTAAGCAAGGATACATACATTATCAAGAACTATAAAAAACGCCAAAAATTTCTTTTAAAATCTTAAAGATAAAAAAGTCCACGGAAATGAGATTTTTTATGGACCTGTTGAAATTGACCCATCTATAAGCCTGTTACTATTATATAATATCTCTACGCAGAGATTACATCTGAGCCCATGCCCATAGCGTGCCAATTCCGCACAAACTACCTTTCACGATACATTTCTTCATTAATTCATTAATAATTCTCATAGGGCCTAATTAAATTTAGTTTTTACTCTGTTATTAGATAAATAAACAACGTCACACACTCATAGCCCCACATTGGGAGTCCATGTGTCGGGGGTGCCGTCGACATCACAAGACAAGGACACACCTAGGCCGAAAACGGAACTTTATACTCATCGTAATCATCATTCAAGTTTTGCCTCGTTGGGAATCGAATCATTGCGCAATTACTGTTTGAGTTTGATAATTGATGAAAAACCCTAAATGCGGTCAGATAGTACATATAAAAAAATAAAAGAATAGAAAGTCTGTGCAACTGTTTTACTTGAAATTACTTGTTACGTCCATTGATAAACATTTTTCTAGTGTTTACTTAATAGTTTACGTACACGAACACGTTATAAGAGAAGAATATAAATACATTTTGTACATAGACACTAGACACTGCTTATTTTTAAAAGAAATATTGTCCATTAGACTTTGGAAAGGAAAAGTGCTACGAAAAGCATTTGACAAAAGTATACAAGACGTAGGTACTATACATACAATAACATACCTACAAACAATAATTATACTAATGAATAACAATATGGACAGTGTTAAACTAGGTACACAATATTAATTAGGTCTGACAACTACGTAAAATTAAAATACAAATAAAATTACAAATAGAGCAAATAGTTTGCCCATTTGAGGCCCAGGGTCGAATAATCACGTGCTTCGGTGATGAAATACGCCACGATGAAGTGCGCACATCTGAAAGTTCTTTATAATGTTGCCAGTGTAAGTGACAATCCACACCAGTAATGTTGGATGACAGAGACAACGCCTTACAGGTAAGGCAAACTGTAAGGACTGCTTGTAGGACAATACAAGAGATTTTTGTTTTAGGGCATTTAAATTCCTTGGTATTTCTTATGATAAACCCGAGGTTTTTGAAGGCTTTGGTGCAGATATCATCAATGTGAGTGTTAAGTCTCAACTTGCTATCCAGGATGACTCCAAGGTCTCTGATACTGTCCACCGCAGCGAGAATTTTGTTATTTATTGTGTAAGTGTAGTCAGGTTTACTTTTTTGCCTAGAGAAAAACATTGTAAAGCACTTAGAAGCATTAAGATCCATGCCATTAGAGCGACACCAGACAATGAGACGATTAAGATCCTCTTGAACGAGAACTGAGTCAGATTTACAGTCGACTACTTTGTAAAACTTAAGATCGTCTGCGAATAGGTAATTCTTGCAGTGGTGGAAGCATTGTTGGATATCGTTAATAAAGATGTTAAAAAGCATTGGACCTAGATGAGATCCTTGAGGAACCCCTGAGACCACAGAAAAGGGCTCCGAAGTGTAACCGGATGCGACCACTACTGATTCTCTATGTGAAAGGTAAGATGTGAACCAGCTCAGCAAGGGATCAGCAATTCCGTATGAAGAAAGTTTGTAAAGAAGTTTTTGGTGGCATACTCTATCGAAGGCCTTACTAAAATCGGTATAGATTGCAACTACCGAGGAGCGATTGTCGATGTCTGACGAGATTTCATTGATGAAGGAGGTCAGATTTGTTGAAGTTGATCTATACTTTAAGAAACCGTGTTGATTAGGATTCATTAACTGTTTGAAATGCCAAGACAAAATTGGACACAGAAGCTGTTCGAAAATTTTGGCAAAAATAGGAAGGATAGATATCGGCCTATAGTTTCGAACATTATCTTTGTCGCCTGCTTTGTACAATGGAACAACTAAAGTCCTTTTCCAGGCCGAGGGGAAGATACCTAATTGCAGTGACTTATTGTAAATTAGACGCAGAGGCAGAGCAAGTGCGTCAGCGCAGTTAACCACGAAGAAAGCAGGTATCCCATCAGACCCGTCTTAGGCACGTCGCGTTGTAATCTTAAAAAAAATCTGTGCGTGTACTAGTGTACACACGTAAGAAGTGAAACTTCTTTACGGCAATATATACAATAATATCCTTGCATTTGCTCCTCTATTTTTTCCTTTTTCCTTAATCATTTCCTTTCTCTTGTACTCTTCTTTCTATCTCTCTTATACCTCACCCGCTATTCACTGCTGTATTAAAGGTATATTTATAAAGTTTTTGACGTGACAACGTTACGTTTTATAATTCGATATCGGCTGCACGCACGAAAAACATGACGTTTATGTGCCGTTATCTGACGTCATGCGGCGTTATCGTGTCCAATGTACCTAAAGCTTGAAGTGCAAGCGAGATCGCGGAACGAGCGACAAAGAAGCAAAATCGGCCTTTGCGTTCGGAGATATTTTGGTAATGTATCCAATTATTACTTTGTTATTGACTTCTGGGACTATTTATAAATTTTAAATATTACCTTTTTTAGTACTAAGTTTTTTTTGCAGTGTAATGAGTAATGACACTAGTTAGTGCACTAAGTTAGCGCTCTGCAAATTGTATAATGTAAGGCCCCTATTAATCCTTTTACCATTAGAATTATTTTGCTCTGTCACGTTCTGGAATTCTTGGCTCTATAAATCTGCGTCGTCAACTAAAATCCTTTTCATTCCACCATTCGCGTCTTGAAACTTTTCAATTTTTCTATTCTGTTCTCTCGTCACTTGACTTTAAACTCTTTAAAGCGACCTCGTTCTCTTCTTTTCTTTCCTTGAAGTATTCTTCTATCTCCAACAGAGTTTTATCTTTTGTTTCTGGTAAATAAAAGTACAATATTGCCAAACTGATACCAGATGCCACGCCGTAGAACAGAAAGCTTCCTTCCATGCCTAGCGTGTTGAAAATCAGCGGTGAGAATTTCAGGAGCAACGTGAAAGCAATAGAAAATAATGTTGCTTGTAAAGTATAGCAAATAGCTTGGTACCTCAGCGGGATTATTTCTCCTGAGATACTCATTGACAGCATCATGGGTCCACAGCTTATTGCAATGGAATACACCGTCAACATGATGATAGCTAATACATTATTCTCTGGAATGACACCAAATTTCACCAAATACAAATACGAAGCCAAAATAAAAAGATGCGACACGCCCATGAAAGATGCGTGCATGAAAAGCGTTCTTCTTTTAAGATACTTGGACAAAATAGACCCAATGTACATTCCAAATACAGTAACTCCGTCCAAAATCAGCATTCCGGTGTACGCCGTTGCTTCATCACCAGTAACCTTTTGCATTACATCCACAGCGTACAAGCTGTATACTAATTTTCCAGAAAAGTGGTACTGGAAAGCCATCAGCAAAGCTAAGCTTAGCGGAAGATAGAAAAGTCTACTTTTGACCATTGCAATAAAATTTCGCCAGGATGTTTTTCCCTCTGGTTTGGAAGCTTGAGATTCGATGATTGCTTCCAACTCTTTCTCTGATCGTTCATAGCGACCGTGCAGCCATCTGAAAGCTGTTCTGGCCTTTTCGAATTTTCCCTTGCTGGCAAGATAATGCGGGGATTCTGGATGGAAGACGCCAGCGAAGGAATAAACTGTGCACAGCAGTCCAGCTATTGGGATGTATCTCCAATGGCAGAAGGTTCCGATAGCATTTGCAGCCCAAATTCCCCAGAAGAAGCTAGCAGACTTGATGGTGAGGAAGATACCTCTGTATTTGGGATTGACGTATTCTGTGATGACCAATACAGTTATAGTGACGTTGCAGGAGTGCGCAAAACCTTGAAAGGCTTCCGATAAGAGGATGTGGTTGATGCTGGTGCTGAAGTAAAGAATAGAGAAGACGACAACCATGCTTAAGCTTGATATGATGTAGGGAATCTTCCGTCCAACATAGGTTGACAAAGTCGGTGTTATCAACATAAAAGGCGTAGCACAAAACGCAGGACAGGCATCTGAAAGTATAAAAACATTTTATTTTAAACTTATTATTTATTTTTTGTAGCGGTGATAGCCTAGTGGTTAAGAATTCGGCCTCCGTTTTGGAAGGTCCGGGTTTGAATCCCAGTACACTGACCTCTGACTTTTCAGAGTTATGTTCGTTTAAGCATTTAAATGTCACTTGCTACAAACGGTAAAGGAAAACATCGTGAGGAAACCTGCATGCCAGACAGTTGCAAAACTCAAAGGTGTGTGAAGTCCGCCAATCCGCACTTGACCAGCGTAGAGGACTATGCCCTTAACCTTAGATCTTAGGTGGTAGGGCCTAGAGCTCACCCGGGGAAGTACCACCGCCCGCCACGGTACTTAGTACCTACCATTCCTACCGTGTAATAATTGTTTTAAGAACAATTGTGTTCCGGATAGGAAGGTGTGGAGCCGGTTACACTTTTTTAGAGGCGACCATCTCAGTCCTCAGGGGTAGCAACGCATCTGTGACCGAATTAGAACGAGACTCATTGAGTCTAGTTCTAGGTCGGTCACAGTTGTCATGGGCGGCAGCGGAAGGTGGTGCTGCATGCTCGTTTGCTATCTTAATTCCATAAAAAAAACCTCCTCATTCTGAGAAGAAACTGCGCCCCAAATCTATCAAAGCCATTCAGAGATAATGTGGCTTCTTATTAGTGAAACAATAATTGTTTAAAATGTTAGGTAACATAAATCGAAGTTAACTATCCAATTAGTATGCTTCGATAAACCCATAACTCGTTCATTCAGTTTATCGACAATGAACACGCCCTTGAGCAATACGATTTTTAAGTACATTAATTAAATCAATTAAAAAAACTAAAAAACACGCTTTTTATAAAAAACCGAACTAAAAAAAAGAAAATAAGTTTTAATAAATTTAAATTAAGAATAGTGTTGAAAATTTCAATAAATATGAATTAATAAGTGTAAATAAAAAAATATTTTATTTAAAAAAAGCGTGGGGTGCATGGTGTTATTTTGATAATATCTTAAAAAGCACCCCACGCTTTTTTAAATAAAATATTTTTTTATTTACACTTATTAATTCATATTTATTGAAATTTTCAACACTATTCTTAATTTAAATTTATTAAAACTTATTTTCTTTTTTTTAGTTCGGTTTTTTATAAAAAGCGTGTTTTTTAGTTTTTTTAAACTATTATTTATTTTCTACTTTTTAGTTTGGTTTATTCATAATAGCTTGTTTTTATAATTTTAAACTATTATTTGGTCTCTATCGATCTATCGACTATTACTTCCGTGATAACTTAGAATTCAAATAAACAGAAGAACAACGCCATCTAGTAAAACGTATGTACGCAGTCAAACTGAATACGGAGTTACAGCTAGTTGCCCGTAAATATGGCAGTAGATGGCAGTAGCATCAGTAGTAGTCTCACACTACTGCCATCTACCCATTTGGTAGATGGCAATAGTGTGAGAGTAAAAAAAATAAAAATCTTATTTTGCAAATTGAAAATTGGAATAATTTTATCAAATTAGTGTAATGTCATCGGAACTCGATAAATCTACAAAGTTTGAACGAAATCTGGCCGTTTAAAGTGGGTCAAAATCGCGCCCAAAGAAGTCGGTTACAAACATACAAATATACAAACATACAAGTGAAGCTAATATAAAGCGTGTAATAAATAAAACGGGTCCCATACGCCACATCGAATGCCACTACATCGAAGTTCATGATATCGAACACGTTACATCGAAAATATGCTTCACCAGTCACCACATCGAACGCTTATGAAATCGAAGTATTCTTAGATCGAATTAATGATAGCGAAGCCTTATCAATCGAAAGATCATGAAATCGACGACATTGTAATTCTAAAATATGATGAGGATGATAAAACTAAAAAAAAAATATTGTGATGTGCATTGCCATGTAAACTTCCACCGAAAATTGGTTTGAGCGAGATCTAGTTTGTGGTTAGTGGTTTTTTTAATACGTCATAAATCGTAAACCGCAATTTACGTAATGTAAAAATAAAAATAAATGTTACTTGCTGCTACGCAACCCTTGATGAGCGAGTCCGACTCGCACTTGGTCGCTTTTTTATATTACGTAGACAGTCCTGGGCCCCAATTCTACAAATTTTTAACTTCAGTGCTGTTTCGATCATTGATATACTATGTACTTAAATGGTTTCGATTGAATAGTTTGACACATTTTGTATACTACGGAATGTGCCAAAAATGTGTCAATCTATTCAATTCTGTGTACGAAAGAACAATGCCCACTTCCCATACATTTGAAAACCTCGAATGAAAATTAATGTATAGGTATAATGAATAAATGTATAGAAGGACTACCTATTGGAGTAATAAATATTGTCTCATAGTCATTTTTAAGATTTGAACGCAGCAAAGTTAAAAAAATATGAATAAGTATTGCTGATTTGAAGCCCTTGCAATCATTGTCAACCGTTCGTACCTACCTACAACCGACAAATTACTAAACTTACTGGATGTTTAACGACATTTTCTATAGTTCTCTTATATTATCCAACACTTTTCGTTGGCTAACTGTAGCATAACATAACATAATAGTACCTAATGTTCTCTTGAACGAATTTCGGTCATGGCGGCGTCAGTGTCAAATGTCAAAAAAAGACCTTTCAACTTTCAGTTGAGTACCATTCATATTCAGTGCCACAAACTTATCTGGCCCGGTGGCCAAAATTGGAACTAATTCAAATGTTATACTGTTGTCAGACAAAGACCAAGACAGTAGCGCCCCCCTTACCGGGTCAGATAAGTTTCTGGCACTGTTGCATGAATGGATTGATTGAGTTGCGTTCAAAACATGTAATTCTTTTAACTTTTACTAAACAAAGTAATGTAGAAATAATCAAATAATTTTATTTCCTGCGTTTCTTTTAATTTAGCAATAAGCGTGTTTAATGTGCAAATATGTTAGCTAAATTTTAAGATTTTTTTCATCTCTATACACGATCAGGTCAAAATTGGACATCCTTCTTTGTCAAACTATTTAATTCTATACACGGAATGTGTCAAACTATTCAAACGGGACACAGCGTTATAAATTAGCAGAACTGAGGCCCTGAAGTCTGTTAAAAATGAAATTTTAACACTGATTTTGACGACCCGAATGGCGCAATGGTTAACACGCTGGATCGCTGTTCCGAGGGTCCTGGGTTCGATTTCCAGCGAGGCGGCAATTTGAATGATGAATTTAAAGTTCCGGTCTCGGTCTGGATGTATCATGTCCTTGTCTTGTGATGTCCACGGCACCCACGACACAAGGAATCCTAGTGTGGGGCTTTGAGTGTGTAGCGTTATTTATTTACTTACAAATCCAAGACTGCATTTCATCGTCAATAGTAACGTTGTTCTCTTTGACCCACTGTGGGATGAGCACCGTGGGCGTGCCCAGACACAGCCCAGCGGTGAAGTACTGGGTCCACACCGCGCTCGCCAGGGTTATCTGGAAGACGTAGGTACAGATCCGTCGCTTTATTGAGGGAATATCTTTTGAAAAGCTTTTTATAAAAAATGACCGACTTCAAAGTCGATAAGTAGGGATAGCTGAAAAACTACCCGTCGGGTGTAACTCAAATTTTAATGGGACCAGACGACAAGAACAACCTTTAGATTGAAAAAAGAATTATTCAAATCATACACTCCTAACCTAAACCGAGGGGTTTTAATTTAATTTTTTTTTTCTTTTTTTTTTAAAAAAAAGATTTACTTATCAACCACACACACACACAGATTTACAATTGTAATGTTTGTAAACAGCAGCAATAGTATAAACTGTGTCGCTACTGTTTACGCCCACCTCGGAGTACTTACAATAAATTATAATACTTAGGTTTGTTACATTATATTTTGCAAGTTGTATTAAGGTGTTATATATTTGACCTGACTGTCTGCGTGCGTGTGTGTGTTGCGGTAATTTTAGCTATATTTGATAGAAATTGGTCCAACAGTTTGAAGAGTATTGACTTTTCCATATTAATGTAAGGCATTTATGGCATAAAATATAATTATTGGCGTAAAATTGAAATATTTGCTGTTAATTATTTACGAATGTCTTTTCGGGGGTTTCATGATCATCAGCTTTTTACTCTTTTTAGAAGATTTTTTTAGTTGCGTTTTGAAGCGAAAACTTCTTTAACGCTGTTGTGATTTGAAACTTGATGAAACAAAAAAGTGACAGTAAAAAGAGACGGACACATAAATTCATAAGATTTAACGTGCGAGAAAACGAGATAGGAAGCGTTATATATTATGTCGTGGCCCTATCGTAGATTTGCACACTTCATGAAATACTCGATAATTTGAAATGTTCGTATTTCATGAAATGTTTAATGTCTATTGGCCACATCATGATGTGGTTTGAGCAGATAGATAGATAGATAGAATACCTACTCTTTATTGCACACACTAAAAGGTAACATTTACAATTATAAAGAAAATTTGAGTAATAGTACAAAAGGCGGACTTATCGCTATAGAGCGATCTCTTCCAGACAACCTTTGGGCAGAGGACACAATAAAAAGTAAGAAAGAGGAGCAGATCAATGATAAGAAATCGTTTCTCGATTTGGGCAACTAAACGCGCGGCTTTTTCATGAAATGGTCAAATAAACGCGATAAACTCGGAAACTACAAAACAGATTTTTTTACGGTTTTCAACAATAGAAAGATTCTTAAGTTAATCCTTATCCAAATGAATATATTAGTTAGCTTAGGCATTTAATGCATACCTGTCTGAAAAAGTATTTCCAAGATATTACGTCATCGTGCAATTTCTCATTGGTTGTCGTCACCGGTTGATATTCACATTTCTCCATTATTAATTATTTTTAACCACTATATAGATAATAAAATAATAATTTAATTAAATAAAATGCTCGATAACATTCTAATTTTAAATAAGTGATTCGTTTTGGCTGTTTAAACTACTCGCCATGTTGTAATTAAAACGATAAACGCTTTACAGAAACATTTCAATGTTAGGTGCTCGTATGTTACCGATGTGTTCTCAGTTTTTGTACAAAGTACCTAATTTGGGAAGTTTTGGAAAGGAAAGGACCGAAGTTCCTTTTTGTACCCGACTTCGGTCAAGGAGGGTAATGTTCGAGTGAATGTATGTTAAAGTAAGGTATAAGTTACAGTAAAACCCCTTTCTTAGTTAAAACTAATTTTAACTGGTCAAAACGCGTTTCAACTGACTGCGTTAGTAAAAACTAGAATTAACTGCAGCACATAATTAATATCAGTAAAGACCAGTTCTAACCAGGGAAAACGCGTTGGGATTCATTTGATCAGTCTTGACGTGTACTATTTGGTGCTAGATGGTAATCAGCTAATCAGGGTCCGCCGTCTGATTGAGGTAAAAGGTGGCCATAGGAACTCAGCAATTAATTTCTGTCGTTGAATTCTTCAGAATAGTGGTATAATAGTGGCATAGGGCATAAGGCTATATAAATTTTCAAAATGGCGCCATGGTAAGTCAAAACCACAAACGAACTAGACGTAGGGTATGACTTATGACATTTTAGTATCTAACGTCACCTAGGTCTATCAATGAGGGTCGCCGTTTTTGTGCTCACCAGTTGGCGCCATTGGCGAGTGAGGTCCTGCTGTCGAAGCCCGCTCATACCATGGACTTAATATACATATTAAGACATTCGGACAAGTGAGACGTGACAGACCTCACTCTCACTTTTACCCTCATTGGGTCGAATTATCGGCATACAAAATTCTAATATTATAAATGCGAATGTCTGTATTTTTCTATCTATCTATTTGTCAGTGTGTGACGCTTTCACAGCTAAACCACCGGCCTGATTTGATGAAATTCGGAATGAAAATAGTTGAAGACTCAGGTTTGCAGGACTACGTTTTTCAAAAATCTATCCCTAAAGGGTTGAAATAGAAATGAAAGTTTTTATGAAGAATCCAAATCGCTAAATCGATTATGATGAACTTTATTAGGAAGATAGTTCATGACATGAGGTCAAACATAAGTTATTTTTAACCCCCGACGCAAAAAGAGGGGTGTTATAAGTTTGACGTGTCTGTGTGTGTGTGTGTGTGTGTGTCGGTCTGTCTGTCTGTCTGTGGCATCATAGCTCCCGAACGGATGAAGCGATTTCAATTTAGTTTTCTTTGTATTAAAGGGGACTTACGGGCGCGTGTTGTTAGATATGTTTGATGAAAATCGGTTGAGCCGTTTAAAAGTTGTTGGGGTTGAAAGCGGGGAAGAATTTTCACTCTGTCTCTTTGTGGCATCATAGCTCCCGAACGGATGAAGCGATTTCAATTTAGTTTTTTTTGTATTAAAGGGAACTTACGGGCGCATGTTTTAAAATATGTTTGATGAAAATCGGTTGAGCCGTTTAATAGTTGTGGGGGGTGAAAGCGGGGAAGAATAGCCGTATGTATGCAAATATATTCGTGTGGGGTCTCAAATGAAAGCGTACAGTAAGAGAATATTTATAACTTAATCCAAAATGTTTTTACCTATAAAAAGTATAAAATAAAAAATTAAATTAAAAATTAAAAAAACCCCCGACACAAACATTTAAAAAGTAAAAAATAATATCTTTAAAAATAATACGTCGCGTTGGGGGACCGCTCCATTTACTTGATAAATGATAAGTTTTGGGTAAAAGACTAAGTAGGTAAGCAAGTGATACTTATGAAAAAAATCGTATTTAGATAATGAATAGTTAGAAGCGGTCCCCCAACGCGACGTATTATTTTTAAAGATATTATTTTTTACTTTTTAAATGTTTGTGTCGGGGGTTTTTTTAATTTTTAATTTAATTTTTTATTTTATTACAAAAACCGATCCTTAAGAATTTAAAACAACGCATAAGACGTCAGTATAATACTAGCTGTTTCTCGCGACTTCGTTCGTACATAGGAATTTTCCCGCGGGAAGTTCGGGATAAAAAGTAGCCTATATGTTGCTCCACAGCCTCCTCTATCCCCTAATGAAAGTCCCATAAAATCCGTTCAGCCATTTCTGGACTTAGCGTGCACAAACAGCGATCAGTTAGTTTTATTAAATAAGAAGATATTTAAAAATAAATTGTCTTAAAAGTGTTAAACTGCAACACGACTTTAACGTATTGCCAGATAACAAGTCACGACAGCTGAAACTACATAACTTTGCACCTGATATAACTGAGGCGTGCTGGACAATATGATTCATACCTACACTACTCTATTGTACTAACCTCTATTCTACGTATATCTATTTAAAATGTTATTACTTTTGAACGGCGTTGGAATTATAGTCGGCACCATAGAGATAGGAATATACTTAGATAGAGACGCCCTAATCCTTAACCTCATATGAAATTAGCTGGTTGGTGTGTAGCAGCCCGGCCATTTTTTATTCACCCTTACAAATGACATCTTATGTCAAACAAAATGGTTAATAAACCCAAAACTATAAAATATATTAAAATAGGCATTGATAGGAGGTGTCTTTGTTGATTGTGGTGTCTTTTAAGCAAAACAAAAACATTAAAACACAATGAGGTGTGGTATACTACAATGCGGAGCCAGGAAAAATAAATTACCTACACCCAAAATAACAAGTTATAGTAGGTATCAGTTTTCGTTGTTTGTTGAATATCTGAATGATATTGATATATTATGTTTTTGCTGCATGAAGATCTGTGCGAGGATTACGTAGGCCTGTTAATGTTTTGTTGGGTTTTACATCATTATTTTATATACTGGCGAACCGCCCTCGCTTCGCTTCGGGACCCGTAAGTATCAACCGCGTAGGTCCCGCTCCCGTAGGAATTTCGGGAAGATAATAAACTATCACCAAAATTAATCCAGGTTAAATTAAATTAAACTTAGAAATAAAGCTTACGACAAAATAATAGCAAAGTAGCAAAGGATCACAGCAAGATTAATTCAGATTAAACTTGGAAACGCGGCAAGTTTGGTATGGCAGTGGGTTCGACCAAATTTGATTACCATAAAACGGTTCTAGTGTGTTAATCTTAAAAGATAGATATATACTGTCGTGGACATTTTTTTAGATCATTTCAAGAGGAATAATTCTTTCATACATATATTTTTGGTATCTTGAATCGTTTTCGCAACGCATGCAACGAAAGCCCTCGAGAATGAATAATTTTCCCCGTTTTTTCCACATTTTCCATTATTTCTTCGCTCCTAATTGTTGCAGCGTGATGTTATATAGCCTATAGCCTACCTCGATAAAAGGTCTATTCAACACAAAAAAAAAAATTTCAATTCGAACCAGTAGTTCCTGAGATTAGCGCGTTCAACCAAACAAACAAACTCTTTAGCTTTATAATATTAGTATAGATTTGAGTAGCCGGTTTGTTTACATTTCAATGACACTTAGGATAGAAAGTGTTAAAATATCGATATTCGATATAGGTATCGATAATTTAAAATGACGCTGAAGAAAGTAGAAATAATTGTTTTTATTCAATAGACTACCTTCAAATAAATCGTTAAAAAAGAAGTGGCTAAAAATAATTGTTCCAGAAAACATAAACCCTCGTCTTGTTGAAGTATTTTTTTGTAAAAAGCAATTATAATTATTCCTCTGTTATCTTATCTGCCCAAAGCTTATCTTGAAGAATTCGCTAGTTAGCGATACGATCGCTTTTTGTGCCCAATTAATAAATATGCTATAATACTTTTATTTGTATTTTTGTAATTATGCTGTACATTATATAGCCTTAAACAAATAAATTAAAATTTGTGTACATAGACACATGTTTTTTATTTACATTTCGGTCCCATTTCCACAATATTAATGCACTAAGGGTTATTACACAATCATGGGTGATCAGAAGAAAATTGTCAGTCATATCACACAGCAGTACTATCTTCACCCTTAGCTTTTATTGAATAAACTCTAAAATTAAATTCATCGTAGTGCTACATATGACTTATTTATTTATGTAAGTATCTATCGCGATTTTTCTGGATTCAGCGGGTACATTCAGAATCAGCAAAAGTGGCATTGTTTAGGAGTAGGCGGACTGGTTAATGGAAGGATTGATTTTTAATATTGGATATAAAACTTAACATAACTTCAAGCCTGTATATACCTAGTTATATACAATACAGCCAAATAGAGATATAAGTATTTTACTTCCGATCGATTTCCGAACTTCGGTTATGGAACTCTACTTTGATAATTTTACATTATGCATATAATAAATAAAGGCCTTAACTACCTAAATTTCCTAACTGGAACAAGACAAATAATTTGGCGGCTGTGTTAAGCAAGAGAGTGGTACCTAATTAACTGGCAGAGTTTAAAACACTATCTCTGAGATCGTCTAAAAAGGGGGATCAGTCGTTGTGTCCTCGTTTGTTGTTCAGCAGATCATCATGATAGCTGGTTTTTACAAAATATTTTTGGTTGACATGACATGACAAGTTCATCGCAGTAGGTATCAAAATTAATATTAATATCGCTGAGAAGACGAACGACATGTATTATTGCTGTTATATCGTTAGTCATTAAACTAAATATCGATAGTGTTTCCGTCCACGTAGTGCGCACAACACTAGTAGAATCGGCCATATTTTATTCACTAAAATTTTGACAGGCATTGTCAGGCTCGCTATTTTTGCTTTAGTGTCTAATCCATAGTCCTTATAGATCAATGGTCGGCACAATCATAAGATTCCGATATGACGTCTGTCATGTATGAACACAAACTAACCTTGTATGGACGTCTTCAACTTACTTATTACGGAAATATATTTTGTCGATTTGAACCGCTGGTAATGATACTATGAAGCGAAGATATTTCGTAGTGAATGATAGGTCACTTTGGTTAAATTATGCAATGCACTATTTACTGTGCATATACAGTATCTGGGGGCACAGTAGTGCCCCCTGGCCAAGACCTGCGAAGCACTCGGGCACTACCTACCTTTTCTCGAAGTGATTCGTCGTATTTTTGAACCCTCATAACTTCGGTTTACGATATACCCGATCGCTCAAATTCTCAGGATATGATGACAGTGATAGACTAATTAAACGCACAAAGTTTCAATTACATAGCTCTGATACTTAAGATTTTATGGATATCTAAAAAAGGGCTAATAAGGTAACACAGTCACTGACTGTAATCATAATTATATAATATCATATATCTAACAACAGATGGCGTTGGACATCACTTAAATAAAAAAAAATATTTACCATCAATACTACTAATTAATACCTACTAAAACTAATAATATTAATACCTACTAATTATTATTATTTAGATTTTAATGGTTGCTTGTATGGGTACCCCATAAAAATAATTATTGAAAAATGTTTTATAAGATCGCCAAGTAAGTAACGCCATCTAGAGAATACTTGGCAACTACAATGTTTACTTACTTTATCGGTGGTGAAAGTAGTTCGAACGAGTTGTCACTAGATGGCACTATACGTCTCGTGATAATTTTATATTAGATTAACATTTAAGATGTTATACCTATATATATTATATTATAAATATTGTTATAGATTTAGGTAGAAAACTATTTAATTACGATATAATTAGAAATAAGTAATTGTTTGTTTATTATTTTTCGTAATGATAGTAAGCTATTTGATATTTCAAAGTCCACTGTAATTGCAACCGCTAGTTGGCGCTGTCATCGCGCACCGTGCCAATAAAATACTAAAATAACTAATCTTTGGTTTTGATTTACTTACTATTAAAATTATTAGAATTAAAATTTTAGTTCATTAGATGGGGGTTTTCAAATATTCCTAGAAATGCAATATTACGTTAATTCTGTCATTGGAAATAATTAATGAATAACATAATATCTTGCACTTTTATTTCACTGTCTAAAAATACTTTTTTTATGGAATTAAGATAGCAAACGAGCATGCAGCACCACCTTCCGCTGCCGCCCATAACAACTGTGACCGACCTAGAACTAGACTCAAAGGGACTAGGATGGTTAGTCTAGTTAGTAGACGGTGTTAGAATATTAGTTGGTTACTTTGTTAATAAGTGCGAGGATAGGGTATGTTAGTGTAAATTTGTCCAGTTAGTTATTGTTAGTATGAGTCTTGTTCTAATTCGGTCACACCGTGGCGGGCGGTGGTACTTCCCCGGGTGAGCTCTATATGTTTAATATTATAAAGGGTTTCTGAAACCCGTTGTATTATTATCCCCTTATAAGGGGCGCCGTAACCGGGCGTGCAAGGTGTGCGGCACACGCGGGCGACAATTCAGGGCAAATGGTAATGGACCCCGGCGGAGCGACATAATCATGAATCTGTATATGAGATTCGTATTCAACCAGGGGGGGGGGGGGGTTGCAAATATGAAGAACCGTCGAACCGTTCATTGTACTTAGACGGTCGAATTAACTATAACATTCGATGCTAATCGCTAATTCATATATGGGACAACTTTCAAACGTCGCTACGAGTAGCCTCAGAAACACATTAATCATAAACAAAAAAAATACTGCCATTGCAACTTACAAAAAGGAATGAAATCCCACCAAAAACATTTTCATGTAAAGTGTTGCCAAGACGACTGCGTACGGTTTACCTTGTGAAAAAGATATCAGATCTCATGTAGAGCCAAGCTTCTTAATCTACAGCTCTAACTCTACAAACCCTAACTTCACTAACTCTACATCTCAGTAAAAATGTATGGCTTGGCTGTTTCGACTTTATAAACTAAATATTCGCTTAGCAGTGAGAAGAATTCGAAGGCATTCGTTACGCTTTCGTGACGGTAGCGAAACAGCCGAGCCATACATTTTTACTGAGATGTAGAGTTAGTGAAGTTAGGGTTTGTAGAGTTAGAGCTGTAGATTCAGAAGCTTGGCTCTACATGAGATCTGATATCTTTTTCACAAGGTAAACCGTACGCAGTCGTCTTGGCAACACTTTACATGAAAATGTTTTTGGTGGGATATTTATTATCAATGCAGCTTTATAAGTAGGTACATAATGTACCTACTTGTAAATCCACCTCCTCTTCGCTTTGGAAAATTGTTTTTATGTTTACAGATAATAAACACTTCTTCCCATTTTTGCAACATATTTTATTGGTACATCGCTTCTATTGCTCATAGCATGATGTTATAAAATTGCCCACAGTTTGTTAAATATTTTAACTAGGCATTAGTCCGTAATATTAAACGCAAGTAACTAGCGGGTTAAACGAATTGGAGTAATATTGTTTACTTACTACGAGTATTTAGATAGGTACCTACTGACTTACTTATACCTTATACGTACTTACATAGGTAAATACTAGAAATTCTGGCGAAATATGTAAACCATCCCTGCTTGTTTTTTATTTGTGTTATTTATAAATTGCATAAATAATTTTATTTTATTTTAATCAGTTTACGTTATAAATTGTGTAAAATTGAACAAATATTTAAGACGTCACTACAATGTTTTATAAGGAGGCTGAATTTATAGTTATGTGACCTCTTGAAACAATTTATGAATCGACCATAATCGATACATTACTATAATCGAAAGTATGTGCTACCATGTCACACCCAAAATATAAATAGTTATAGATTCCTTAATATATCTAAAGCATTGCCATTTTTCGTAGCTATTATAAATTCCCGATACATACGTTTTAAAGCCATTTCCACTCAAATCGGATAATTATTAACCGTTTCTTCGTTTTCACTAGATTAATGAAATTTCCATTTTAATAATACTAGTCAAATTGCCTTATTATCCCTTTCGGTATTAATCTCAACGCTACATAAGTTTTTAACTGATTTTAAGAAAACAATCAGAGATCGGTTTATAATATCGTTCCGAACTTAATTAACGAAACGATTAGAAAGTCTTATTACTTATAATCGGTTAATTTTATAAATCGGTTTAGTTAATGCATCGATTTTTGTTGTACTTCACTATTGTCACTGTGATGACAGCCGTCATATCGGAATCTTATGATTGTGCCGACATAATGAATCAAAAATGTTACGAAAAAGAGACAAGTGAACTTAAATAAAGGCAAAGGTGTGTCTTTAAATAAAGGCAAGGCCGCCGAAAGCGGGCACGCGGGTGGCATGATTGGATTTGAATTATCATATATCATTACGCAATAATAACAAAATCAAAGAGGGTTTAGGAGTGAGTCGGCAAATTTTAAAACGTGTAACCGGCTCCACACTTGTCTATCCGGTATACAATTATGGAAATTTCCAATGCTATAAAATCTATTTTTAACCGACTTCAAAAAAGAAGGAGGTTCTCAATTCGACCGTATATATGCTTTTTTTATGTACGTTCAGCGATTATTTCGTCGTTTATGGGCCGATTTTGATAATTCTTTTTTTGTTGTAAAGTAGATATGCGCAGTGGGGTCCCCTGATAAGGAAACCAGGATCTGATGATGGCATCTCAGAGAAATCGAGGGGAACTTTCGATAATTGTATGGACAACCAGTGTGTTTGTTCATGTTATCATAAGTACATTAAAACGCTACCATTTCATGAAGATCTGGAGTCGATCTGATGAAGCCGAAAGACAGTCGAGGGAACTCCTCAACGATTTACTGCAGTTATCTAGTGATTGGGCTTCATTAATTTGTAGTGACGAGAACTTTACACTTACATGTTGAATTGAGCGCCATCTGGCGAGTAGTTTTTGAGTTATCTCTACTTATCAAGATTGAAGTCGGTTATTTTTTTTTTGTAAAAAGCAATTATTAACCCCCGATGCAAAAAGAGGGGTGTTATAAGTTTGACGTGTCTGTGTGTGTGTCTGTGTGTCTGTGTGTCTGTCTGTCTGTGGCATCATAGCTCCCGAACGGATGAAGCGATTTCAATTTAGTTTTCTTTTTATTAAAGGGGACTTCTTACGGGCGCGTGTTTTTAGATATGTTTGATGAAAATCGGTTGAGCCGTTTAAAAGTTGCTGGGGTTGAAAGTGGGGAAGAAATTTCACTCTGTCTCTTTGTGGCATCATAGCTCCCGAACGGATGAAGCGATTTCAATTTAGTATTTTTGTATTAAAGGGAACTTACGGGCGCATGTTTTAAAATATGTTTGATTCAAATTCAAAATTCAAATATTTATTTCTTCGAAGTAGGTTTTTACAAACACTTATCGAACGTCAAGTTACGCCATCGCTTCAACAAATCCCTACGGCGAGTGGACTTGGAAGAAGAAGCGGCAAGAAACTCCCAAGGAGTCTTTTTTTTCTCTTTCTCCACTCACAGTTACAGTTGCACTTACTTCTAATTACGGCTAAAATACGAAACTCATGTCCAAGCTGATTTATCATTAAAATATTCATCAAGTTTGTAATAACCTTTCGTCATAAGAATGCTTTTGACATGAGTTTTAAGTTTACAGTACGGCATTTCTGTTAATTGTATCGGAACTTTATTATAAATTTTAATGCAATTACCCATGAAAGAGCCACCAGTTTTGCTAAGTCTGAATTTTGGTACAATCAGTTTAGCCTTATTTCTAGTATTTATATTATGAACATCACTTTTTTTAAGAAAACAGTCATGATATTTTTTTACATACATAATATTATCCAAAATATATTGTGATATCACAGTTAATATATTTATTTCTTTAAACAAATGCCTAAGCGAATCCCTTGGCCTGAGGCTGTAGATGGCACGTACTGCTCTTTTCTGTAATATAAATATTGATTCTATATCTGCAGCTGAGCCCCACAACAGCAGACCATAGGACATTATACTATGGAAGTAGCTAAAGTAGACTAATCTTGCTGTTTCCACGTCAGTCAAAAGCCTTACTTTTTTGACAGCGTAGGCAGCAGAACTAAGTCTCCCCGACAAGGCTTTGATATGAGGACTCCATTGAGGATTTATATCGGTTGTGCCGTTTAATAGTTGTGGGGGTTGAAAGCTGGGAAGTATAGCCGTATGTATGCAAATATATTCGTGTGGGGTCTCAAATGAAAGCGTACAGTAAGAGAATATTTATAACTTAATCCAGAATGTTCTTACCTATAAAAAGTATTGTTTGCGCCTACAGTTACATTCACAGACGTCAAAAAAAATTGCTTTGAAAACTTGTACAGGCGCTCGCAATAATGTCGGTAGTTTTTGTGGTGAAAAATTATATCTTACCCGCGATATGCGTTCATTCGGACTCGAACATTCTACAACGGAGCGCACAGTGACTAAGTTATTAAATTAAATCAGATGATACTTGTATTTGCAAAGTCCAGAATTAAACCCATTGTTTCACACACATCATCTTTTATTGAGCACCAAGCTCCAGTGTACTATTGTACATAAGTGGCGACCGTGACAGGACCTAGCGAACCAAGGTCCGAGGAAATTACGCAGTTCCAAAGTCTAGCTGAAGTTGGTCAGCACAGCGCCGCAGCCAGCCGCCGGTCAGCACCGCACCACAACCAGCCTTTGGAATACACAATTGGATTACGGAGGAAACTTAGCCCCGCCGGACAGTGGCCAAATTATAATTGCAACGTCACTCCGCAGCGCAGCAGGATTTAAGCAGCTAAGTGCCTTTCCCTTTTCCTTATCTTCATACCAAACCTTACACCCCATTCCCCCATCTATTTGGAATGGTTTTTTACTGTGCAAACATAATACTATTAACCTCACAGGTACAAAGGTCAACGTTTTAAGTATTGCGTCATACTATTTTATTAGTCGTTTTCATCTGATTTAATTGATTCCGCTACTTGAAATAGCTATTTCTAAGCCCCCAAGGATAGTTTAATTGTAATTATTAAAGTTTTTAGTGGCTAAATTCAATATTTAAACAAAATTTGTCAACGAATCTCATATTACGTAATCGAATTATTAATTATTAATTATAATTATTATTTGTTATCAATCCTTTCCCTTTCACAATTAACATTCAATAACAATAAAGGCTGCCGCGCCTTTATTCATCCATTTCGCGCAGTGATTTTTTTCGCCGAACATTCCAGGCCCGCCCGTGTCCCGCGCGTGCGGCGTAGTCGTGGCAGCAGCGCAGCGCAGCGCTTGCGGCAGCGCAGCCTACGGCTTCGGTCTCCCGTGCGGCAGATACCACCACTGAGGGGCGTGAGCGTTTTTACCTTTTTATTACCCAATTATTAAATTTTATTTTCCTTTAAAAACTTAATTTCTTGTTCGTGCGGATATTTTACACATACCTACATTTTGGCTTTTATTTCGTAACGTCTAATAAGTAATTATAAACTGTTACAATGGGTTTAGGAGATGTGGTTATGAGCTTGACGGAATTAAATGTGAGACGTAGTTCCGTTAAAGGTCAAGTCACTAAATTTAAAAATTATTTGGATCGGTTATCTCGTTTAGACACATTTACTACTACACAGAGGGCGGAACTTACACTTAAACTTAGCAAATTTGAGGCATTATCTTCGAAATTTGATGACTTACAGAGTCAAATTGAAATTATTAATTCTAGCGAGTTAGAGGATGAGCTTGAAGAACGTGAGAATATTGAGAAAGATTTTATTAGCAATATTGTAACAGCTCAAGAATTATTACAGCTGCATAGTAAGGATGAAGGCTTCCAGGACTCTAGTAGTTGTCATAATATAACACAGTGCGCTCTTGATCATAGTGAAATGGGTTTCAAGCTACCTTTAATACAAATAGCTAAGTTCGATGGCTCATGCTTTCGATGGATGGAATTTCGCGATACCTTCAAGTCGTTAATTCATGAAAATAATAAAATTAGTTCAGTCAATAAATTTCATTACTTACTTTCATATCTAGAAGGCGAAGCTGCACGAACCATTTCGAACTTAGAGGTGTCTTCTGATAATTATAAGGAGGCTTGGGATCTATTAATGGAGCGTTATGACAACAAGCGATTATTAATCAGTCATCATTTGAGTTCATTATTTAATATTAATCCTATAACTAAAGAGTCAGAGAGATCACTACGGTTCCTGGTTGACCACGTCACAAAAAATCTACGTGCCCTTTCTAATTTAGGACAGGCTACTGAGCACTGGGATGCGATTATAATCCACTTAGTGGCCTCCAAATTGGATAATAATACTTTTAGAAAATGGGAAGAACACCGTAACGCGTTGAATACTGACACGCCTACTCTTAAGGACTTTTTTAAATTTTTAAATGATCGGGCATCTGTTCTAGAGTCTCTGCATCGTAATAAAACAGATAATAACTCTAAGCCTACTAATATTAGGCAGCGTCCAGAAATGACACCTAACAAACACGAACACAAAAATTCTAAATCATTTACATATACCAGTACCAGTAATAAAAATCAGTCGCAGTCTCATTCATCCTCATTTAATTATTGTTGTCCATGCTGTAATTCTACAGATCATAGGATTTATGATTGTCCTTCATTCAAGGCAAAGAGTGTAAGTGATCGTATAACTGAGGCAAGCAAGTTGAAATTGTGTCTTAACTGCTTAAGATCTGGTCATTCTGCCTTTAATTGTCGCTTAGGACGTTGTCGTGAATGTAGCAAGAGACACAACACCATGTTGCATCTGCCTACGAGTACAGGCGATTCTACCTCTCACTCCAACAGTTCTTCTGAGACGCTGGCCAACTGTAACAATCAAGGTACACAACAAGCTATTTTATGTACAGCCTTAGTCGAAGTAGTCAACCGCAACACCGGCCAATCTGAAACGGTACGAGCGCTACTCGATTGTGGAAGTCAATCTTCCTTTATTAGCTCTAACCTGAAACAAAGGTTGTCCTTAGAAGCTAATTCAGTTAATGCTACAAAAATAATCGGTTTTGGCAACAATGATTCCGGCACAGTTACCGAATATTGCATTGCCCAATTAAAATCGAAAACTTCTTCATTCAACGTCGTGTCAAACTTCCTCATAATGACTGAGCTGACTGGGGTGATACCTCATCTATACTTATAATAAATCTGTAGAGAGGTCAATTCTGTACATTAAATATATTTCCAAAATAACTATCAGGGGGTGATTAGGGATCGATACTGATGCCAAAAATGCAATCAGTAAAATTTTTGTCTGTCTGTCTGTCTGTCTGTCTGTCTGTCTGTCTGTCTGTCTGTCTGTCTGTCTGTCGGATGTATAACCGTTATAGAAACAAAAACTACTCGACGGATTTTAACGAAACTTGGTACAATTATTTTTCATACTCCCGCGCTGGTTATAGTATACTTTTCATCACGCTACAATCAATAGGAGCAGAGCAGTGAAGGGAAATGTTGGGGAAACGGGAGAAGTTACTCCATTTTTTAAGCTTCCGTCGCGTGTGCAACCTTAATGGTTAAAGCTACACAGAAATCATGTATGACGGAAATGTTCTCCTTAAAATTATATAAAAAATATTCCACGACAGCATATGTCTATCTTTTATGGTTGACTCACAATAACACGTGTAACTCCCGATAGCTTAGCAGTTCGAAGCTTTCTGATTAAGTATACCTATATTTTATCTACTCTTACGTTTTTGACACTTAAGTGGGTGAAATAAAGGGGTGAAGTTTAAACGAAATTCACGCGGGCGAAGCCGCTGGCAAAAGCTAGTAGTATCATAAATATTAATTCATTAAACATTCCTAAAAATATTAAGTTAGCAGATCCCAAATTCTATCAGCCTTCTTCTGTCGACATATTAATAGGCTCAGATTTGTTTTGGGACCTAATTGGTTGTGAGCAGCGGTCATTAGGACCTAACCTTCCTAAGTTGCATCTTTCTAAGTTAGGTTGGTTGATTGGAGGTCCCCTGCAACATAAACAACCTATAGGTAATTCAAAGTCTAATAATATACTCTCAAATGTTTGTTGCAATGACAACCTAGAGTACAATATAAACAGATTTTGGGAGTTAGAAGAAATCCCAACAAAATCCCATTTAAATGAAAGCGAGCAAGCATGTGAAACACATTTTTTAAAACACACTTGTCGCCTTGAAAATGGCAGATTCTCAGTCAAACTACCCCTCAACGACTCACCTGATTGTCTGGGTGACTCTTTCAACCAAGCTAAGAAAAGATTTTATAATCTAGAACGCAGGTTCAGGAGGCAGCCTGAAGTTAAGTCACAATATATTCAATTCATTAGAGAATATGAAGAGTTAGGACACCTTTCTGAAATTTCACTACATAATTTAAAATCTAGCTTATGTTATTTCTTACCTCATCATCCTGTTTTTAAGGAAAATAGCGAGACTACCAAAATTAGAGTTGTCTTCGACGCATCAGCCCGCACGACCTCTGGCTTCAGTGTCAATGATATACAAATGACGGGACCACAAATTCAAGACTCTCTTTTCTCTATATTGATTCGAGCTCGGTTCTACAAGTATATTTTGGCGGGAGATGTTGAAAAATTATTTCGTCAAGTATTAGTCGATGAATCCGATCGAAACCTTCAGTTAATATTATGGAGGGAAGAAGAGCGTCAGGCTCTTAAGGTTCTAAGCTTAAACACCGTCACCTATGGTTTTGCATGTGCCAGCTATTTGAGCACAAGGTGCCTGTGGCAGCTGGGCGAGGAGTGCGAGGATCCGCTAATTAAGACTATTATACAACATGACTTTTATGTAGATGACTTGATTACAGGCTGCAACTCAGAAACTGAACTTATAGAAATACAACAGGCTGTTTCGAAGGCATTAAAATCAGGTTGCTTTAACTTGAGAAAATATAAATCAAATTCACATTGTGTTCTTAAATCGTGCTCTGAAAATTCTACAGATACTGACCTTATTATTAGTGAATCTTCAAATGCTCTTGGTTTAGGGTGGAATCCTAATTCAGATTGTTTACATTATTCGTTTGAAGTTCCCCCGACCAATGACAAAATAACGAAACGCTATATTTTATCGACATCGTTTAAAATTTTCGACCCCCTTGGTTTTGTTAGCCCCTGTATTATCGTACCTAAGTTGATAATGCAGCAACTTTGGCTTGATAAGGTCGACTGGGACGATCCTGTTCCTAAAGAAATAGAAAAGTCTTGGCTTAAATTTTCTAATAATCTATTTCACCTATCTCTAATTAAGTTGCCCAGGCAGGTCTTGTGTGACTCACCTGTCGTAACGGAGTTGCATGTCTTCAGTGATGCCTCCCAAAGAGCATATGGCGCATGTGTCTATGTAAGGTCCATTGATGACTCAGGTAATATACATGTAAGGCTGTTATGTTCTAAATCAAAAGTGGCACCGACAAAGGCATGTACTATAGCTCGTCTTGAGTTGTGTGCTTCATTGGTGGCCGCCCGCCTATGTAAGGCGGTCCTCGATTCTCTGAGGTTCTCTATTACCCGCAGGTTCTTTTGGTGTGATTCCAGCGTCGTCCTTGCTTGGCTACGTACAACCTCCAGAAAATTGAAAACCTTCGTAGCTAATAGGGTAGCTGAAATTTTAGAGCTCACAGATATTTCTAGTTGGTATTATGTACCTACCTTTGACAATCCTGCTGACCTTGTCTCACGCGGTGTCTACCCAGAAGAGCTTCGGAATCATAACCTATGGTGGTCAGGGCCCGAATTTCTATATAAGGAAGAGGCTTCTTGGCCTGTCTTACCTAGCTCTAAAATTCATGATTCTGATATTCCCGAATTAAAAACAAACATTGCTAAAATCGATAATAATTCATCTCATAATATAATTCCATTTCATAAATACAATAATTTAAATAAGATTAAACGTAATTATGCCTATGTATTAAGATATTTTGATAATTTACGCAAGCCTAAATCACTAAGACGTTTCGATCCTTTAAGTCTCGAGGAACTGCAATCATCATTTTATCTCTTATGTCGTAAAGCGCAACAGGAATGTTTCCCTGTTGAGTATGACTTACTTTCTAAAGGAAAATCTATTAGTTCAAAATCTAGCATTATTTCACTCACACCATTTATGGACACACATGGTCTAATCCGCGTAGGCGGTCGTCTTGACGCGTCTACTGTACCTTACGACACTAAACACCCTATACTGCTACATTCTTCTCACCATCTCACTAAGCTTATATTTGAAAGAGAACATCTTCATAATTTACATGCAGGGCCACAGCTTCTTCTTGCTAGCGTTAGGCAATATGTGTGGCCTATTAATGGTCGACACCTCGCTAGGAGAACTGTCCATAATTGTATTAAGTGTAGAAGAGTACAGGGTAAAACATTATCACCCATCATGGGGAACCTACCTTCCCAACGAGTTACGGTGGATTTTCCGTTTCGTAGCGTAGGGATTGATTTTGCCGGTCCTTTCTGTAATGTATCAATAAAACGCTAACACTGTTTATCGTTATCATTCCGTGATTGTAATGTAGACGGAACACCAAACACATCTGCACGCGGTCACGGTCGGCGAGCGAGTGACATGACATCGTCGGGTTGCGCATACACTACATCCCTCGTTTATTTTAGATTTTTTAAAGATTACACTTAAATCATAATATTACATTTTCTTACTTATTTAAAATACAAGTTAACATGTAAACCAAGTTAAACGTAAATAATTTAATGTAATATATTATGTATATTGTAAATTCAAAATTATCATTAGTAGAATTTTATCAACCACAGTCCATGAATCATACATGAATCATAAACTTTTCAAATTAACTATATTTGGACGATATTCTTATATCATCGTTCCAAATATTAACATCGCCACAAGCCACAACAGTGACTGTATGTGTAGTGGGGTTATTGCTTTTCTTTTTAGGTCACCATCCCCTTTCCCTTTTCTTTCATTCGACCATTTTATAACCCATTCTTCATCAGCAGAGGATGATGGTGTCGACCTCTCGTTTTACAATCACCAACCCGGCCATCATGCACGGTGCCTGCCTCAGGCACTCTGGGAGTCCATATGCAATAATAAAACACGAAATGTTAATAGGTGATTAGGATATCAACATACACAAATGGAAATTTAATGATACACGTCTTGCATATTTTTTTTTTTGATGTTAGTGAAGCCGCCTGCACTTTCCAAGATGCTATGCTCTTTTAAGTGTTCCAGGTTCGCCTTATATACCGTGGGTAGTTTTTGCTGCTTAAAGAGCATAGCATAGCTTCACTTAAGCGTAACAAGTTCTAACCGTACATCCATAATTATGTAAGACGTCAAAGGTTGTCAGTTTGAAGCAATTAAAATAAAGTTTTTGTATTTTACTAACTACATCCAAATCCCTTTATACTAAACGATTTATTTATGAATTATTTCTATTTTATTAAAAAGCGATTTCACAAAACTACTGTGACGTATTAGGTATATCACTTTTAATGCAATATGCCTGTCTGGTTTTATCCTCTTACGCATTTCAAAGCAAGTAGCGTAAAGTTATTTTGCAAATAGCTAATGTCACAAGAAATAAAATAGACTGAACAATACGGGTCACCTGGGGTACGAGGTTATACCATCCATCCATAATGCTAGAGAGGTTACCATTGCTTCACTCGACAGCGTTAACAAACGTATTTCAGGACTCGCGCAGGCGCAGCCGTCGGTTATGTTACACCCAACGCGCAGGTTATTATATCGCTGCCTTTGCTCACCATCGCCGCCGTTTCATAGGAACGACTCGTATGTCTTCGAAACTTTACTAGAACAACAGATCGAGATGCGCGTTGCATCGCAATGCGTGAGATAACCTCAAAACAACACGTCACAGTAAATAGAAGTAACGAAAATTATAATGTATTTCACTTTTAAAACAAATTTAACCAATAAACTATAAATAAACGACTTCTATATCAATAGAACTTGACCGTCGTCGCATCATTTAAATTTTAAACCAATCATCAAAATGTGAATTGTTCCACCATAAATGATAATAATTAAACATACCATACTCGCCGTTCTACTTTAAAATCCTTACATATTACCTAAGTTGTGTTCAAACTTGCCATTTACATGAAAATCCTTAAATTCCATCATGAAGTAGTGATTACACCTCTTTACTATTTGTGGATCTCAGTAACCTAAAATGATCTGAAAACCTTAAATAATTTAACCAGCCACGTGTGGGACGTAGGTAAGGTTAGAACAATCTTCTGATGTAAGCAACTCCATAATATACCATAACAATACGTTCTATAGCACGGGGTACAATGGTAATTACTAGATGAATTGACTACCTCGACTTGTCACTGAGTGGAATGATCTCGAGCCATAGCTCTTGCACCATTTATAGCCAGACCTAGAGGGCACTTTCCCCTCCCAACATTTACCAGTTCTTGTCTTAGTTCTCGATGGTGATAATAATAGATGGCGTTAAACAATATTAAAGGTTGTCAACAAACTATCGCGGTACTTAACTGTTTTATCCACCCAGACTGAATACCGCTAACACTTCAAATTATTATTTTGGAAAATAAAACATTTTTTTTTAGTTAGTCAACTTTTATTGACTTTATTGTTCTGTATAATAAAAAATCTAGAAAATTTTATACAAAGAAATAATTGTCAGTCATTAGCCAAAGTCTGTCTTAATCATAGATGTAGCATACACTGATGGTCTTAATAGGTCAGGGTTTAATGTCGTCCCCTGGGTTTAATACCTATGCTATTCCTTAACGAAAAGAAGCAACTAAAGTGTGTTTTATTCACTATTTTTTTTTTGTTTTGCACTACCAACAGAAAGTACACAACATAAGTAATACAATTATATGTAAATAATAAATTATTACCCATGTGCCTTTCTACTTAGAGGTAGTTACGAGTTATAAAGTTTATTATAAAGTGATTAAAGATATAAACCATGCAAAACCAGGCCACCATTGACCATTTCAACATCTGATGATATGACTCGACGTCAACTATGCACTCCTTGACTCAGAGGAGCATTAAAGTTAGGAGGATTAAAGTATGTCTACAAGATATTGGTCTTTTCCTTTTAAAACATTGCGCACCCTTGTACCTACACCCAGTTCATCGTTGACCATTTCAGGATCTGGTGAAGTCTTTTGGAGTCAAAACATACAACTCAGTAACCCAAAAGAGAAGTTGAATCGTGTTTATAATGTTGGTTGTTGGTTCTGTTGATAAGTATAGTAAAATCAATCCATCAACGATCATCTCACTTTCGTGTGATATAAATATATGTTTTTTCCACATATATGTTTACTTAACTTTTAAACGGATTGTTTACGAATGATTCTCAATTGTGCTTCATTGTTTTATATAATACACAAGAAAAATCTTTAAATCTTCAAATAATTGTAATAAGGTATTGGTTGATGTTAAGATGCGACTCCACCAGTGCACGACACAGATGTTCACGCTGGTCGACTCATGCGGCCAATTTCAAATTGTGTTCGAACATTATTTTAGAATTGTTCGCGCACATCTGTGAGTACACTTTTGTGCGTAAGTACACATACATTATATGCAGTGGACTCGCGTCGATTCGTACACGCTTGTTTATATTGGTGGAAACGTACCATTAATATTGACGTAATAACAACAATCCGTCTTTAACAAGACCACGACTGAAACACGAGGGTAACAACAGCTTTAGAGCGTGTGTACAGTTGCGATGGGTAACAGGGGACAGCGCAGTTGTAGGCAAATTTATTTTGGAATACAAGTTCTGCAAGCAAAGCTGCGGGTAAATGCTAGAGGTGTAAAAGTAACGAGAAAAAGCAAACCCGTATGTATTCGTTACTATAAAAATGAGTACCCGTTACTATCGTATCGTTACTCGTTACTTTTGATAACTTAGTATAACCCAACAAAACGAATCGATTCGTATGTTGTATCGTTGGGTACTCTTGTAGAACTGTTAATGAACTGTTGATGGAATCTCTAAATTATAATGAAAAAACAACACATGTATTGTGTCAAACATATTAATTGACAAAAACATTTCAACAATAAAATCTTTTACTATTCAACTGAAATTAGACATATTAAATAATAAAACATACTTATTAAAAAAAATCTTTTGTTCTTAAAATGAAATGAGACATATTAAATAAAAACATAATGTTAAATAAATCACTAATACCAAAATCACCCAATATACGAAATAATGCGAGGAACGAAATCGTGCGAGTAACGAAATAAATTCGAGAGTAACGATTCGTTACTCGGTACCACAGGGCGCACCCGTTACTCAGTACCGAATACATACGGTTTGCTACAGGTCTAGTAAATGCTAGTCTTTCATTATTTCGACTTTCTTTTGGAGCAAAGTAACTATTTCATTTATTTCAAGTTTCAAATGCCCTCTTCCATTTTACCCTACAAGTGCCGACAAATAATAATAATGTAGCAACTATATACAACAATTATTTAATTTACACAATCAACCTTAAGAAATAAAAAAAAATAATTATATATTATAACAAAATTAATATAACTAAAATATTAAGTACTATATACACAATTAATAAATCTAAAGTAATAAAAAAATAATTTAACATAAAATTTACATACAAATAAATTCACAAGCAAACCCCGGTTGAGAGCGTTGTTTAGCATCAGCTGACAGTGCGGTCCCGTTATCGTGCGTCAGCGCGCAGCTGGCCGCTTCCATCACCATATATGGAGATCTCACACCTCTTTGCGTTTAGGCCGATGGGCGCCCCCCCGCCGACGGCGCCGGCGGGGACGCGCGCGCTTCTAGTCAGTCGGTTACATCTCTCGACGGCGAATGCTCGCACGCTTTGCATTGCAATTCCCGCGCAATTCTTACGTTACGCTTTCGTATTTAGATTAATAATTTTGTGTAGCTTTTAACTGTCGCGCTATTTTTCCTTTCTTCTACTACTTCTTTAAATCTATCGTTCTTAGTATCTCTAGCTTTCTTTCTATGAACTGTGTGCCGTTTTTCTTATACGATAGACTATTGTGTATCGCTTCATTTCTCTCGTAATAAACTTTATTTGTGTTGAGTGTCATATCGGACTTTAATTTAATAATCCCGGTAGGGCACCCACATAATTGGTGACCCGACGACTGAAGACGGATACCTACGGAGATGCCTAACGGAAAGGAAGCAACAGGAGGCGCACTGCCAGAATTGGCCAAGGTTGGCGTACGCGTACCACCGTTTTGCCCAGACGACCCTGCACTATGGTTCGCGCAGATAGAGGGCCAGTTCGCACTAGCGGGAATAACAGCGGATACCACGAAATTTTATTATGTGTCAGCGCAATTAGAACACTCGGTGGCCAGGGAAGTTAAAGATATTATTACAGCTCCCCCGGCAGACAACAAATACGCGAAGCTTAAGTCGGAATTAATAAAGCGATTATCCGCATCGCAAGAAAAGAAGATGAGGCAGCTTCTGTCACATGAAGAGCTGGGCGATAGGAAACCATCCCAATTTCTACGCCATCTACAGATCCTTGCCGGTCCAGGGGTACCAGATGACTTCCTTCGAACGCTGTGGGCCGGTAGGCTGCCCACACACTTGCAGAGCATCATCGCCGCGCAGAGGAAATATGAACTCAGTGACTTAGCAGAGCTTGCGGACCAGGTCTACGATATAGTACCCAATAACCAGCAGGTATTAGCAACCTCGAGTTCGGAAGGTGGTTTGAGTGAGATCGCGCAACAGGTAAGCGAGTTGACTAAACAAGTCGCGGCACTTCAAAGCCAGATTAATAACAACCGCTCACGGTCAAGGTCACGCAGTAGATATACATATAAAAATTGTCGCGCTAGATCTAAGTCGCAGGATTCTGGTGTATGTTGGTATCACAATAGATTTGGATCTAAGGCTAATAAGTGTACTGCTCCGTGTAATTATAAGGCGTCGGGAAACTGCCTAGGCAGCCGGAAGTAGCGGCTAACGACTGCCTACAAACATCACCGGGCCGCTTATTTGTAACTGATGTTAAAACTAAAATAAGGTTTTTGGTGGACACTGGGTCGGATGTATGTGTGTACCCGCGCACAGAGCTCCGAGAGCAGCGGTCGAGAACTGATTACCAACTTTTCGCGGCTAATGGAACGGTGATACCAACATACGGTTGTGTGCAACTTCAACTCAATTTAGGCTTGCGACGCACTTTTAATTGGAAGTTTATTGTGGCGGACGTCTCTAAACCTATTATTGGCGTTGATTTTTTGTCCTTTTATAATTTAATGGTTGATTGTCGACAGCAAAAATTAATAGATGGCGTGACTACACTGTTCGTGTCGGCGTCGACTGGGAGAAGTGCAGAGGAGATCGTCTCCGTCAAGGCTGTTTCTGGTAACACATGCTTTCACACCTTGTTACGTGAGTATCCTAATATTACCCGACCAGCCGGCACTCATATAGAGCCGAAACACACTACGGTCCATCATATACGGACTACACCTGGACCGCCTGTCACTAGTCGACCTCGCCGCTTGCCACCTGATCGTCTTAAGATCGCTCGCAAGGAATTTGAGGACATGCTACAAAACGGCACTGCTCGTAGATCTGAGAGCGCTTGGTCATCACCGTTACATCTGGTGGCCAAAAAGGACAATGGATGGAGACCTTGTGGTGACTACAGGGCTTTGAACGCTCGCACTATACCTGATAATTACCCCATAAGGCACATACAAGACTTCACTCATTTATTAGCTGGCAGTAAAGTATTTTCAAAGGTTGATCTCGTGAAGGCTTATAATCAGATACCCGTTTATCCTCCAGACGTACCCAAGACTGCTATTACGACGCCATTTGGACTCTTTGAGTTTACCTATATGACCTTTGGACTTAGGAATGCTGCCCAGACTTTCCAAAGGTTTATTGATGAGGCTCTCAAAGGTATGGATTTTTGTTATGGTTATTTAGACGACATCCTTATTTTTTCTGCTTCAGATGAAGAACATCAGAGCCATTTACGTCAATTGTTCGAGCGTCTGTCGGAGTACGGCATCCTTATCAACTCGGCGAAGTGTGAGTTCGGGAGAAAAACAATTACATTCTTAGGTCACGAGGTCAGCGCAGACGGAATCCGACCCCTGAAGGATAAAATACTGGCCATTGCAGAATTCCCTGTGCCCAAGAATGTAAAGGAACTCCGACGTTTCCTGGGTATGTACAATTTTTATCGCCGATTTATCCCAGGAGCATCGGATATTCAAGGACCGCTGAATGCCGCACTCGCAGGTCCTAAGAAGAGAGGCCAGCAGGAAATAACGATGACACCTGAGATGATGAACGCCTTCGTCGCATGTAAGTCCGCCATTTCTAAAGCCACAATGCTCGCACACCCAGATCTAGACGCAGAATTAGCCATCTTTACCGATGCCTCAGATACGGCAATTGGAGCGGTATTGCAGCAAAAGAAACATGACCGTTGGCAACCGTTAGCATTCTTCTCAAGGCATCTCAAACCACCGCAGAAAAAGTATAGTCCGTACGACAGGGAACTGTTAGCCATCTATAATGCAATACGATATTTTCGCCACATGGTAGAAGCTAAAAATTTCACAGTTTATACGGACCACAAACCACTGACTTACGCATTTTCTACACGACGTGACAAATGTTCTCCACGGCAATTCCGATATCTGGATTTCATTGCGCAATTCACTACAGACATAAGGTACGTAGCTGGTCCAGATAACGTGGTAGCAGACGCACTCTCTCGAATAGAAGAGGTTTGTGGAGCCATTGACTACGAAGGCCTTGCACGATCACAGGAAGGCGACCCTGAACTGCAAGCTGGCATGGTTCAAGGACTTTTTATGTACCAAAAGCTTTGAAGACTGCGGACTACGTGTTCCTACGTCAAGGGCCAGCAAAGAGATCTCTGGAGGCACCTTACACTGGTCCATATAAGGTCACACAACGAGGCGAGAAGACGTTCAAGATCATCATACAGGGGCGAGAAACTACTGTGACCATAGACAGATTGAAACCTGCTTTCCTTGCTACAGAAAACACTATGACTGATCCTGCGAAAAGACCAGAGAAGACGGCAGCACGTGAAGAAAAAAGAACCCGAAGTGGACGCATCGTACGCTTTCCAAGTTACTATCGACCGTAGTAAGCAACGGTCTCAGCCGGGGAGTAGTGTAGCAACTATATACAACAATTATTTAATTTACACAATCAACCTTAAGAAATAAAAAAAAATAATTATATATTATAACAAAATTAATATAACTAAAATATTAAGTACTATATACACAATTAATAAATCTAAAGTAATAAAAAAATAATTTAACATAAAATTTACATACAAATAAATTCACAAGCAAACCCCGGTTGAGAGCGTTGTTTAGCATCAGCTGACAGTGCGGTCCCGTTATCGTGCGTCAGCGCGCAGCTGGCCGCTTCCATCACCATATATGGAGATCTCACACCTCTTTGCGTTTAGGCCGATGGGCGCCCCCCCGCCGACGGCGCCGGCGGGGACGCGCGCGCTTCTAGTCAGTCGGTTACATCTCTCGACGGCGAATGCTCGCACGCTTTGCATTGCAATTCCCGCGCAATTCTTACGTTACGCTTTCGTATTTAGATTAATAATTTTGTGTAGCTTTTAACTGTCGCGCTATTTTTCCTTTCTTCTACTACTTCTTTAAATCTATCGTTCTTAGTATCTCTAGCTTTCTTTCTATGAACTGTGTGCCGTTTTTCTTATACGATAGACTATTGTGTATCGCTTCATTTCTCTCGTAATAAACTTTATTTGTGTTGAGTGTCATATCGGACTTTAATTTAATAATCCCGGTAGGGCACCCACAATAATAATAATAATAAACGCTAACACACTCATACCCCCGCAGTAGGTTACTATGTACTTGTGTCGTGGGTGGCATGGACTACACATATAACACATTACAATTACATCCATGACCCGAGTACAAATATTTATCTGCCCGGCCGGGAATCGAACCCGGGACCCCTCATGTCGCAGGCAGGGTTGCTACCAACTGAGCTACAGGGTCGTCAAATGTCGGATCACCTTCGCCTCCATGACCCGAGTACAAATATTTATCTGCCCGGCCGGGAATCGAACCCGGGACCCCTCACGTCGCAGGCAGGGTCGCTACCAACTAGGCTACAGGGTCGTCAAATGTCGGATCACCGTACTACTTTTTGCGTGGCTCTTTACATAATGTAACAGTCACATGACCGCATAGCCTTTTTGACGAGATTGTCTCGTACTTCTTTTTGCGTGGCTCTTTAATAATGTAACAGTCACATGACCGCATAGCCTTTTTGACGAGATTGTCTCGTACTACTTTTTGTGTGGCTCTTTACATAATGTAACAGTCACATGACCGCATAGCCTTTTTGACGAGATTGTCTCGTACTTCTTTTTGCGTGGCTCTTTACATAATGTAACAGTCTCATGACCGCATAGCCTTTTTGACGAGATTGTCTCGTACATCTTTTTGCGTGGCTCTTTACATAATGTAACAGTCACATGACCGCATAGCCTTTTTGACGAGATTGTCTCGTACTTCTTTTTGCGTGGCTCTTTACATAATGTAACAGTCTCATGACCGCATAGCCTTTTTGACGAGATTATCTCGTACTACTTTTTGCGTGGCTCTTTACATAATGTAACAGTCTCATGACCGCATAGCCTTTTTGACGGGATTGTCTCGTACTTCTTTTTGCGTGGCTCTTTACATAATGTAACAGTCTCATGACCGCATAGCCTTTTTGACGAGATTATCTCGTACTACTTTTTGCGTGGTTTAAAACCTTTAATGTAATTTGTGCATAGACCCTTTTGTTCGTCATGAACTTTTGCTTAAAACCTTTTCTGTAATTACGACCTCGAGTACATTGTAGTGTCAATATGCAATCAATTACGTCTAAATAGAAACAAACTAAAAACATAGTACTAAAATAGAGGGTACATATGAAAATTTCATACTAAAATATCTAAAAACAATTCCATTGGAATTAAAGCATTATTACATATTCTTCAATTGTATGGTTCAGTTTTGTACTAAATTAGTATCAATTTAAGTATTATAAATGTAATAGTTATCTCAATTAAGTAACTGATTTGTGTTCTCAAGTACCGTAAGATTGCACATCTGCACAATGTACATAGGTTATGTAGTAGGTTTATGCCTACGTTAAGCATGTCGTAATTACAGCTCTTTTTGTATTTGCGTGGCCTTTATCTATTCAGATCTGATAGATGCTTTACAGTGAAAGATTATAGTAGGTATGAATAAATTTGTTTAACCGTAACAATTATTTACGTATCGTCTCACTTGATATAGATATTAAATTAAAAAATGAAATCTGTTTCTTAATGATTAAGTGTATGAAACTAAATTATACGTAAAAACTGTTTGCAGGTTATAACAATGTTACCTTCCTTCTTCTTTTTTTTCTTTTAGACAGGTATGTACTCAGTTTTATCCTCGTCGCCACTTGTAATGTATCAATAAAACGCTAACACTGTTTATCGTTATCATTCCGTGATTGTAATGTAGACGGAACACCAAACACATCTGCACGCGGTCACGGTCGGCGAGCGAGTGACATGACATCGTCGGGTTGCGCATACACTACACTTTCCTTGTCCTAAATAGGAAAGGACGCGGAGCTAAGACCACTAAATGTTATTTATGTATTTTTATTTGCTTGAGATATAAATGTGTCCACCTGGAAGCTGTGAGTGACCTCTCAAAAGACGCCTTTATTCTTACTTTGCGTAGGTTCATATCCCGACGTGGGAAACCTGCCGAAATCTTTAGCGACAACGGTCGCAATTTCGTAGGAGCAGCGAAAGAAATTGGCAATTTTTTAAAACATAACCGCAACTCTATTTTAGATTTTTCCAACGAAGAAGAAATTAGGTTTATATTTTCTCCCGCGCACGCTCCGCATCATGGTGGTATTTGGGAGGCCGGAGTTAAGTCGGCAAAATTTCATATTAGACGTGTGATGGGCAACACACACTTAACTTTCGAAGAGCTATCCACATTGTTTGCACAAGTGGAAGCCATTTTAAATAGCCGCCCACTCTACCCATTGTCCTCGTCTCCAAATGACCTAATGTTCCTCACCCCAGGGCACTTCCTGCTTGGACGGCCGCTGACTGCGCTGCCCTCACCAAGCCTAGAAGATTGCAACGCCTCTAACTTGAAACGCTACCAAAGGCTGGAGCAGATTCGTCAGCATTTTTGGCGGAGATGGCAGAAGGAATATTTGTGCGAGCTCCAGCAAAGGTCAAAATGGCGTACAAATGACGTTTCACTGAGTGTCGGCGACTTGGTGCTGCTACAGGAAGAGAACCTTCCCCCACTTTGTTGGCGTATGGGACGCATCAGCAAGCTCTTCCCTGGTCCTGATGGAGTTAGCCGTGTAGCAGACGTTCAAACTACGCATGGATGTTACCGGAGGCCCTTCACGCGACTCTGCCCTCTACCAGCGACGGAGCGGCTCATCGAGGGTTAAAAGCTGGAGACTTTTAACGGCCGGGAGGATGTTTGCACCTACAGTTACATTCACAGACGTCAAAAAAAATTGCTTTGAAAACTTGTACAGGCGCTCGCAATAATGTCGGTAGTTTTTGTGGTGAAAAATTATATCTTACCCGCGATATGCGTTCATTCGGACTCGAACATTCTACAACGGAGCGCACAGTGACTAAGTTATTAAATTAAATCAGATGATACTTGTATTTGCAAAGTCCAGAATTAAACCCATTGTTTCACACACATCATCTTTTATTGAGCACCAAGCTCCAGTGTACTATTGTACAAGTATAAAATAAAAAATTAAATTAAAAATTAAAAAAACCCCCGACACAAACATTTAAAAAGTAAAAAATAATATCTTTAAAAGTTATACGTCGCGTTGGGGGACCGCTCCATTTACTTCTAACTTTAACACAAAAAACTGACTGACTTTAACGCTGAAAAGTAAAAATCGGTTCAGTTAAACGCGGTTAAAATTCCTTAATCCTTCTCCTAAGTCGGATAAACACGATGCTGAAAACCGTATCAAAATCGGTTCAGCCAAACATTATGCCTAAAACCTTCTCCAAAGCCTGACAAATACTATGCTGAAAACCGCATCAAAATCGGTTCAACCAAACGCGAGATAACGCGAGAAACACAGGGTTAGTTCTAGGCCAAACACACCACCATCTCCGTTTATTGAATCAAACAGTTTGGCTCAGTAAATACGTTATTAGATCATTTAGATTTGGTTTGGTATTTTGACATCTTGGATTTATTTACTTCACGATAGATATTGATGTTATCGATTATCCACTCGCATTCGCGATTCACACGTTATTTATCAACGACTATTCGATATTCACGGCATTTCAACATAGAAGGAGCTTTTACAAGATAAGTATTACACCGCTAGCCTTACTTTATTATTTTTCCAATTCTATTGACAGCTATCAGAATCAATATGAATCATCGCGTACAGATTTAATCACAATAATCGCATCAAACCAGTATCATAGGTTTACTACCTCCGTCACATACGTGTAATTAAAACAGATTTATATACAAGATACAAGTGAGTACTCGCTGACTGTTCACAGTGCCGGCGAGTACTCGCTCGCATGCATCTCTTTTGTTTACACAGAACGTCAAAAGAGACCATTTATTTGCTAGAACAATAATAATTATACTATACGTACACGATATTCTAAAATAATATTAAAATGGCATAAAGTATAGCAAAACTTCAGTGACACGACGAGAAATACCTACACATATTTATGACCCTTTCTTGAGTGAGTTAATAGCTCAAAGTTACCCGCTATTTGCTGGCGGTCGGACACTTGGCGAATGGGCGGAGAAATCAAAACCTACTAACCAATACACCTATGGGATATGATGGTATGTTTCATACCTGTTACGAGGAAAAGGAAAAATCAGACACTTTGTGAGTTTACCCATGTCTGTATGTCTGTGACGGTTTCAAAACTAAACCACTGGCCTGATTTGGATGAAAGTCGGAATGAAAATTGTTGAAGACCCAGGGTAATACATAGGCTACTTTTTGACGTGTTAACGTCTTATAAATTGGATTACCGGGTGGCACTTCAAGAAACTGTGTCACGGTCACGCTCCGCCGCTCACGTTATGCGCTTACAATAAGAGCGAGTGAGAGGCACGCGTCCCTTCCACTCGGGCATGGTTAGCCCGCCTAAGAGCGAGAGAGACAGACATAAAAAGTGAAAGTTCCTCCTTAACATTACTTATGGTAGCTACGGCGTACACACGTTGGCATGTTTCAGAAAATGGTACAGTCAGTAAACCGACTTTACAGACAACCAGTTTTTTCCAAACATCAACCCTCAAGGATTTGTATTAGGGAATGAAAGTTTGTATTACCTAAAACCTTAAAATTCGGATAGCCGAAATAACTAAACGCAAGAAGCTGAAATTTAGCAAGTCTAATATTTTGGAGTGTTGGAGAGTATACACCAACCAACCTTCTCCGATTCGTGATATAAATCATATAAACGAATCCCACGCATGCGAAGCCGCGGACGGAAGC
This sequence comes from Hesperia comma, assembly GCA_905404135.1. Taxonomy (NCBI): domain Eukaryota; kingdom Metazoa; phylum Arthropoda; class Insecta; order Lepidoptera; family Hesperiidae; genus Hesperia; species Hesperia comma. The sequence goes on from FR990039.1 coordinate 5,019,496, forward strand.
TAGTTTACTCTTTTGATTCTTTATTAGGTACTTACTAATTGATTTCTACTTTGATTTTTAATCAGTATTTGTAAATGAATAAACACACAATACATTTTTACTCTGGTAATTTCCTGAATCTCCTAAACCTAACATACTTCTGCAACACAACCGCAAATTAGCATAACAGAACCATGATTTTCATAATTCACATCTTTACTCTACAATCATTTTAAATATACTCGTAGTAGTTGACAAGACAACGAGGAAATCGTAAGAAATTGGTTACAGGTTATAGGAAAATAGTGTTATTAATAAGACAGTGTCTAGTTAGTGCTTGATTGACTATTATAGTGATAATAGTATCTACGGTTTTATTAGATCGCACGCCTAATAATAAACAGTAATAACAAAAAAATTCAAAATGTTGGGAAATCACGTTTAAAGTTTTACATAATATACTATTTGCACGATATGAAACAAGTGATCGATCTTTTTTTTTGCAAAAAATTCGTCAAAATTGAACGGCTGCCGAATTCTCCATAAGTATACTTTTCACATTAATATTGTATAGCATTTTTTCCCAAAACACATTTTTTTCTCATTTTTGCCTTATTTCTCTTTTTATTAAGCGTGCAATGGTGTTTTGTTGAGTTTTTTTATAGTGTTTTTGATAATGTTTTTTTATACCTTTTGATAGTGTTTTTTTTTTAATTCCAAGTAGTATTCTAGATTTTTTCAATTGTACTTACAACTACTAAAAAGTTATTAATTAATGAAAATCTATAGAATTTTCTGATTTTATCAATTGTGACTTGATTTGTGGATTTTCGAAAAATTTGTAGGTACTGTTTTTTAATTTTTATAATGCCGCAAGAATATACAGCTGTGGCAGACGGAACAGCAGTCCCGAAAAAGGACTGGGCGCCATTTTTTAAACAGGTAGTTATAGTTAATTTAATTAGTTCTATTTAGTTATAGTTTTTAGACACGTGTGGCGAAATGGTGAAACCATGCCAGACCGCTCAAACTGCCCTGGGTTTGATTATCAGTAAGGTGAAGCTTTGAATTTTGAGTTTAAATTTCTTCGGTTTTAATGTGTGTTTCCTTATGAACCGACTTAAAAAAAGGAAGAGGGTTCTCAATTCACCTGTATGTTTTTTTCTTATGTGTGTAACCTCAGAACTTCGTACTGGGTGAAGCGATTTCGATAATTCTTTCGCAATTGGAACAGTGATGACAGCCGTCTGGTTCCATAAAATTAGAGCAACATCTGACGGTCGGTTTTTGCGTTATTCTTAAAAGCTAAGCGTCCACAGATCGGTATCGTACTCATCGGACCGATCGCATCAACCACATTATTTTTAACACGCTTTTATTAACTTCACCTGTATGTTTGTATGTTTGTATGTAACTTTACTCCATTTTCTTTAATATCTCCGGTGCCCAAAGGTCTTCTTGCTTCAAACTTATATAGCATCTGCAACTAATTATTCCCTAACTTTCTATACCATTTTCACGAAAATCCGACCACAATTTTCCGAGAAATAGCTGTTTTTCCTCATTTTTTTCTTAATTTTATACCTATACTTCCTTTAATATCTTCCGTGCCCCTCAACCGTTGTGCTTCAAACTCATAACTAACTTAAAGCTAACTGATCCCTAACTTCCTATACCTTTTCCACGAAAATCCATCGCGAATTTTCCGAGTTACAACTGTTTTTCCTTGATTTATACTAAATTCGTTCATTTTAAACCTACATTTCTGTTAATATCTTCCGTGCCCCTCAGGCGTTTTGCTTCAAATTCATAACGCACCTATAAACAGTTGATCCCTAATTTTCTAGACCCTTTCCACGCAAATCTATCGCGGATTTTCCTAAAAATAGGCGTTTTTCCTAACTTCTTTAATTTCCACCTTCCCTAGCCTATAACTTCACCTGTATGTTTGTATGTTTGTATGTATGTTTGTATGTAACTCTCCTTCGCATAAAGAGACTACCATAATGATATTATTACACGCTTTATATTAGCTTCACTTGTATGTTTGTATGTTTGTATATTTGTTTGTAACCGACTTCTTTGGACGCGATTTTGACCCACTTTAAATGGCCAGATTTCGTTCAAACTTTGTAGATTTATCGAGTTCCGATGACATTACACTATTTTGATAAAATTATTCCAATTTTCAATATGCAAAATAAGATTTTAATTTTTTTACTCTCACACTACTGCCATCTATCCATTTGCTACTGCCATCTACCCATATTTACGGGCAACTAGCTGTAACTGCGTATTCAGTTTGACTGCGTACATTACGTTTTACTAGATGGCGTTGTTCTTCTGTTTATTTGAATTCTAAGTTATCACAGTAGATAGATCGATAGAGACCAAATAATAGTTTAAAATTATAAAAACAAGCTATTATAAATAAACAAAACTAAAAAGTCGAAAATAAATAATAGTTTAAAAAAACTAAAAAACACGCTTTTTATAGAATACTGAACTAAAAAAATAGAAAATAAGTTTCAATAAATTTAAATTAAGAATAGTGTTAAAAATTTCAACAAACATGAATTAATAATAGTGTAAATAAAGAAAATATTTTATTAAAAAAAAAGCGTGGGGTGCATGGTGTCATTTTGATAATATCTTAAAAAGCACCCCACGCTTTTTTTAAATAAAATATTTTCTTTATTTACACTATTATTAATTCATGTTTGTTGAATATTTTAACACTATTCTTAATTTAAATTTATTGAAACTTATTTTCTATTTTTTTAGTTCAGTATTCTATAAAAAGCGTGTTTTTTAGTTTTTTTAAACTATTATTTATTTCTTACTGCGTCCACTGTATCGGCAGCGATCGGATTGCCGACCCAAGTACCGACCTGTGGACGCTTAGCTTAAGGGTCTATGAGTGTGTAGCGTTATTTATTATTGTTTTCTGTTTGTCTATACTTTTAAAGTAATATTATTATCCTCATGAAATAAATTAACACTTTATAAATCAAGAGTTAATTACGAATATACAACATTTGCCTTACTTTAATAGACATTTAATTTAAACTTCATTCCAGTCTTTACAAGACCTCCTCTAGTTTTTAGTTCAGTATTCTATAAAAAGCGTGTTTTTTAGTTTTTTTAAACTATTATTTATTTCTTACTGCGTCCACTGTATCGGCAGCGATCGGATTGCCGACCCAAGTACCGACCTGTGGACGCTTAGCTTAAGGGTCTATGAGTGTGTAGCGTTATTTATTATTGTTTTCTGTTTGTCTATACTTTTAAAGTAATATTATTATCCTCATGAAATAAATTAACACTTTATAAATCAAGAGTTAATTACGAATATACAACATTTGCCTTACTTTAATAGACATTTAATTTAAACTTCATTCCAGTCTTTACAAGACCTCCTCTAGTAAGAAACTATATCCGTATAAATAATTATCTTATCCAAGTCAGGCTAAAATCCTACTAATCCTAACTATCCTACTACACTAACTTCCTTCCTTCTAATATTATAATCCTACTAATATTATAAATGTGAAAGTTTGTAAGGATGTGTGTGTGTGCGTGTGTGTCTGTGTGTTTTTACTCTTTCACGCAAAAATCTACTGAACGTATTTTCATGACACTGCAGTAATATACAAGGTGGATACCACCATACAACAATAAATGAAACCACGGGCCTTCTTCATGCAAGGAACTTATTACATTTAGTAAAAAACGCCTAACATCTTATTTACAAAAATGTTTTTTTCAAACAAACTAAATAGCACAAAATACAGGAAAAAATAGAACAGCCTATCTAAACATCGGTCACTCACCTTTGACAAGAGCGGCAACAATCTTCTGCTATTACAATAATAAGAGATACAGCGTATTGAAATTTTGAATATTGAAAAAAAAATTGCTGTGGCTAAAGTAAAGGAGGTATTTGATTGAAATTTTTTTTGGGGGCTTAGGTAATCATTACATAAAATTAAATTTATTGTTGTATGGTGGTAACCATGTTGTATATATAGCTTAGACATCGGAATAACAAGTTAAAATGATTAGAGATTACTCATAATTTGGTCATAATATTACGATAACTATCTAGTAAGTCGGAAAAATTAGCCATCTGAGGGCTATTTTCTACTATTAAGAAGCTGGTAAGATCTTTTTCCTTAAAAGTAATTATCCTATTCACGTCATTCAAAGTTAAATAAACCACGATATAATTCGATTAGGTACACACAAGGAAATTACAATGTAGGTAGGTAATTACAATTGATTAAAAAATAAGGAAAAAGTCTCTACTAATTAAATAATTTTCTTGTCACTGTCTGTGTTGACGCTTCTGATTTCATGGACGTTCGTAATTAAGGACCACGCCCCTTTACAACGTTGCCACAACAGATCGACTTAATCTAATCTAATGCATTCAATAGGGAATATAATGCAAAATATAAACAAAAAAAACTGGTTGTCTGTAAAGTCGGTTTACTGACGATAGTTGAACGTGACAACGTCTTAAGAAAATACTGATGGAATGATTGACAAATAATATCATCAAAGTAAACAAACGTCATGAAATCGTATTTAAAGTTACAGAAATTTATCAATAAAAGAAGGATGAAATAATAGTAACAATTTAAAACATTTATTTATACAAAGAATTATATTTAAAACATTGTAACACCATCCGCCATCTAGCGCTGCTAACCGTTAGACACAACTAAGTGAGGTAACAAACGAGATTACTACTTCTTCAGAGATGGCGCTGTACCATTTTCTGAAACACGCCAACGTGTGTACGCCGTAGCTACCATAAGTAATGTTAAGGATGTCTGTCTCTCTCGCTCTTAGGCGGGCTAACCATGCCCGAGTGGAAGGGACGCGTGCCTCTCGCTCTCATTGTAAGCGCATAACGTGAGCGCCGGAGCGTGACCGTGACACAGTTTCTTGAAGTGCCACCCGGTAATCCAATTTATAAGACGTTATCACGTCAAAAATAAAAGAATATTAAGCAAAGTAGATGGCGCCATCAGCACATACAGTAAACAAATCATAAGCCGCGTTCCGTAGTTTGACCAAAACGTTCAAATTTCTATGATAAAGTGACATTTTGGGCGTTTTCGTTCAGTTACGGAACGCGGCGGTGTATGTGCTAGTGCTGCACTCTGGCGTCAAAATTTGGCCGTAAGGTCTCTTATTGCTCAAAAATGTTGTTTACTGGTTATGCTAGTGCTGCATTCTGTCGCCAAAATTTGGCAGTAATATCTCCTATTAAGATTGGAAAACGTAGGTTCTACTCGCCACCCACACCTGACAAACTCAGAACCGAACCGACACCAAGTATAAATTCAAAATTTAGTTAACCGTAATAATCAAGACATATGTACATAACGTTGATAGCCTAGCCTAGTGGTTAAGAATTCGGCCTCCCTTTCGAAGGGTTTGAATTTATGAGTTAATTTCGGCGTTAACTGCGTTTTTAGCATGTCACTTGCTACAAACGGCGAAGGAAAACATCACGAGGAAACCTGCATGCCGGAGAGTTCAAACTCAAAGGTGTGTGAAGTGCGCCAATCCGCACTTGGCCAGCGTGGTGGATTATGGCCTTAACCTTCTCATTCTGAGAAGAGACGCGTACTTAATAGTGGGCCATAGTGGTTGGAGATGATGATGATGATGATGATACATAGTACATCTAAGGCCGCTCACTCACATTCGAGCGAATACGCGAATCCACAAGTGTAGGGCGGACCTGCACTAATAACTATGCGAAGTTTTTGACAAGTCCGTTCCACATTCTAAAGCTAATGACTGCCGTGTGGTCCCATCTTAATTTGAGCGACATGGCGACTGGGTGTTCCAATTTTGATGATTCTTTTTTTGTTTGAAAGATAGTGCTTTTCGTGTGCTACCTTATAAATTGGAGCGACATCTGGCGAGTGGTTTTTGAGTTATGTCGACTTTGAAGTTGGTTATTTTTTTGTAAAAAGTTAGTTATGTAAAAGACAGCCATTATTCACAGCTACACATGTGCAGTGCAGTATGGACGCTATACTTCATGCACGGACTCAGCACAGGCACACCCACGGTCCTGATCCCACAGATGAGAAGGGAATGGAACTCCACCATCGATGATGAGCTGGCTTCATGGCTTTGTGAGTAAGGCTTCATGATGGTACATATAGAACTTATTAAAAAACTAGATGTGCCCGCCACTTCGTTCGTGCATAGGAGTTTTTCCCGCGTGAATCCCGATACCGCGGGAACTCCTGGATAAAAAGCCTATATGTTGCGCCACTACCTCCTCTGTCTCCCAGTGACAGTCCCATAGTAATCCGTTCAGCCGTTTCTGAGATATGCGAGCACAAACACACAGGCATACAGATATACAGACATACAGAAAGCAATCACTTACATTTTTATTATGTATACCTATGTATAGATAAATTGAAAAAGTACCTGGTGATAATCATAAAAACAAAAAATTTGACTGCTTAAAGTTATCGTCTTTTCAAGATTTTGATACCCATATTGCTAAGGTAAGAAACAATAACAGTATTATCCCCCTTTTCTTTCATTCACGGGCACCATCTTGAAATTTATAGTTATAGCCTGTGTTACTACCAAAATTTAACACCTTTTATGTCCGAATTCGTCCAGCCGTTTTCTCTGTAGGGCATGCCAAAGAAATGGACTTACATACAAACATTGGTGCAACAGATCTCTGATGCGTTTCTTATATTGCTTACGTCCATGAGCAACTTTGACCACGATAAGAAAAAGATTACCAGATTATCCAACTGATAAATATTTCATTTCTTCCACAGATTCAGCATCAAATTTCGCGGCATTGCCTTGGCTTTTCTTCCTGCCACCTTTATCACAATTCCTCGGCAGGAAGATACCTTACCTCGCGTGCTGTGTTGCCATGACAACAGTCTTTACCTTGCAGTACTTCAGTTCATCCCCCTACCACATCCTGATAGCCCAGGCTATCCAAGGATTCGTCAACGCCAACGGCATCTGCGTACTAATTCATGTCGTCCCGGAATACACCACCTATAGGTACCGAAGTATGTACCTGAATATCCAATGCACCACCTTCTATTGGGGTATTTGGGCAGCCAATGCAATTGGGACCTTCTTCAGCTGGAAATACATCACAGTACTCGGACTAATCTGCTCAGTCTACACCTTCACTGTCAGTTTGTACCCTGAGTCTCCGAGATGGTTGGCTAGTAAGGGAAAATTTTCAGAATGCAAATCGGCACATCGATGGCTGTATGGTTCTAGTCAGGAAACAGAACAAGAGTTACGAGATCTCATCAAGTCACAGGATCGAGGAGATCACCACAAGATGACGTGGTCTGGTCTCATGAAGACATTAACATATAAGCCTTTTTACATGCCGCTTCTGCTAGTAATGCTTATCGGCATCCAGTATAATGTGACCGGAAAGTTCGTCTGTAGCATCTATTCCATCGAAATCTTGAAGAAGATCACCAAGAATGAAAAGACAGCGTACACAGGAATGATAATTCTTGACGGTGTTACAGTATTTGGAATGTACATAGGGTCTTTTCTGTCCAAAGTACTGAAAATACGACCATTGTTTTTCAGTTTGTCTTTCCTCGGGATTGGTGTGATGTTTGCATTTTCACTTTACTTATATTTGGCAAGTCTAGGAGTTATTTTGGAGAATAACATAGTCACTCTTAGTATCCTGGTAGTTTATTCCCTAGCTATCAGCACAGGTCCTACTATTATTAGTATATCTCTTTACAGCATATTAATATCAATCAGATATCAAGCTGTGTCCTATATTATTGGATCATTCAATTTCTTAGTTCTATGCACGGCAATGCTCAAATTTTCTCCAGTTATTTTCAATGAGTTTGGACTACACGGTTCTTTTTTATTTTTCGCTATATCATCATTGATTGCAACGATTTTGTTGTACGTATATTTGCCAGAGACAAAAAATAAAACGCTTGAAGAAATTGAAGAATATTTTAAAGAGAGTCACACTCGGGTATTGCCCGAAACTAAAAAATTGACAGCTCGTTAGTTAGGAATCGACATTCTAGATTGAATTTAGAAATTCTTGAAGTGAAAAATTATTATGCTTGCGCGTGTATTGATGTATTATTTATGTTTTTGATTTATAAATAGACTTCTTAGAAACTTAATTCCAAATAAGATATTTTTTTAATTAAATCCTAACCTACAAATAGGTATCCATACTAATATTATAAATGCGAAAGTCTGTCTGTCTGTCTGTCTGTCTGTCTGTCTGTCTGTCTGTCTGTGACGTTTTCACGGCTAAACCACCGGTGCGATTTGGATGAAATTCGGAATGAAAATAGTTGAAGACCCAGAGTCACATTTATAGGCTACTTTTTTTTTCAAAAATCAACCCCTAAATAATAATAATAATAATAATAATAATAATAATAATAATAATAATAATAACTTTATTGGGAAAAACAGTACAGGTTATAAACTTTGCAAGTTGTTGAGTCCTTCTTTTAAGTATATAGATACCTGTGCCAGAAGGACTAAATGCTTGAAATAGGGGATGAAAGTTTGTATGAAAAATCTAAACCGCCTGACCGATTTCGATGAATTTTCCCAGGAAGATAGTTGATGACGTATCTTCTTCCCCACTTCCCCGGTTCGCGATATAAACGAATTCCACGCGGGCGAAGCCGCGGGCAAAAGCTAGTTTAGTTATAAAAGGCAGACAAGGCTACTTTTGGTGTTGGTGAAAAGTTGCTAGGATGTAATTCTATTGTAATGCTTAACTTAGTAAGTAAGTGCGTAATTAGACTAAATCTATTTTAAGTTATTTTATAGCACAGCGTGACTTAAACCCGCATTTAAGTCACAGTTTGCAGTGGCGTAAGTAGTTCATTTTTATACGGCAAATGACGCCAACTTCACGCCGTTCAAAAATAAATTATTGACAATTGCGAAGGTAGAAATTAAAAAATATATAACATGAGGGTACTTTATGACATTAAGTGACGCAAACGCGAAGGTACAAATTAAAAAATATATAACATGAGGGTACTTTATGACATTGAGTGACGCAAACCCGCGTCAAATCCGCACCACAGGTTAGCAAATAGTCACCATGTAAGCCTGCACTTATAATTATCCATACTGTGCTTTAGTCATATTTATTTATCTTTACTGCTTTTTAAACTTATTCAGTTGAAGTATGTTTTGTGTATTGTAGGTAGGAACCTATGTGTGAAATTGTTGGTGAAAACTGTTACTTTATCATATTTTAATGGGAAATATTATTGAGTAAACAAATAACCTACTTACTTAACATAGTATGGGTAAGTACACATAAAGGGTAAAGGACACTGTTTGGTGAAATCAGCGAATAAATATTTCATAATTAGTTATATTATCTTCTCAAATTGTTGGTTCAGTATACTAAACTAGTGCTTATTACGGGTTATGCAAGAATTTACATAGGTTAGAGATTCTCCTAAATACAGTTTTATGTTGTACAAAACTTGAATATAAACATTAACAACTTCGTAATAATTCCTTTCAGGAGGCTTTGTCGTTATTTTTTTATCTGTCTCTTCATGTTTCGAACACTTTGTAATTCTCTTTCGCACAATAAAATTACATTAACATCATCGCAACTCAAAAATCTTTATGAAATTAAAGCATCAAATTATAACTTTTATTTATTATAACTACAATAAAGCGGGTTTATGTCACTCGTGCTATAAAATAATATACGATACTCGTTCGTAAAGTTGCATTTTTGAACGGCGTATATCGCACTCGCTTCGCTCGTGCGCTAACTTCACGCCGTTCAAAAATGGCCAACTTTACGCACCGTATCGTAATGTACTATTGAATGAAATGGAACAAACTTGAGATTATTGGATAAGAAATAAAACTAAATTGTTATTTTTTTATTTATTTTACATCCTTCCTATGCGGTAATTGGAACTGGTAAATAAACTGTTCATTGAAAAAACCGACTAATGAAATGAAATGAAATGAAATGATTTATTTCGAACTTGGTTTTTACAAACACTTTTCGAATGTCATCTACGCCATCGCTTCCACAAATCCCTACGATGAGTGGCCTTGGTAGAAGAACTAAGAAAATTCTCTAGGGGACTGTTGAATGCCTGAACAGATTTTTTTAATAATGATTAGTTATTTAATTTTACGCCAATAATTTAAATTTAGAACAAAAAATGCCTCACATCATTTTGAATAATAGCTGATACCTACTCTTCAAATTGCTGGACTAATTTCTATGAAACAAAGATAACATGATCGAAAACTAAAGACTAAAGACAGTGCAGTTAGTAATTGAATATTTTTAGTATTAGTAACCAATATTAAATCACTTGTAATAATTTTCCAATAGGGGTACTAAAGAACAAGTACCTAATGTTAAGAGGTATAGAGAGAAAGACAGCCACATCTAAGTATTTCTGTAACAGATATTATGCAAAGATTTCCTTATTTACTTAGTCCAAGTCATTGATTAAACCATAAATCTCCATAGATAACTGCCTGTCGCGGTGACTAATTAGTGTTATTAAACTTGGTTAGGTAAACATTCGAAGTATAAGTGTATCTTTTTCCTCCTTCCTTAAAGAATTGGAAAATAGGTACCTAACATAATGTATCGGAGGGATTTTGTACCTCGACTAAAACGTGTGGACCTATTTTATACTCACCTTGAATTCGAACTGTATTTCTTTATAATTGCATGGCACACAAATGTCAGCGTTCCGCCAATGCGATTAAGGTACATTTAAGATTGACGGCGTTATCTAAAAATGCCCTTAGTATTTTTTCTGACAAGCTAAATTGAAATGTGAGCACAGGTAACAAGTTTAGTTTTGGCGGGAAGTGGCGATCTAGGCGACTCAACTATAGAAGCGACCTTTTAGTCCTGAAGGGTAGCCCATCATCTGTGACCGAATTAAAACAAGACTTACTAACAATAAAAATAAAAAAGCTAAGCTACAACCCACTAATGGCCCACTACTGAGCACGGGTCTCTCCTCATTACTGAGGAGGCCTAGAGCATACTCCAACACGCTGCTCCAATGCGGGTTGGTGGAGGGGTTAGTGGCCAACCCAGTGTCGAAAGTTTTCAAGCCGCCCGAAGGCCTCCGACATGGCTTAACGACTGCTATCAACGATAACAACCGGGACCGACGGCTTTACGTGCCCTCCGAAGCACGGAAGCGCTCAAGAAATTTTGCCACTAGCGGTCACCCATCCGACTACCGACCGCGCCCGCTGTTGCTTAACTTTGTCGATCGCTTAGGATCGACGCAAGCCGCCGGGCTATGAGCGCTTCACTATTACTAACAATAACTAACTGTAATTCGTAAATCAAATTCATGTCATCGTTTACGGAGTTACTATTTAAATCATAAAGCCTTCCCAAAATCTAAACTCTGAATACATTAAAATACCTATTAGAAAACATCCAGCATTCCTTTAATGCTTCGGAGGTATACTTTAAAACAAAAGACTGTATTTGACTTATCCGTGGTTATCGTTACTATAATTTTATTAATGAAACGGCGGTAACAGACAGTTTCGTTAAAGCTCTGGTGTGTCGGGTGAACTCGGGTAGGTATATACTTCTAACTAGCTTATGCCCGCAGCTTCGCCCGCGTGGAATTCGTTTAAGCTTCACCCCCTATTTCACTCCTTTAGGGGATGAATTTTGAAAAATCCTTTCTTAGCGGATGTCTACATCGTAGTGGCTATCTGCATGCCAAATTTCAGCCCGATCCGTTCAGTGGTTTGGGCTGTGCGTTGATAGATCACTATATAAGTCAGTCAGTCACCTTTGAGTTTTATAGATATAGATATATTTAGATAGCTATCTTTACTGTGTACAAAAGTGGTCGAAACATTTAGATTACTTAGGTATAACTCTACAAAAAGTGCCTGAGCTAATTCTCTAAAGTTACTTCGTTACGCCCGCGTGGAATTCGTTTAAACTTCACCCCCCTATTTAACCCCTCTAGGAGATGAATTTTGAAAAATCCTTTCTTAGCGAATGTCTACATCATGGTGGCTATCCGCATGCCAATTTTCAGCCGGTTCAGTGGTTTGAGCTGTGCGTTCAGTTCAATCAGTCGAAAATCACAAACTTTCATCCCTTATTTTATCCCCTTAGGGGTTGAATTGATCAAAATCCTTTCTTAGCGGATGTCTACGTCATAACATCTACCTGCATGCCAAGTTTCAGCTCGATCCGTCCAGTGGTTTGGGCTGTACGTTCAGTTCAATCAGTCGAAAATCATAAACTTTCATCCCCTATTTTATCCCCTTGGGGGTAGAATTGATCAAAATCCTTTCTTATCGGTTGTCTACGTCATAATATCTACCTGCATGCCAAATTTCAGCCCGATCCGTCCAGTGATTTGGGCTGTACATTCAGTTCAATCAGTCGAAAATCATAAACTTTCATCCCCTATTTTATCCCCTTGGGGGTAGAATTGATCAAAATCCTTTCTTAGCGGTTGTCTACGTCATAATATCTACCTGCATGCCAAATTTCAGCCCGATCCGTCCCGTGGTTTGGGCTGTACATTCAGTTCAATCAGTCGAAAATCATAAACTTTCATCCCCTATTTTATCCCCTTGGGGGTAGAATTGATCAAAATCCTTTCTTAGCGGTTGTCTACGTCATAATATCTACCTGCATGCCAAATTTCAGCCCGATCCGTTCAGTGGTTTGGGCTGTGCGTTGATAGATCACTATATAAGTCAGTCAGTCAGTCTGGTCACCTTTGAGTTTTATAGATATAAGATAAATAGTTTTAACTTTTGGTAGGTAGGTTATTGAGATCGGACGTAACAACAAATACCAAAGCTAACTGTCACTACACATTTAATAATAAACTAACTAACCTTCTAATATTCTATCGTCGCCTGTTAACCCTAGTCCCTAAATTAAGTCTTGTTTTATGTCGGTCACAGTGTCATGGGCGGCAGAGAAAGAGTGGTGCTGCCTGCACGTTGGACACATGCATAAAAAATAACAATTCTGAAGAGCAAAACAGGAGAAAGTGGAGAGACGAGAACTGGCAAAGCGAGGTGGTTTGGTGAGCTGGTGAGGCGAGAAGTAGAGTGAAGAGGTGCTTTAAGAGAGAGGAGAGATGTGATGAGGACGGTTTCAGGTTAAAGGTGTTGTAAAAAATGTTGCTGGCCAGGGAGCAGACTATCTTTGTAAATGGAGAGTAGACTTATAACTTTCTGCTAATTTAAAATTTTAAAATCCCGACTAAGACAAACCTCTAATGAGCTGATTAAGACCTAATTGACAATTTTAACAGGTCTAATTTCATAATTCACTCCATCAGCGCGTTAAATAATCAACGCGTTAAGACGTAGGTACCTAGGTAGTTAGTTGTACCTAGCCGTAGTTACGCCACCCGTAAGGGTCGATTTACATTGCCGCGGAATGGAACGGAAGCGAATTTTTGCAACGAAATTCTACATAACATAATGAACTTTATATCAATTGTGTAAGGTACAAACTAAAGACGAGCCGAAAAAGAGGGAATTCTCGAGAATGCGCGGGGATTCCCCGGAAGACGCGCGACCTCTTTTTCGGCTCGTCTTTAGTTTGTACCTTACACAATTGATATAAAGTTCATTATGCTATGTAGAATTTCGTTGCAAAAATTCGCTTCCGTTCCATTCCGCGGCAATGTAAATCGACCCTTAGGCGTATCAATGGTAAACCGTAAAACAAATCATAGTGTATAATTTACTTGACATGTAAATATTGATGTGAAATGTACGGCAAAATATTACCCACACTTTTCATAAACATCAAAAAAAACATTTATTACGCCCTTAGCCATAGTTAAGAAGTAGGAAAATGTGTCGTCGTTGAGAATGGGCTCACACATTCCTGCCAGTATGATTATGTGGGATATGACCCGAGCACAGCAAGGGCTGCAAAGTTTTTCATTTCATAAAACCAGCGCCTGATATTTATAGATAGCACTGCGTACAAAACATTGTATTACCTGCTAATTTTCACTTCGAGACCTCGTTCGCATATTAATTACCCATAAATTTATTTTTACTACTAGACTGAATGTGACTGGAATCGGACTACTGACTTATGATCGCAGTAGGACTAGTTATATATAATAAGGAATAGATCTTCCGTGTCCTACTAGTAGGATAAAATAAAAGGACCATGAAGAAACGGCATTCTAATAGACTTTCTCTTTGATCGTTTTTATCGGCGAATTTCCAAATTTTTTTACCTGGTAAGAGCCTAGACTTCACCCGAGGAAGTGCCTCCGCACTCAGTTAGTCACTTAGTTAGATTTTCTTCTTCAAGAACGCTACTCCGCACTGTCATTTTAGTCAGTTTTTCTTCTTCAAAAACGTTAATAAAAAATTGGTTTAGGTCTGTTGGTTCCCCTTTTCAGTTCCCCTAGTGGGTCCATGAGGACTCTGCCATGTGCGAGTCGTTAGTACTTACACAAACAGTTTCGTGGCATCGAGCAATATGACTTGAGACAAGAATTTTGATAAATACTGTGACGACATCGCATAGGTACCTACATTGCACACACTGACTTGATAAAGCCTGAATAACGCTTTCCAAGTTTCATACAACTTTTATAAATAAAAGTTCCGACAGTGAATCAGTCGGAGCGTGTTTATTCGGATGCTTACCCGTGGTCCCGGTGAGTTGACCTATTACCAGGTCCACGGGCAATTTTAATTCCCCGTGGTCCCATCGCACTAGGGATTACACTGTCATCGACTTCTTCGACTTTTGATATCGATATAAAAACTAGCACCAGGAACTTATACAAATCCATAATAACAGCATATTAGAGACTCGTGTTTGGCTGTGTTTGAGTTCCTGTCATTCTTTCTTTCTGCGAGTGCAATAACATATGACATCCATTATTCTATATAGCTATACGATAGACTTATCCGTCAATGGCTAATAAAATGAAAAAAAAGTAAAACACACGAGTAAAACTTTTTCATAAATCCTTTATTTAAAGCCTGATACGTACAAAATAGTAGGAATTTAGTGTATAAAAAATTAAATTAAAAATTAAAAAAAACCCCGACACAAACATTTAAAAAGTAAAAAATAATATCTTTAAAAATAATACATCGCGTTGGGGGACCGCTTCTAACTATTCATTATCTAAGTACGATTTTTTTCATAAGTATCACTTGCTTACCTACTTAGGTCTTTTACCCAAGACTTATCATTTATCAATATTTTTTTGTGTTAAAGTTAGAAGTAAATGGAGCGGTCCCCCAACGCGACGTATTATTTTTAAAGATATTATTTTTTACTTTTTAAATGTTTGTGTCGGGGTTTTTTTTAATTTTTAATTTAATTTTTTATTTTATACTTTTTATAGGTAAAATCATTTTGGATTAAGTTATAAATATTCTCTTACTGTACGCTTTCATTTGAGACCCCACACGAATATATTTGCATACATACGGTTATTCTTCCCCGCTTTCACCCCCCACAACTATTAAACGGCTCAACCGATTTTCATCAAACATATTTTAAAATATGCGCCCGTAAGTTCCCTTTAATACAAAAAAACTAAATTGAAATCGCTTCATCCGTTCGGGAGGTATGATGCCACAAAGAGACAGAGTGAAAATTCTTCCCCGCTTTCAACCCCAACAACTTTTTAACGGCTCAACCGATTTTCATCAAACATATCTAAAAACACGCGCCCGTAAGTCCCCTTTAATACAAAGAAAACTAAATTGAAATCGCTTCATCCGTTCGGGAGCTATGATGCCACAGACAGACAGACAGACACACAGACACACACACACACAGACACGTCAAACTTATAACACCCCTCTTTTTGCGTCGGGGGTTAAAAATTAAATAAAAATCAAGGTACCTAACTCCAATCTTTGGTATGAAGTTGGTTTGAAATAGTGGAAAAAAAAAATTGGTTGTCTGTAAAGTCGGTTTACTGACGATAGTTGAACGTGACAACGTCTTAAGAAAATACTGATGGAATGGTAGCATTTTTCAAAAGAAAATTTTAATTTCATTTGTTTAACTTTTCACTGCACTTGATACTCGATCAAAACATGTAAATGTACTATAGTATAGCAGCTGTCCACGCAAACGCATCGCTCACTCAAGTAGGAGAGAGACGGATGTCGAACGCTGCCGAACGCAAAGGCCGATTGTGCTTCTTTGTCGCTCGTTCCGCGCTCTCGCTTGCACTTCAAGCCTTACATGGAACGCCTCAGAGCGAGGTAACGCCGCATGAGTCATGTTTTTTCGTGCGTGCAGCCGGCTCTATCTAATTATAAGACGTTGTCACATCAAAATCTCCTTGCCCGCCACCCTACCTAGGTACAAAAAACCTTTATAAAAACTGGAATAACACCACATCCATTTTCAACATTTTAAAGTCTCATCTTTTACTAACTTATCCAACGTTTCAGTCTCAACGAACTGCGCATCTTTGAAGCACTCTTCGATTTCCATAAGCGTTTTATTTTTAGTTTCCGGCAAATACACAAACAGCAAAACAGTTGCTATCCCACAAGCTGCACCATAAAACAAGAAAGACCCATGTATCCCAAACTCCATGAAAAATATTGGAGAAAACTTCAACATTCCTGTGCAAAGGACCAAGAAAACGAATGCTGTGATAGCATACGATATCGCTTGGTACCTGATCGGTATTAATTCGCTGTAGATGGACAAGCAAAGGATAATAGGCCCACTGCTCATAGCTAAAGAGTAGACTACCAAAAAACCGAGAGTTACTACATTATTCTCCCGAATAATTCCAAGGCTCGCCAGATACAGGTACAGAGAAAACGTGAACATCACGCCGATGCTAAGGAACGATAAACTGAAGAATAAAGGTCGTAATTTCAAGATTTTAGACAGGAAAGACCCTACGTACATTCCGAAGACTGTAACGCCGTCTAAAATTAACATTCCCGTGTACGCTGCATCTTCGCTTTTGGTGATTTTCTTCAAGACTTCAATAGCATAGATGCTGCAGACAAACTTCCCAGATAAATTGTACTGAGCACCGACAAGAATCACCAGCAAAAGGGGCATGTAAAACTGTTTATTTGTAAGTGTTTCCATCAGACCAGACCATGTCATCTTGTGGTCATCTCTTCGGTCTTGTGACTTGATAAGATCTCGCAACTCTTGCTCTGCTGCCGGACCAGAACCATACAGCCATCGATGCGCCGATTCGCATTCTGCAAACCTTCCCTTACTAGCCAACCATCTCGGAGACTCAGGGTACAAACTGACAGTAAAGGTGTAAAGTGAACAGATTAGTCCGAGAACTGTGATGTATTTCCAGCTGAAGAAGGTCCCAATCGCATTGGAAGCCCACATTCCCCAATAGAAGCTGGTGCTCTGTATATTCAGGTACATATTCCGGTAACTATGATTGGCGTATTCGGGGATGACGTGAATTAGCATGGTAACTGAGCTTGCGTTGACGAATCCCTGGATAGCCTGGGCTATCAGGATGTGGAAGGGAGATGAGCTGAAGAACAATAATGTGAAGACTGTAGACATAGCGATGCAGCACGCGAGGTAAGGTATCTTCCTGCCTATAAACTGCGATAATGCTGGCAGGAAGAAAATCCAGGGTAGTGCAGCGAAATTCGACGTGGAATCTGTGAAGGAGACGATAGAAATATTTTATATTCTTGTGATGTTATGTATTAGTTCAACACAGGTTTATGGACAACCCGAGTACAGCCTGCAATGGTTTAAAAACTGCTTCAAATGTTAATGATAGGGACCGTTGGCTTAACGTGCCCTACGACACGGAAACGCTAAAAGAATGTTTGGCAGGTAGCATAATTAACCGAAAACGCAATAGTGGATGGTCGACAATTAGATAAGTGACCGCTATCGGCATGAAAACTTGGATTGTAATGATAACTATAACAATCGGGACTTAGTAAAAACTTTTAACCCATGGGTTGGCCATTCACCCCTCCACTAATCCGGTACTAGCTTGGTGGAGGATGCTCTAGGGCTCCTCAGCTATGAGGAGAGACCCGTGCTTGGGAATGGGCCATTAATGAGATAGAGCCAAGTAATACGTTCAATTCCACTCACATAACCACGAAGCGAGATCATCGTCGATGATGGTGGAGTTCCAATCTCTTCTGATCTGTGGGATGAAGACCGTGGGTGCTCCGGAGCTGAGGCCGTTCATGAAGTACAGCGTCCATACTCCGCTGCTTATGTGCAACTGTATTCAAATAAGATCTGTATCAATTAATCTAACTTTATTTTACTTTTTTCCAGTGATGTGATGGTGTTGACAAAGATGTGTTGGGGAGTTTTTTCTTTGTTTTTCCTGCAGTAAAACACCTTTGCGCATCGTGTAAGTGTCCCTGCAGACTGACTGCAGCCACCGGCGGCCACAGAAGCGCGGTCCGGCTGACAGCCGCTTCGGCTGAATTCTGCTCTCTGTAGGATTCTCGAGATAAAAAGTTGGCTCTATGTTGGCTCTGTGTTACATTTACCAATGATTTAAGTAAATTAACGATATTTTACTAACGAATTTTACTAACGACATCTATTAACAGCATCCGAAACTAAATATCTAGCAACTAACAAAACATCGATCTTCCCATGGGAATGAGATGTTTTTCCGCGGTAAAAGTAGCCTACGTTACTCTCCACCCTCCCAACTATCTCTACACATAAAATATATCATATTTACCCAAATTTTTAAACTCGCTATATCTTTTGAATGGAGTGTCCGATTAAAATAATTTAAACAGCAATACTGTAAAGGTATTGAACTACTGATAAATAAAAAGTAAGTTATTTAGATAACTATAAATACCATGGTATGAATATCGACATCTTATTTTCGTTGCCGATTTAAATAGTTTGTTAAACTATAAAAGTCTTTATATTGGCGCAACTATAATACTTAGATATACCCTACCGCGGACTTTTCTGTAGATAATAATATCTCTAGGTCTACAAAATCGTAGTACATTATTTTGCTCCATCATCAATAGTCATTGCAGCGCACGCGATTTAAGGTATTTCAATAGTGATTTTTATCGACGGTGGTTTATGTTATTGAAGTTTTCGCAAGGATCCCTAATTTTTTCAAAATAAAATATAGCCTATGTTTCTTCGGAAAGATGTACATTCATAATGGTGAAAGAATTTTTGAAATCGGTCCAGTAGTTATTGAGCCTATTCAATACATACAAATAAAAAAAAAAACATAGTTACTATGTCTGTGCACCCACACATCGATAAATACTAGAACTTTTAACTGAGTTAACTAACTTTTACTTTATAACGGCTAAACCGATTTGGCTAATTTTAGTCTTGAAATATTCGTGGAAGTTCAGGGAAGGTTGCAGCGATGAGAAAAATGGAAAAATTGCGAGGAAAATACTAAAAATGAAAATTTTAATTTCCCATACAAATCTTACCTGTCAAACATTTGATTTTCGCCCCGTCGGTTCGGTGTTTTAAGAATAATTACATGTATATCTGGATTAAATAAGGCGTTGGAATCGACAACATGTATTCATAATAGTCGAATTATCGCGTATTTAGATTTAAAACATGCAAAATAACATAGACATGACATAAAATAATGACACTATAATGACTTGAGGGTGATAGAGACAGTGCCATACAGGCAAGGCAAACTGTAAGGCACTGTCTCTGTCACCCACACGTCATTGACGCGCCAAAAGATCGTTGTAGGACTTAAATGTCCAATGTCAATTTTCTTTTTAAAAAGAATTATTTTGTCAACTGAAATAGTTCTTATGCTTTTGTTCAGAATATTTAAATCTTCTTTGCACAAATTAAAGCATTATTCGTTTCTAATAAAGATTAAAATGTCTTGCACCTATAATGTGACGTTATGATGTACGTATTCTTAACAATTAGGCTTACGTCATTACTATGCGTCTCTTTCAGTGATATTGCCTATGAACTTTGGTGTAACTTTTGATAACTAGGCAACTAAATGAAAACTGGTACACCACTTTCTTGGCCCACTGTAAAACAGTGAATATCTGCTAGGCTATTCTGTAAGGGACATCTTTGACATCTCGATAGCTGAATCCGCGGTGAGATTTTGATTTTGACGTACATCGCGTTCTGTTAAAATTAAAACCGACGGCAGCGCCAATCAAGCTCGCAATGGAAGTGACACAACTCACCTGAGTGAGCTTCGATATCGAATTTGTTTCTTACAGAATAGCCGTGCTGTACTCGTATAATTTGTGTACAAAGTGTTTTAAATATGTATAAACAAAGTGCATTTATTAATGAAGAAAGTCACGAAAAAATAGTGAAAGAAAATGAGTTAGTACTCTATATACATACATTTTATTATTATTATCACAAATGTAGTATTATTTTTTGTTTTGTTAATTTATATATAATGCTATGTAATAGCTTTACCGCGGCAGTCTCCGAGTGCCACACGTCTTTTTTTAGGATTCCAAGTTCAGTGAAACCCTATGAAATTGGTGCATCCGTTAATCCGTTCACTAGTCATCTTCGTTAAAATTATTTCACTATTAATTATAATTATATTCATAATTACTAAATTATTTATAGTATAAAAAATACCTGTTTAAAAAATGGCGTCCAATTATCCGAATTCGTTAAAGCCGCGTTCACAGACCGATATTGCGTCGACATTATTAAGGAGTAGGTAATATAAATTAAACACAACGTGATATTAAAAAAATTTGGCGAATTCCAATGTCAGCTACTTATAATCGCCGTCAACATTGTATTCACTGACATGATAATCTCAGCAATTAATTAGTAAGACTGAATATCAATAATTAATATTAATTTTATTCAAGAATTCCTTGATTTAATAGCTTGTCAACCACTTGTCAACAACTATGTTTAAGATTTTTTAATTAATATTGCATTTATACAAAGAAATAATTATGTAAATAAAAGAATAATTAAAGTTTTACTCTGCTTTACAGATAATAAAAACTTTTGATTTTTATAATGTAATGGAATAATTTTAAATGTAGGTAATCACCTTATAATAATTTTCCTTAACAATTAGTTCGTCAACTAGAATGTTGTAATGTAAGGAATAAAATAATTATTTCATTTAATTAATACTAAAATTAAATCTTTGTAAAATAGGCGCCAAACGCGATTTTTTTCTTATCTTTCACTAGCTTACTTGTAAACGTCAGTTTTGTAACTGATTCTATTGCCGCCGATACAAAGTAAAGCCAAACAAGTAGGCCAGTAAAATGCTAATGAAGAATTGAATGTCGCGGAGATATGAGGTTATCAGGATATTAATTAATTGACTAATCAATAGTAGTACGGTAATAGAATTAATTTGCTGATAGCAAGTAACGTTTTCTACCTATTAAGTACCTACTTACTTTTACTCTACGTTGGATATTTTTTTAGAATTCTAGTTCTAATTTCGTATTTTTCTACTTATGTCGGTTACGATTGTCATAGGCGGCAGCGAAAGGGTGCTATTGACGTGACAACGTCTTATAAATTGGTTTGCCGGGAGGCACTCCAAGAAACTGCGTTAGTAAGCTCCGCTCACGTTCCTTGGTAACAGTGTACAGAAAATGGTACAGCGCCATCTATGATTAAGTAGAGTAACTAGTTTGTTACCTCACTTAGTTGTGACTAATGGTTAATGGTCTAACGGTTAGCAGCGCTAGATGGCGGATGGTGTTACAATGTTTTAAATATAATCCCGTATCTTCATGGGGTAAACGTATACAAAGAATTATTCTTTGTATACGTTTACCCCATGAAGATACGGGAACGCAGGGTCAACTTCACAAATAACCACAACTGCTTGCAAACCCAAAATAGCAGTTTATTATAAAACCAAAGAAGTCGACACATTGCCCTTTAAAAAATTTTCTCTTATATAAACTCCACGTTACACTCGTTAGCGCGTTTCACAAATTGGTACAATGCCATCTTGTTTACAAGTGAGGAACTATTTAACAAAAATAAAACATTAAACTTAAATTGCTTCCGCCTTCACATGACGGTTAGACAGTATAAATAAATGTTTTAAATTGTTACTATTATTTCATCCTTCTTCCTACTATACGAATGAATATTCACATTAAAATTATTTTACCACTTAAAGTCGTTGTCACGTAAAACTTTCGCCCGTATACCGATGTTACAGGCAACCATTTTTTTTTTTTTACAAAAAGGGTACTTTTTGCTTTTACTTACTTAATTCAATAAAAAAATATGTCGCGATATATTATGTACTGTACCTATACAACCGAATAACGGATCTCCATCATTCATGAAATACGCACCAATATCCATAATTATAAACTACATGAAGTTATTTATTTAAATTTAATTGATTACAATTAAGTACAACTATAGACTATTGGTACTAAAGGTACTCCATTAAATTCCAACTCAATCGGCGAGGACAGCGTCAGTCGTGATATGATCGTACCCATACTTGATATTGTTGCTCCTGTCCTCACGTTTATCAGCAACAGCTCCTTATCTTCTTTTCTCCTGGAAAGATGCTAAAATTATTCCTGTACCCAAAAAGACTAACCCTAAATTACCGTCTGATTATAGACATATTTCTATCCTTCCGTACCTCTCTAAAGTCCAGGAATAACCTATTCAATCCTTTGCATTCCGGTTTCCGTCTCGGTATAGCACGGCAGCACTTTTAAAAATTCCGGAAGACATTCGCTTACAATAGGTACGGAACGTCAAAATCGTAGTCTTGGTACTTCTAGATTTTAGTAATTCCTTCAATTCTGTAGATTTTGACATTCTTTTCATAGTTACTTGCATGGACGCCGGCATCTTGTATAGGTTAGTGGTTCTTATTCACCTATGTGCTGGCGTACCGCAAGGTGCGTGTTTTCTCCCATTCTTTTTTCTATTTCTTAACCGACTTCAAAAAAAGGAGGAGGTTCTCAATTCATCTCTATGTTTTTGGTTGCTTACTGAAGTTGGTTATTTTTATTTTGTAAAAAGTTATTCTAATACTAGATGACCCGGCGAACTTCATTCCGCCAAGCAGTCAATGGCAGAGCAGGTTTACCATTTAAAAAATAAATTATAGTTTAAAAAAACTAAAAAACACGCTTTTTATAGTTAACTGAACTAAAAAAATTGAAAATAAGTTTAAATAAATTTAAATTAAGAATAGTGTTAAAAATTTCAATAAATATGAATTAATAATAGTGTAAATAAAGAAAATATTTTATTTAAAAAAAAGCGTGGGGTGCTTTTTAAGATATTATCAAAATGACACCATGCACCCCACGCTTTTTTTTAAATAAAATATTTTCTTTATTTACACTATTATTAATTCATATTTATTGAAATTTTTAACACTATTCTTAATTTAAATTTATTTAAACTTATTTTCAATTTTTTTTAGTTCAGTTAACTATAAAAAGCGTGTTTTTTAGTTTTTTTAAACTATAATTTATTTTCTCCTTTTTAGTTTTGTTTATTTATAATAGCTTGTTTTTATAATTTTAAACTATTATTTGGTCTCTATCGATCTATCGACTATTACTCCCGTAATAAATTAGAATTCAAATAAACAGAAGAACAACGCCATCTAGTAAAACGTAATGTACGCAGTCAATCTGAATACGGAGTTATAGCTAGTTGCCCGTAAATATGGGTAGATGGCAGTAGCAAATGGGTAGATGGCATTAGTGTGAGAGTAAAAAAAATTAAATTCTTATTTTGCATATTGAAAATTGGAATAATTTTATCAAAATAGTGTAATGTCATCGGAACTCGATAAATCTACAAAGTTTGAACGAAATCTGGCCGTTTAAAGTGGGTCAAAATCGCGCCCAAAGAAGTCGGTTACAAATAAAATTAACTTGTACGAGATCTACCACTATGACTCGGTTTTCACTTTTTTCGTCGGATTGGCTTGAAAAGCGGTGGGATCGACGCAGGGCAGTTGTACAAGCACAACGAAGTCGGTTTGGAAGAAATCGGATGATAAACTTGGAAGTTATAGGCTAGGGAAGGTGGAAATTAAAGAAGTTAGGAAAAACGCCTATTTTTAGGAAAATCCGCGATAGATTTGCGTGGAAAGGGTCTAGAAAATTAGGGATCAACTGTTTATAGGTGCGTTATGAATTTGAAGCAAAACGCCTGAGGGGCACGGAAGATATTAACAGAAATGTTACATACAAACATACATACAAACATACAGGTGAAGTTAATAAAAGCGTGTTAATTAATGCAAATTGATAATGCAAATTGATAATGTCACATTCCTTAATAACAAATAGGAAAAAGGGCAAAATAAAATACTTTTTTATGTGTTCTGATCGGTTTTATTCCATGAATATATTGACAACATCAAACCCTATTATTTTAAAATTAATTGCAACTTCATAATTATATTGTTGCAGAGATAAAAGTGCATTCGTGTGTTTCAGCTGGTCGATTATCCGCTCTGGTCACATTGTAGCCATCATTAGGCATGCGCTCTGAAGCAGTCTTGAATTTGTATACCGATGCATGACGTTGATATTGTACTTGTTGTAGTTCTTGAAGAATTGCTCCTTTCAAAGTTATGTTGACCCTTGACGTCGATCCTTCACATCTCTCCACTGTTGTCCACTAAAGCACCGCTCTATATCTTTGCTCACCAGCACCCCAAATCTGAGTTCGCCTCGCCCCATCTCATATGACCACCTGATCTTGCTCCTCACAATTGTTTTAGAAGAGGCATAAAACTCCTCCATTAGGGTCCGTTCACATAGACCGGCTCGGAGAGTATCGGCTCGTATTTTTCTTTTCACACAGACCGGATCGCATGCGCTTAGAATTTGCCGGAGCGGAGACGCCAACTCTTTCACATAGACCGAGAAAGAGCGAGTAAGAGCACGCAATCGGAGCCAGTCGGCTCCTCTAGTTATTTCACACTAAACGCGTTCAGGCATTCCCAATGACAAAATAAGTGAACATACAAAATAAACCTTAATACAATTATTCAAAACTCTGGTTTCCATCGCGAGAAAAATCTGCTCTCCTCTCCGAGCCGGTCTGTCTGAACGGACTTTTTAAGTCAGCCATCCTGAAATTCAAGAATTCATTATTCAAGGAAGTCAACACCAAACACTGGGCTATAATGATAATATTGGTATGGCATACATCACCCTTTTTAAGCTGAAATAAAAATGATAACTCCTGATACTTTTTCCCGAAAATCCACATGTGTCATGCCAATTTATAGTGTTTTCCACATCAAGAAATATAACTTTAGCGGAACTTTTTAATATTTTCTTCCGTATCATGAAATCTCTATTGTAATAATTGTTGGTTATAATATCTAAATAATTACTGGTAACACTTCCCGTAAACAACTGTTGTATTATCTGTGTCTGTTTACAGTACATATGTATCATTATAGTCTGTGCTATAAAAAAGAAATAAAGTTAGTTCCGTTTGAAGCTGCTAACCGGCGTTTTACTATAGGTTATGGGCCCAGTAAAACGTGGATTTCTCGCGAAAATACTTGCATATCGGTGCCGATTAGTATTCGCAGATTGAGAATAGACTGTTAGTGAAGTGTGAACTGTATTTAAAATGTCGAATAACTATATCGTGAGTGTGCCTAAGTTAAAAGGGCGGGAAAACTATACAGAGTGGGCTTTCGCGGCGGAGAATTTTCTCGTGTTGGAGGGAACCTTTGATTTCGTCAAAGCTACAAAACCCGAAGAAGCCGCAGTCGACGCGAAAACAAAAGCCAAACTGATCCTAACGATTGATCCGTCACTTTATGTACATATAAAAGAATCGAAGACTACTAAGGAGCTGTGGGACAAACTCAAGCATTTGTTCGATGACTCCGGCTTCACCAGAAGAATCAGTCTGTTGAGAACGCTGATATCGATACGTCTAGAAAATTGTACATCCATGACTTCATACGTTACTCAAATTATTGAAACCAGTCAAAAATTGAGTGGATCAGGTTTTAATATCAATGATGAATGGGTCGGATCGCTACTTTTAGCAGGATTATCCGAAAAATATTCACCAATGATAATGGCGATCGAACACTCTGGAATCGCAATCACCGCGGACGCCATTAAAACAAAGTTGATGGATTTGGAAGAAAACAGTGGCGACATCAGCGGAGCATTTGCAAGTTTCCGTAAACATAGTAAAGTTGGCAAGAATGAAGGAACCAGAGACAAGGGATTTAATACGTCAAACACAAATATGTCAAAGTTTAAACCGAAACTTATAAAGTGTTACAAATGTAAACAAACAGGGCATTATCGTAACCAGTGTACCAATTTCGAAAAGGATTCCGAGAAGAACAAGATTTGTGAACGTAAACAATCTAACGCGTTCAGTGCTGTGTTCTTAAATGGCACTTTCTCAAAGAATGACTGGTATATTGACTCGGGAGCAAGTGCACATTTAACTGCCAATGAACATTGGCTCACAAATGTTTCTGTGGAGCATCCGATTAAAGAAATTGTGGTCGCGAATAAAGAAAAGGTGCAAGTTAAATGTTCTGGTGATATATTGATAACAACTTTGACAGATAAGTGCCAGTATGATATTGTTGTTGAAGGAGCATTGTGTGTTCCGAGTTTGACCACTAATCTGATTTCAGTGAGTCAACTTATTATTAAAGGTAATAGAGTGCAATTTAACAACATTGGCTGTGATATTTATAATAGATCCGGTGAATTAGTTGGTACTGCTGAGTTATTAAATGGTGTCTACAAGCTGAGACAGCCAGAAGCTTTGATGGCTGCAGTGATGGAACCCGGTGATATTTGGCATCGCAGACTTGGCCATGTCAACAGCAGCTACCTAAACAGAATGCAGAATGCCGTGGAAGGATTCACACTAGATAGAAAGGCAAATGTGTCCAGATCATCGTGTATAGTGTGTTGCGAAGGGAAACAGAGCAGATTACCTTTTCCACAGAATGGCAATAGAAGTACAGAACTTCTGCATACCATACATTCAGATGTATGTGGTCCATTTAATAATACTTCACTTGGTGGATCTAAATATTTTATATTATTTGTGGACGATTACAGTCGCATGATTTATATTTACTTCATGAAGAATAAAAGTGAGGCTTTTAGTTGCTTTAAAAGATATAAAGTACATGTAGAGAACCAACTTTCCAAAACAATAAAAATACTGCAGAGTGATAACGGGAAGGAGTATTGTAACAAAGAGTTTGATGATTATCTCAGGGATTCAGGAATAATTCATCAAAAGAGCAATCCTTACACTCCAGAGCAGAACGGCTTAGCCGAGCGCTTTAATCGTACTGTGGTGGAAAAGGCTAGATGCCTCTTATTTGATGCAGATCTTGATAAAAAGTTTTGGGCCGAGGCAACTAACACAGCTGTCTATTTACAAAATAGGACTGTTTCATCATCTCTGAACGGTAAAACTCCTTTCGAGTTGTGGACCGGTGTAAAGCCAGACATCAGTCATTTGAGAATTTTTGGGAGCATAGTGATGATTCATGTACCCAAGGAGAAAAGGCTCAAATGGGATAAAAAGGCAGAAAGAGGAATTCTGGTAGGATATCCAGATGATGTGAAAGGGTACCGTGTTTACAATCCCAAAACCAAGCAAATTGTAACCAGCAGAGATGTGGTCATAATGGAGAAACCATTAGCAGGTGACAAAGCTTCTGTTCAAATTCAGGAATTGCCAGCAGATTCTACAGACGTGCATGAGGTTTCAGTGGGGGACGTGTCAGATGATTCTTGGAAGGAAGCTACTCAGGATGAAGACGATCCGTACGTGACAGACTCTTCCGTCAGCAGTGTAGAAAGTGTTGTGAGTGTTGGTAAAAGATATGGTCTTCGGAGGCAGATAAAACCACCTGACAGGTATGGCTTTTCAAACACATGTATCAGTGATAGTGTAGAAGATACTAGTGAACTTTCGTTTGAGGAGGCTATGAAAGGACCTGAAAGACAACAATGGTTAGAAGCAGTGCGTAATGAGTTACAGTGTTTTGACAGTAACAGTGCGTGGGAAGTAGTTGATGTGCCTAAGGATAAAACCATAGTGCAATGTAAATGGGTTTTACGTAAGAAGTATGACAGTGAAAACAATGTAAGGTATCGTGCCAGGCTTGTTGCCAAAGGTTTTTCTCAGAAATATGGTGTGGATTACACTGAAACATTTTCGCCTGTTGTTCGACACACAACCTTAAGACTATTGTTTTCATTGTCAGTACAAATGGGACTTCATGTTACACATTTAGATGTAAAGACTGCTTTTTTAAATGGAGATCTAGAGGAAACCATTTATATGCAAAAACCTGATTGTTATGATTTATCTAGTGGGTCTAACAAAGTCTTAAAACTAAAGAAGGCAATTTATGGCCTAAAACAGGCGTCGAGGGCCTGGAATAAGAAAGTAGATACTTGTTTGCTTAAAAATGGTTATTGTAAATCAAAGTTAGAACCTTGTATGTATTCAAAGAATGATGGAAGTTCTAAGACTATTGTGACAGTTTATGTCGATGATTTTTTCATATTCTCAAATTGTAAAAGTGAAACTGAAAACCTTAAGAGTGTATTGTCAAGTCAGTTTGAAATTAAAGATCTAGGTGAGGTACAACAATGTTTAGGAATGCATGTT
Organism: Hesperia comma; assembly: GCA_905404135.1. Taxonomy (NCBI): domain Eukaryota; kingdom Metazoa; phylum Arthropoda; class Insecta; order Lepidoptera; family Hesperiidae; genus Hesperia; species Hesperia comma. The sequence goes on from FR990039.1 coordinate 5,048,195, forward strand.
AAATTTGATAAATTAAATAAGTCTGTAACTTTGAGTCAAGAGAATTATATTAAAATGTTATTGAAAAAGTTTCACATGACAGATTGTAAGGCTGTTGAAACTCCAATGGAGAGTAAATTAAATTTAAAATTGGATCAAAATGTGAATAACCAAATACCTTATCAACAGCTCATAGGAAGCTTGATGTATCTTTCTGTTTTGACCAGACCAGATATAACATATGCTGTGAATTATCTTAGTCAATTCAATAATTGTCACACAGATGAGCATTGGGGTTATGCAAAGAGGATTTTAAAATATTTAAAGGGGACTATGAACTATGGTATAACATATTGTGCTCGGGGTAATTCAGAAATTAAAGGTTTTGTTGATGCCGATTGGGCAAATAATAAATTAGATAGACGGTCTTATACTGGATTTTGCTTTGTACTTTCCAATGGCATTATATCTTGGGAATGTAAAAAACAGAGAACTGTTGCTTTATCGAGTTGTGAAGCTGAGTATATGGCACTCGCTGAAGCATGTAAAGAAGCAATTTATTTGAGGGCTTTACAATTTGAAATTACTAATAAAATGTATACTTTGTGCTTGTTCAATGATAATCAGAGTGCATTGAGGCTGTCTACAAATCCTGTGTTTCATAAGAAATCTAAACACATAGATGTTAAGTTTCATTTTGCCCGAGAATGTATTTCAAATAATATAGTTCACTTAAAATATTTATCATCAGCTGATATGCCTGCTGATATACTCACCAAGAGCTTGTGTGCCAAAAAACATTATACCTTATTGGATGTTTTAGGTGTAGGTGTAACACAGTTCTAAGTCCTAAGGACAGATATTTGTTGGGATGTTGACTTAAGATATTTTATGTAATTATTTGATATAGTGGGGGTGTTGGTTATAATATCTAAATAATTACTGGTAACACTTCCCGTAAACAACTGTTGTATTATCTGTGTCTGTTTACAGTACATATGTATCATTATAGTCTGTGCTATAAAAAAGAAATAAAGTTAGTTCCGTTTGAAGCTGCTAACCGGCGTTTTACTATAATAATGACACACCATCTTTGGTGAATCAGTCTCGAGCGCCTAATAATATTCGTCTTGATTCTTCATAACCATTTCATAACATTTTTAATCCATATTCCACCCATGAACCAATAAATGATTCTACCGCAATGTTGCTCCATAGAGATAGGAATATTATAGATCAATGTGTTGCTCGGACATCCACGTAAAATTTTTCTGACACATTATGTCATATATTATGATTAGTACCTGGTTGACCGAGCTTTGCTCGGTTGAAAATTATATTTAGTATGAATCGCAAGAAATACGAGGAATTCCGCCATCTATTCAGGAGTCAAATCATACAACTGTTCACTGAGCACAAAATTCATTTTACTTATGTTACGGCCAAAGGATCTCAACAGCGTGTTTCACAAAGTTGTACAGCGCCATCTAGTTTCATACTACTGAAATTTCAACACGTTACAAACAGTACCTCATAGAAGTTCACTGTGTGAGCGAATTAATTGCAGTACCTGGTTGACCGAGCTTTGCTCGGTTGAAAATTATATTTAGTATGAATCGCAAGAAATACGAGGAATTCCGCCATCTATTCAGGAGTCAAATCATACAACTGTTCACTGAGCACAAAATTCATTTTACTTAGTTACGGCCAAAGGATCTCAACAGCGTGTTTCACAAAGTTGTACAGCGCGTTACAAACAGTAACTCATAGAAGTTAACTGTGTGAGCGAATTAATTGCATTTTAAATAGGTACATACTTAATTAGATAAATTCATTGAACTTTCCTTCGTACTTTTCGCAGGCTAAAGGACTGCGCACATTACAACGACTCCACGCCAACGCGGTTACGGAGTCACTCAAATGTAAGGATTCAATAAAGATCCTTATATCTTGGACATTACGGTTGAATTTCGAGTGTACACTTGAAAAACGTGGACGTGGACTACTCCCCACCCTCTGCTCACCGACGCCGTTCACACTCGAAATTCAACCGTAACGTCCAAGATATAAGGATCTTTTTTGAATGCTTACATTTGAGTGGCTCCGTAAGCGTAACCGCGTTGTCGTGGAGTCGTTGTAATGTGCGCAGTCCTTTAGGCAGTCCCCGACTGAAATTTTTATTTGCGATAAAATGTATTGAATGTTTATGATAATTAAACAACATAAATAAATATACTTTTAGTTTAATGAGCAAGTTGTTAGGCGTACTTAAAATTTTATTGATTCTATTTACAACAATAGTAATTTCATCGATCTGACCATTATTTATTTAAAACTTTATTAAAATATATTATTAAATCGATAATAACAAAACTAACATTTATTTACAAATATTCTCGTAAATATCACAAACGCACGTTAAACTATCACTACGCGTCCTGCGAGGTCAAGCGAGATAATCGCACTGATTTTTAATTTTATTCAAACAGAAAATAGGTAGGTATAACGCAAAAATAGCGCTTCAACGTAAGAATGATTAAAGTATTAGCCGAACAAAAATATATTCGAGCGCCATCTAGTTACTACTGAAACAAACAAACCGTACCTCATAGAAGTTATCCTAATGTTTCATAGATGGCGTCAGTATGATGTTTTTAAAACATCGGGAATCGGGAAAAAACGGGAACCGAGCTTTTCTCGAACCTGGGACCTTGATAAATCGATTCCTTGAGCCGAAAACCCCCTAATCTGTAACTTTCATGAAAATCTTTGCAGCCGTTTCCGAGATCGTGATTATATATATAGGTATAAATAAATAAATAAATAAATAAATATACAAGAATTGCTCGTTTAAAGATATTAGATTTTAAATAGGTACATACTTAATTAGATAAATTCATTGAACTTTCCTTCGTACTTTTCGCAGGCTTAGGCAGTCCCCGACTGAAATTTTTATTTGCGATAAAATGTATTGAATGTTTATGATAATTAAAAAACATAAATAAATATACTTTTAGTTTAATGAGCAAGTTGTTAGGCGTACTTAAAATTTTATTGATTCTATTTACAACAATAGTAATTTCATCGATCTGACCATTATTTATTTAAAACTTTATTAAAATATATTATTAAATCGATAATAACAAAAGTAACATTTATTTACAAATATTCTCGTAAATATCACAAACGCACGTTAAACTATCACTACGCGTCCTGCGAGGTCAAGCGAGATAATCGCACTGATTTTTAATTTTATTCAAACAGAAAATAGGTAGGTATAACGCAAAAATAGCGCTTCAACGTAAGAATGAATATTAATATTAATATTAGCCGAACAAAAATATATTCGAGCGCCATCTAGTTTCATACTACTGAAACAAACAAACCGTATCTCATAGAAGTTATCCTAATGTTTCATAGATGGCGTCAGTTCAACACGTTACAAACAGTACCTCATAGAAGTTATCCTAATGTTTCATAGATGACGTCAGTATGATGTTTTTAAAATCTCTTTATCTCGGGAACCGAGCTTTTCTCGAACCTGGGACCTTGATAAATCGATTCCTTGAGCCGAAAACCCCCTAATCTGTAACTTTCATGAAAATCTTTGCAGCCGTTTCCGAGATCGTGATTATATATAAATAAATAAATAAATATACAAGAATTGCTCGTTTAAAGATATTAGATTTGAAATCTTCCTTTTAATTGAAAGAGCTTTCAGTTTTGTCCTAATTACCTCGCTTCTGCAGATGACTCATCACCCCCTCCTGCAGAACTTGCTCCTCACACTTGTTTTAGTAGAGGCATCAAATTCCTCCATTATAACAGAGGAGAAAGTAAATAAAATATAAGTTGAAATAAAATCGGGTATTTTAACGACATGCATATTTAATTTCCGTGCATGGCTTTCACTGCACTCTTCAGTAAAGCACCGATACTTTTCGTCTTGTTATTAGACTTGTTATTACACGACATTTTTCGTCTTGTTATTAGGTGCAAATACAAATGAAGCATGTGGTTTTCCGACCCGTGAACAGGCCACATATAATTGGCCATGAGAAAAACATGCATTTTCTAGATTCAGATCATAAAAATTCAAGGATTGTTAATGTGATTTGTTAATCGTCATAGCGAATGCAAATCAAATTGGAAATTGAAGCCGTTTAAACTCAAAACATCGGTTGGGATCATCGTTATCCTCGGAATGAGAACTTCCTCACCTTTGAATTTTCCTTTTAGAATCGTTGCATGGATCACATTGATCATCAGTTTCCTTATCACCAAACGCGTTCCATTGCATAATTTTGCTTTAGTTTTTTTGTTGGTTTAGGTTTCGAAGCATGATGACTAAGTACCGAGCCAACTTTTAGTTGTAAATTATGCGGTGGTAAGCCTGGCACATCCAGTGAATTTAAAAAATTAGTTTAATAGTTGGTGGCTTCATCTTCATTTATTACACTATCGATTGATTTGAATGAATGCAATGATACCAATGCAAGGGTACCAATGATTTCATTTTGAATTATGAAGTTCATCCACATCTTTATTCTTAGCTGCCAAGATTACTCGCTCACTCAACCATTCGTAATATTTGTGGTTATCAATGATGTTTGGGATGTTTGTTTTTTTTGTTTGGGATGGGTCAGAGCTAAATAACAACTCAAAAAATGTGTATAAGCAAAAATAATGGTTATTTTAAAGGTCATTTAATTAAAACAGACACATATGGAGTTATCTTCAGCTCCCTCCAATGTATTGCTGCGTCCCGTGGAAAGATCTATGTAACGTCATAATGTAATACCTCACGTACCTCACGGGGCGATTTGACATTTGATAAAGAGTTAAGCGAACTTTACAAAGTAGGTATATTTCTGAACGCACCCGACACAACAACCAAATGACATTGTAGTGTCATTATTTTGTGTCATGTATGTCAATATGTGTATGTTATTTTGCATGTTTTAAATCTTAAATACACGATAATTCGACTATTTTGGATATATGTTGTCGATTCCAACCCCTTATTTAATTTAGATCTACATGTAATTATTCTAAAAATACCGAACCGACGGGGCGAACATCAAATGTTTGACAGGTAAGATTTGTATGGGAAATTAAAATTGTCGATTTTAGTATTGTCCTCGCAATTTTTTCCATATTTTCTCATCGCTGCAACCTTCCCTAAACTTCCACGAATATTTCAAGACTAAAATTAGCCAAATCAGTTTAGTCGTTGTTGAGTTTTTCGGACTCTAACGAACAGCAATCCATTTTTATTTATATAGATAACTTCTCTCTATCACCTACTTATATGCAGATGATCTTCAGATATATCGTCAATTACTGAATTACCCAATACTTACAATAAATGCAGTAAACAATGATCTAGCTAGATCATATTGTACACTGGAGTAAATCATAAATATGGCCTGCATATAAATTCCTTAAAAACGTAATGGTGTTAGGTAGTTCACGTATATTATCGAAATTTGACTGGTTTACTTTACCCAAAGTCTATTTTGATGGTGTTCAGATACCATTCATTGAGCAATTTAAAAATTTTGGTATCATAATGGTTTCCTTTCTCTTGTGGAAACCACAATATAATTGTGAGCAAAAAGGTATTTGCAACCATGGAATCCTTACGCAGACTAAAAAAATGTACTTCCCATGGCTACTAAAATTACGCTAGTTTAATCTCCGATTCTAACTGTAATTGACTATACCGATATTTGCTATCTAGATGTCACAGAGGAGCAATTGAATAAACTTGAACGTCAACAGAACATCTGTATTAGATAAATATTTGGTCTTCGCAAATATGATCTCATGTCTTCTTTTCATCGTCGGAATTTACATGTTCTGTCTGCTTCATACTGCTTGATACATGTTTAATCCAACTGCTCCTTCGTACCTTAAAGAGCGATTTCAATTTCTCTCCCATTCTTATGACCACACTCTTCGGTCATCTAGCAATCTTTCCCTTCTCACAGCTATAAAAATAAAACTTCATTTTTAACCGACTTCAAACAAGAAGGAGGTTCTCAATTCGACCGTATATATGCTTTTTTTATGTTTCTTCAGCGATTTCTTCGTCGTTTATGGGTCGACTTTGATAATTCTTTTTTGTTGTAAAGTAGATATGTGCAGTGGGGTCCTTTTAAAAGCACCACCAGGATCTGATGACGACATCTGGGAGAAATCGAGGGCAACTTTCAAAAATTGTAGGGCCGACTAGTGTGTTTGTTAATGTTTTCATAAGTACATGAAAGCGCTACCATTTCATAAGAAATAAGAGGCTCTAAACAATGTGACTTTACTAGTCGCGCTTTATTCGTAAAGTGCGACGTCGAAGCCCATTTGGATCGCGGTGATCGATGCGGTCGGTTTTAACGCGTGCATCACGGCACCGAAGGTCCGAATTTACCTCAGTTCGATGTCGGGGCTCGGAATAGTCTGTAGACGACTTACGTTCCTGGCGGGGTGTTGTGCTCGGTAGAGCAGCGTCGTGTTGCGATCTGTTGAGACTCAGCCCTAAGCCAGGTGATTCGTCCGAGGACGCGTCGCTTTCAATTGATGATCAAACTTGTACTTTAAACGCACACACTTACGAGAATTTTCGCATGATGAATAATCTACGCGAGCGTAGACGTACGAGCGCGTAGCGTTTCAAAATTGCGACAGTTCTATGTGTCGTCGTTACAACAAAGAGATACACACCTACGAGTGACAGACCTACAGACTATATCGGTTCGTTTGTAGTTTCATATGTATATCAATTTTCTATACACGAATTCACATAGCAGAACGTATTCTACCGAAGATTCTATGTACTATGTACCATGTTTCAATACACGAACTCACGGTGCCGTTATGCGTACAACTACACTGCATAGTATATTTAATATATTTACCTTATTTATTTCTTAACTTCCTTGTCCATCTTCTTTGTCTCTTTACCTTCTCATTTCCTTCTGATGACGGTGCTTAGATCTTGTCATGTTTCATTAGCTGAAATATTGTTAAATGATTTGATTTACTTTGGAGTTAGGTATTTTGATTATGTATTCTAATATTACTTGGTTATTAACTTCTAGGAATATTTATAAATTGTAAATGTCACCTTCTTTAATGTTTCAGTACTTATTCCAACTTTATTTTGATATTTTTTTGTAATTTTAAATACGATTTCATTTTTGTTCACTCTAATTAATGACACTATTTGTCAATGCAACTCTGACGTCTATTTAGTTTTTCTTTTCGTCCACATTATTTTTACTTGTAACCTTCTTGGACTCATTTATAATTTGTAAATTTCTAGTACCTATTATTCGCAAAATATTTATTAAAGGTTTTTAACTGCAATATAACAGTAAACAAATTATAACTAAGTATTCAAAGATAGTTTAGGACGACTATTATAGGAGACTATTATAGGTCGAGTAGGGATAGCATGTCGCTTAAGTGGAGCTACAGACCCACCACCAGAAATTCATGAATCCGTTCCGAAAATACATGTATTGTGCAGTCTCCTCACCTCACAGATGAAAACGGAGTGGGAGAAATGCCCAGAATCGTAAGAGATTGATAATTAGCGATTGATGCACTCACTGAGTTGCGAACAATGACGATGATGAACAATACAATACAATTAAATTTATTTGTAATTATAACGATATATTTATATTATGATATTATTATACAGTATACAGGGTGTTAGGGAACCGCTCACGAATATTCAAGCAGGCGATAGTCCTGGTGATACCTTTGATGATTAGTGAGAAAAAAAATCGATTTGGATGAAAAAAAAATGAATTTTTTTTAACGTTTTTTTCGCCTTTTTCATGTTTTATCATCTTAGTAAAGCTAAACGAAACGATAATTTCATAAAAAAACATCACTTTTTTTTAAAAAGAAAAACCAGCAATGTATACTTGTATATCGCGCGCAGTCGCTCGCAGTTCAATGACCCGCGCGCGCCCTCCTGCCTCTCGCGCAGCGCCATCGCACCTCGCTATACCTAACTTAGCCTACTCCTAAACGCCATAATAACCTAATTTTACTACCTACTGTAAATAAATAAATAACGCTTTACAATCATAGCCCCAAACTAGGATTCCTTGTGTCGTGGGTGCCATGGACAACATACAAGACAAGGACACACACCCAGACCAAGAACTGAAATTCAAACTCATCATTCAAATCTCCGCCTCGCTGGAAATCGAACCCAGGACCCTCTAAACAGCGATCCGGCGTGTTAACTAACCACTGCGCCGTCCGGGTCGTCAAATAAATTTTTAACATGTACATCATCATCTTAACCCATCATGGCCCACTATTGAGCACGGGTCTCTTCTCAAAATGCGAAGTTTAAAACCATAGTCCACCACGCTGGCCAAGTGCGGATTAGCAAACTTCACACACCTTTGAGTTTTGCGAACTCTCCGGCATGCAGGTTTCCTCACGATGTTTTCCTTCACCGTTTGTAGCAAGTGACATAAATGCTTAAAAGGCACATAACTCCGAATAGATCGCGCGCAGTCGCTCGCGGTTCAATGACCCGCGCGCGCCCTCCCGCCTCCCGCGCGGGGCCTCGCGCCTCGCTATACCTAACTTATAGCCTACTCCTAAACGCCGTTACTACGTACTGTAAATAAATAAATAACGCTTTACACTCATAGCCCCAAACTAGGATTCCCTGTGTCGTGGGTGCCATGGACAACACACAAGACAAGGACACACATCCAGACCAAGAACGGAAATTCAAACTCATCATTCAAATTTCCGCCTCGCTGGAAATCGAACCCAGGACCCTCGGAACAGCGATCCGGCGTGTTAACCATTGCGCCGTCCGGGTCGTCAAATAAATTTTTAACATGTTCATCATCATTTTAACCCATCATGGCACACTATTGAGCAACGGTCTCTTCTCAAAATGAGAAGGTTAAAGCCATAGTCCACCACGTTGGCCAAGTGCGGGTTAGCAAACTTCACACACCTTTGAGTTTTGCGAACTCTCCGGCATGCAGGTTTCCTCACGATGTTTTCCTTCACTGTTTGTAGCGAGTGACATAAATGCTTAAAACGCACATAACTCCGAAAAGTCTGAGGTGCGTCCACTGTAGTTTGAACCCGGACCCTCCGAATAGGAAGCCGAATTCTTAACCACTAGGCTATCACCGCTACAACAACATGTACAACAACAAGCTTTTTCATCCATGTATGTGTAGGTCCGTATGTTTATTATTTTAGGTATTAAGTTATGTACATTTTTAAAGCAATTTAGTAATAACGTAATAGGTAAGTTATCACCGCCACCGCCGGGCTGCGCCTACTGCCAAAGACCGAAGCCGACAAACAAGCCGAAAACGGCTTTTCGGCTTGTTTGTCGGCTTCGGCGTGTTGGCACACGCCGACCGCCAAACGAAGCCGACAGCTTATGAACGTTTAGGGTCCGTTCACACCGACTTGCTCGGAGAGCAGAGCAGATTTTTATCACGATGAAAATTAGAGTTTTGAATAATTGTATTAAGGTTTATTTTTGCACGAGCACTATTTTGTCATTAGGATGCTCGAGGAATGATCGAAAGCGTTTAGTGTGAAATAAAAAGAGGAGCAGATCGGCTCCGATTACGTGCTTTTTCTCGCTCGCTCGACTTTAAGATCTTTTCCCTACGGGCTATGTACCTACCATGTACCATGGTCTTGTCTCCTTGGCGGCTCCGCTCCGATCCGGTCTGAGTGAAAAGAAAATGCGAGCTGTTGCTCTTTGAGCCGGTCGCTGTGAGCGAAACCTTACTTGTGCCGGCTAGGTACAAATTTTGCAGGCGAGAGGTGACGTAAGAATTAGAGGCGGCAATCACAATAAATGTTCGGTAATTTTTGATACTCTAGTCCAGCGTTTCCCATTTGACAGGTCGCGACCCGGTCCCGGGTCATCAAAATAAAATATCGGATCGCAACATTCCCGCCTTGGATTATTTAGTAAAAAATAAGCTGTAGCTTCATACTTCGCACTTAAGTTTTGTGACTGAATAGGCGATACTAAACTGTTGCATTTTTAAAACTTTGTTACTATTAAGGTGTTTTTATACCAAATGGAATTAGCTTGGATTCAAAATTAAGTGTTAAATTCAATAAGAAGTACAGATAAATAAAACTTATAAAATAAAAGTTAAGAATATCGTATCGATTTATCGGTCTATGGAATAGGAATAGTACCTATACCTTTGACGGTATTTTTTAGGGATGCAAGGTTGTTGTAATATCGATAAAAATATCGATAATTATATCGAGGCAATGAAATTATCGATAGTTGATAATATCGATATTTTGGTCAATAATATCGAATTTATTTAATTTTAAATAAAAAATATGAAGTTCATAGAGATTTTTTTTGTTTAATAGATTTTTTGGCTAAGCCCATACAGCCAGAGAAAATAGAGAAATAAAACAAGTAGAGGATGTTTTTTATTTGTTTATGTAAGAAAAGGCTAATGTTCGAAGCCCAAACAGCCTTATCTAAGGTCGTGAATTATCGATTTTTTTCTTCGGATATGATATCGATATTATCGTATCGTTACAGCGCAAATATCGATAAATATCGATATTATCCATATCGATTTTCCGATATATCGTTGCAATCCTAGCATTTCTTTGAAGGAGTGATATTTTGGATATTACGTAAACGTTAATAACCACAGTCAGTTCCGTGTTGAACTGTTGACGTGACGTGTGTGAACGTGAGCAAAAATAAGTTTTGATTACGTTTTTGTTAAGTTAACATGAAAGTGAAGTTTGTTTTGTTTTGTTTGTAGTTTTGTTTAAAATAATGCCTAACGCGTTCGTTTATGTGCTCGTGAATACGGCAACATGTTAATGTGCCTTGGAGAAGCTCGTGGAAATGCTTCACGTTTGACTATTTATGGATAGGCAGACTAGGACCACACGCATGGCCACCGCGCTCACCCAATCTGACCCCTTTTGACTTTTTTTATGGGGCTATGTAAAAGAAAGGGTTTTCAATCGGGAGTGTGAAAGCGCCAACGACATGCGCCAAAGAATACTCAGTGTCTTTGACAAACTCAGGACGAGCTGTGTCGAAGACCCCACGCTGATGCCCCGTCTGCATGAGGAAACAAAACGCCGAGCTCAAGTCTAAGTACCTCGAAATGAACGGAGCACATTTTGAGTCGCATCTCATAAGACCGCGAAGGATTTAGATCGGTAAGCTATTTTATACCTTTTTTAAATAACTTATTACTGAATTTATTGGTTTAAAAAGGTACATAACGTAATACCTAGAAATAATAAACATACCGACCTACACATTGGATGAAAAAGCTGGTTGTTGTACATGTTAAAAATTCATTTATTCATTTTTCATAGTAGGTAGTAAAATAATAGGTTATTACGGCGTTTAGGAGTAGGCTATAAGTTAGGTATAGCGAAGCGCGATGGCGCGGCGCGGGAAGCAAGAGGGCGCGCGCGGGTCATTGAACCGCGAGCGACTGCGCGCGATCTATTGTATACATTGCTAGTTTTTCTTTTTAAAAAAAAGTGATGTTTTTTTATGAAATTATCGTTTCGTTTAGCTTTACTAAGATGATAAAACATGAAAAAGGCGAAAAAAAACGTTAAAAAAAATTCATTTTTTTTTCATCCAAATCGATTTTTTTTCTCACTAATCATCAAAGGTATCACCAGGACTATCGCCTGCTTGAATATTCGTGAGCGGTTCCCTAACACCCTGTATGTATATATTGCCGTAAAGTATTGGTTTACCACTCTAAGGTTGAATGCCGTTTGCAGATTCATAGGTGATAAAGGTCAGTTTCGTTTGCAGATCGATCTGACAAAGTTTATTGCCATCTTTATCCGATTATAAGTACGTGACATTTGTTTTGTTCTTAGTTTGATAGAACCATTGACGTCGGAAACTTGGTTTAAAGGTATATATGTATATGTATATATATATATATATATATATATGTATATGTATATATATATGTATATATATATATGTATATATATATAGTATATTTCGTGAACCGCTTTAAGATTTTCACACAGAAATAGAAACAAATAATAAACTGTGGGGGTTCCCTACATATATGAACTGAATACTTTGCGCGAGAGGCACTCCCAGAGTGGTAAGTAAAATATGTGCACCCCCCCCCCCCCCGCCTCCCCGTAACTTCTGAAATAAGAGAATGATAAAATTAAAAAAAAAGAGTGTGTGTATAAACTTATGTACACGCGTTAGAAGTTATACTTCTTTAGCGTATGGAAACTAACGCCATCTATGAAACATTAGGATAACTTCTACGAGGTAATTAATGTTTGTAACGTGTTGAAATAGCCGTGAACTCATGAAAATGTTTCATACTAACGCCATCTATGAAACATTAGGATAACTTCTACGAGGTACTGTTTGTAACGTGTTGAAATAGTACTTCTATTTAATTTTGTTGTCAGATGACGCTACTTTACATTGAAAAGGCCAATCGGCCAATCAGTATGAGTGGTTAGCCGGCAACTTCATACAGCTGCGCGCGCATCGCAAAACGAATTTCATGCTGTTAAAATTAGGAGTCGGTGAGCGCAAATTCACCCATTATCATTTTTCTACATCGCGCCAAAAGAAGTATAACTTCAAAAAAAGATATATGATGTGCATTGCCATGTAAACTTCCACCGACAATTTGGTTTGAATGAGATCTAGTACTCGTAAGTGGTTTTTTATTAATACGTCATAAATCGTAAACCGCAATTTACCTTTCATTCAAACTACTCGAATATTTTTTTATATCATGTACGGAACCCTCCATGGGCGAGTCCGACTCGCACTTAGCCAATTTTTATTATATCACTTGCATTTATTTGACTAAATGTCAATTGTCAATTTTCTTTTTAAAAACAATTATTTTGTCAACTGAAATAGTTCCTATGCTTATGTTCAGAATATTTAAATCTTCTTTGCACAAATTAGTGCATTATCCGTTTCTAATAAAGATTAAAACTTTTTTGCACCTATAATGTGACCTACGATGTACTCAACTGTATTCTTAACGTAAGGTTTACGTCATTATTGTGCGTCCCGTTCAGTGTTATTTCCTATGGACTTTGACATGATTTTTGATGACTAGGAAACTAAATGAAAACTGGTACACCACTTTCTTGGCCCACTGTACACTAGTTTTCTTGTCGTATATCCATTATAATACACGAATTCACGTGGCAGAACGTTTATTTCGTGCTTCAGTACACGAACTCGGAGTACACGCGGTGAGACTCTATTCGCCTTGCCGTGTGTGTCTTGATAAAAAATAATGAAAATAACCGTAAGATGTCAAATTGATTGCGTGTATAACATAAGATAGATAAGCAAGAGATTCATCGTAGAGTCATGTAAGTGTAAACTTTTTACTCTGTTCGACCTACGGTAAGATGAAACAATGATTGTGACAACAACACTTTGATGAGAGTATAAACGTTTAAATTAAATATTTATGCCAACACACGAACTCACGCCGAACTCTCTCTGTTATAATAATATAAGTTGGTCCGTTTAACCTACGACGACGACGACGATGATGATGATGATGATGATGATGATTTCGGTCGACGGTCACGACGGTGACGACGATGACCACAATGGTGACGACGACGACGACGACGACGACGATGATGATGATGATGATGATGATGATGATGACGATGATGACGATGACGACCACGCGTCCCCACGGCTGAGGAAGGAAAAAGGTGACGACGACGACGACGATGATGATGATGATGATGATGATGATGATGATGATGATGATGATAATGACGATGACGATGACGATGACGATGACGATGACGATGACGATGATGAGGACTACGCTTTGGGGGAAAAAAAAAAAAAAAACAAAAGACTCTCGGGCGCGCACGACGCGGATGCGCTTGCGCACTAGCAGCGATCCACGCACATACATGTGGGGCGGAAGCGGTCCGGTCGGCGGGCGCAGTTTGGAGTTGTGCGAGTGCGAAGCACACGCGGCGAGAAGAGAGAAGAGTGCGCGAGGCGCGAGAGTCGTCGGCAGTTCAAGTGTCCGTCCGGTTGTGGTGTGGCGTTTGTACATTTGTGATTTTTTGACATTGTCATTTTTTGACTTTGTTCTCTTTCACAATGTGTCGTTCATACACAACAGATTGGTGGACGCGAACTGCCAACGTGGTCGCCGACGCGCTTCTTCGGTCGTTCGCCAGCGTGTTCGTCTCGTGGACACCACCAGTCGCTCTCTCGACCGAGCCGAAGTCTTGTTTTATTTTCGTTCACAGTGTGGGTCGACCGTTTCGATACGTAAGATTCGATTTCGGTTCTATCATATCGATCCTACAAATTGTGTTGCACGTCGCTCGACGACGGTACATCTTGGCGCATTAGAGTCGTTACAAAACGAACGGCATACATGTTTTTGAACGCCGCGGACGACATCTCTCGAACACCGGGCTGATACGATACAATGTTGTAAACGTTCATGTAAAACGATTATAACAAGTGATGATATGTTCAAAGTCTCGTTTCGAACTTTCCAATATGGGGTTACGCTGTTTAAAACGCGCGTACACTCTCTCGGTGTTACTCGGCGTCTTCGTTGCAGGGATGCATCGATTATCGCGTAAGTGCGACCGAAAAACCATAAGCGTACACATTACATAAAATATGTATGTACGACGATATTATGCATCACTCGACGTCAGCGTTCGACGCGCGGACGTCGATTGGAGTGTTATCGTCCGAGCTATCGACGGCTACATTCGTCAGCGAGTGACTGTCAGCTCCCTGGTTGATCCTGCCAGTAGTTATATGCTTGTCTCAAAGATTAAGCCATGCATGTCTCAGTGCAAGCCGTATTAAGGCGATACCGCGAATGGCTCAATATATCAGTTTTGGTTCCTTAGATCTTACTCAGTTACTTGGATAACTGTGGTAATTCTAGAGCTAATACATGCAATCAGAACTCTGACCAGTGATGGGATGAGTGCTTTTATTAGATCAAAACCAATCGACGGAGGGCCTCGCGTCCGAAGTCGTTAATTTTGATGAATCTGGATAACTTTTGCCGATCGCATGGTCCAGTACCGGCGACGCATCTTTCAAATGTCTGCCTTATCAACTTTCGATGGTAGTTTCTGCGACTACCATGGTTGTCACGGGTAACGGGGAATCAGGGTTCGATTCCGGAGAGGGAGCCTGAGAAACGGCTACCACATCCAAGGAAGGCAGCAGGCGCGCAAATTACCCACTCCCGGCACGGGGAGGTAGTGACGAAAAATAACGATACGGGACTCTTACGAGGCCTCGTAATCGGAATGAGTACACTTTAAATATTTTAACGAGGAACAATTGGAGGGCAAGTCTGGTGCCAGCAGCCGCGGTAATTCCAGCTCCAATAGCGTATACTAAAATTGTTGCGGTTAAAAAGCTCGTAGTTGCATTTGTGCGCCGCGCTGTCGGTGCAACGCATCCGCGGTGATACTGACACGTTTGCGGAGCATATCGTCGGTGAGCCGTCGGTAAAACGCCGGTTCAATATCAAAATCCTATCGCGGTGCACTTCACTTGTGTGTCGAGATGGGCCGACAATTTTACTTTGAACAAATTAGAGTGCTCAAAGCGGGCTCAAAATGCTGCTTGAATATTTCGTGCATGGAATAATAGAATATGATCTCGGTTCTATTTTGTTGGTTTTCAGAACTCCGAGGTAATGATTAATAGGGATAACTGGGGGCATTCGTATTGCGACGTTAGAGGTGAAATTCTTGGATCGTCGCAAGACGAACATCAGCGAAAGCATTTGCCAAAGGTGTTTTCATCAATCAAGAACGAAAGTTAGAGGTTCGAAGGCGATTAGATACCGCCCTAGTTCTAACCGTAAATATGTCATCTAGCGATCCGCCGACGTTACTACAATGGCTCGGCGGGCAGCTTCCGGGAAACCAAAGATTTTGGACTCCGGGGGGAGTATGGTTGCAAAGCTGAAACTTAAAGGAATTGACGGAAGGGCACCACCAGGAGTGGAGCCTGCGGCTTAATTTGACTCAACACGGGAAATCTCACCAGGCCCGGACACCGGAAGGATTGACAGATTAACAGCTCTTTCTTGATTCGGTGGGTGGTGGTGCATGGCCGTTCTTAGTTGGTGGAGCGATTTGTCTGGTTAATTCCGGTAACGAACGAGACTCTAGCCTGCTAAATAGGCGTCGCCATTTAGGTGTGCATGACTTCGGTCGTGCAACTCACTGGCGACGTATTAAAATTCTTCTTAGAGGGACCGGCGGCTTCGAGCCGCACGAGATTGAGCAATAACAGGTCTGTGATGCCCTTAGATGTCCTGGGCCGCACGCGCGCTACACTGAAGGAATCAGCATGTTCTCCCTGGCCTAGAGGCCCGGGCAACCCGTTGAAACTCCTTCGTGCTGGGGATTGGGGTTTGCAATTATCCCCCATAAACGAGGAATTCCTAGTAAGCGCGAGTCATAAGCTCGCGTTGATTACGTCCCTGCCCTTTGTACACACCGCCCGTCGCTACTACCGATTGAATGATTTAGTGAGGTCTTCGGACCGACACGCGGTGGCTTCGCGGCCGTCGGCGTTGCTGGGAAGTTGACCAAACTTGATCATTTAGAGGAAGTAAAAGTCGTAACAAGGTTTCCGTAGGGGAACCTGCGGAAGGATCATTAACGTGTACGTTTCGACTTGACCGTCGAGACATGCATAGACACACATCATTATTAATGAGAATCCGAAACGATTCACGCGAGACATGTTCAAATCGAGCCCGTCGCGCGTATTATCGCGTCACGATGGCTATCGATGATAACAGCGCTAACGCTTCGATCGTACAGAACGTAGACCGGTGGAAATCCGCGACCGCGAGTTCTCGATCGTCGCGTACGAGCGCAGCGCTCGCGTCTATCGTTGAAATTTTATATACACAATGCGGTTTTTTGGAGTGGCGCCCCGAAGCCGGCGAGGCGATCTATTTCGCGAACCGGTGAACGGGCGCGCGTCTGAAAAGACAACGCTACCAAAAATATATCGTCTCAACCGGGACGGTATTGAATCTATCGTGACGCACAATACTATCTAACGATATCAATATTTTATATTGAAACAATTACCCTGGACGGTGGATCACTTGGCTCGCGGGTCGATGAAGAACGCAGTTAACTGCGCGTCATAGTGTGAACTGCAGGACACATTTGAACATCGACATTTCGAACGCACATTGCGGTCCGTGGAGAAACATCCAGGACCACTCCTGTCTGAGGGCCGGCTGTATAAAAACTAACGCCACACTGTTTTCGATCGTCGATTCGTTCGACTGTCGTTAACATTTGACGGTTCGATCGCTTTGACGTTATTCATTTAACGTTACGGCAACGTCCGTTTAAATATTCGATGAAACACACACGCGCACACGAAATCGTGTACGTTGACGTGCAACGTTGCGGGTTCACATTTCAGTTGACACTCCGTTGCGACCCTTCGTC